>CM068958.1:75419721-75432025 GCA_035128595.1 Eptatretus atami | reverse complement strand
ATGAGGGAGAGATTATGAAGAGAGGTGGGATAGAGGGAGTAGGGTTGGAGAGAACAGAAGTGGGCTAGGGTCGCGAGTATGGAGGATAGGGTGGGGAGAGAATGAGAGAGAAGGATAGGGGTTGGAGGACGTGGGATAGGTGTGGGAGGGGAGGATAGGGTGGGGAGAGGAGAGGATAGGGGGTGGGAGATGGGATAGGGGATGGGAGAGGGGAGGGTAGAGGTGGGGAGGAGAGATAGGGGTGGGATAAGAGGGATAGGGGGGAGAGGAGAGATAGGGGTGGGATTAGGGTGGGGAGAGGGAGGATAGGGGTGCGAGTGCGAGGGGTGGGAGAAGAGGGAAGGGGGGGAATAAAGAGGGATGGGTAATAAAGAGGATAGGGGTGGAATAGAGAGGGATAGGGTGGGGAGAGAGGGATAGGGGTGAGAGAGGAGAGGGATGGGGTGGGGAGGGATAGGGGTGGAGAGGAGGGATAGGGTGGGAGAGAGGGATAGAGGTGGAGAGGGAGAGATAGGGTGGATAGAGGGGGTAGGGTGGGAGAGGGAGGATAGGGGGAGGGGAGGGATGGGGGAGAGGAAGGATAGGGGTTGGAGAAGTGGGATAGGGGTGGGAGAGGGAGGGATAGGGGTGGGAGAGGGAGGGATAGGGGTGGGGAGGGAGGGATAGGGTGGGAGAGGGGGATAGAGGTGGGAGAGGAGAGATAGGGGATAGGAGGTGGGAGAGGAGGATAGGGGGGAGGGATAGGGGTGGGATTAGGGGTGGGGAGGAGGGATAGGGGTGCGAGTGCGATAGGGGTGGGAGAAAGAGGGATAGGGGATGGAATAAAGGGGATAGGGTGGAAATTAGAGAGGGATAGGGTGGGAGAGAGAGGAGATAGGGGGAAGAAGAGGATAGGGTGGGAGAGAAGTGGATAGGTGGAGAGAGAGAGGAGAGAGAGAGAGAGAGAGAGAGAGAGAGAGAGAGAGGTGGGAGCGAGGGAAGGGGACAGTGTTGAGGGCAAGCGGAGAGGTGGATACCTGTAGGTGTGACGTTCAGTTTACGTTCATCTGAAGGATTGATGAATTACCCTGGCTGTGAAATGCCGGGATGACAGTTTATAGCTGGGTCATCATTTGAACACAGGTGACACAGCTTAGAGCGAGTGTGCATACCTCTCAGCTATCCTGTCCATGATCTGGCGATTCATTGCTCATAAAAACTGAATTGATCTCAGTTCCGACTGCTAAAAAAACCCCCAAAACCCTTTCATTTGTCCAATTCGCACATTCTTTGACAGCCCTTCCTTTCTCGAATTCCCAAGAGTTGTATGGTGATGGAGGGGGTTTGCCAGGAGGATAGCATGAGGGAGGGAAGGGAAGCAGCATAACAGGTGGAAAGCACATGAGCGGAACAAAGGGAAGGTAGCATGAGGGGTAGGAGGGCAGCATGAGGGGAGGAAAGCCGCACAATGGGGGGGGGGGGTTTAAATTTAAATGAACTTTAAAAGTGGTGTTTTATCTTCAAAAGCAAATTTTCTTCAAAAGTGGTGTTTACATTAACCCAAACACCAAATTTTCATTCATGCACTGCCTTTGAGTTCCCTTAGTATGCCTGCAAAGTTTGGGGCCACTAGGTTTCATGGTTTTGGAGTTATGGAGGAAACGGACTGATGGACTGATGGACGGACAGACTGATTGACGGACACACGCTGACATTTATTAGTACAGATAATACACTTTACCAAATCCACGACCAACACACAATGTTGAATCATTTTTTATTTATTTATTTACACTACTATATTCACCACCAGCACACAATGCTGAATCATTAATTTATTTATATACACATTTGCATCACCACAACCCTTTACCATTCTACAACCGACATACCAATATTTCCTCCGCCACCGAAGTTGGAAGGAGGTTATGTTTTCACCACTGTCTGTTTGTTTGTCTGTTTGTGTGCAGGGGATCTCAAAAAGTTGTGGACAGATCTGGATGAAACTTGGTGGACAGGTTGGGTGTGTGTGACAAGGACTAATTGATTAGATTTTGGTGAAGATCCGAATCTGGATACAAGAATTATTTTACTTTTAAGTGATTCTTCACCATTGAGAGATGGGGCCAAAAACGTTATATAGCATGATATTTAACCTCCGCCATCGAAGATTGGACGGAGGTTACTGTTTTCACCCCTGTCTGTTTGTTTGTTTGTTTTGTTTTGAACAGTATTACGGAAAAACTCCTGGACGGATTTCGACGAAACTTGGTGGGGGATTAGGTTATGGTCCAGGATCATGCATTAGATTTTGGACTTGGTCCAAAGTCCAATATGGCCGCTATGGCGGCCATTTTGAAAAAATATTTGAATTTTTTTTTTTGCATTTCTACATGTTTAAGTGATTTCCACCCCCCCCCAAAAAATTTGTTAGAGAAAAAACAACATTTTTCACCTTTTTTTTCAAAAAAAATTCGATTTTCTTTTTTGCATTTCTACATGCACGTCGATCTAGTTTAGTTTATTCAATCGTGGGTCAGTAGAGTCTGATCGTTTTGACCTACAATGAATAGGATATCAGGTTCACTTAAGTGACCCGCAGTATTGGCGGCGGAGGTTTTGCACTCTACCGAGTGCTCCCCCTCTAGTTCAAAAATGTATTGGTCCCGATATATTTTTCGTGTATCAGGCATTGCAGGATGGGGGTATGCGCTCTACCGAGCGCCCTAGTTTTACCTAAATTTGTGTTCCTTTCATTATTTATATGTAAAATGTGCACACCCATTTTTAGATGGAGTTGGGTGCGGGGGGGGGGAAGTTATGCTCTCGATTCTTGAAGGCTTGATTTCTTGTTCTGTTTAATGCAGAAGTAACAGCGGATATTAACATAACACCACATGACATTACTTGTGGAACTCGCACACGTGTGACATGTGGATGAACCAGAATGGGCTGAGCTGTCAGTCACACCGATGTTGTCGATGTGCAAATGTAATTTGTCCGTCGACGCTCCAACATCGTCCTCTGGCGGTTACTGTGCACAGGATGAATCTATGGTGTGGGAATGTGGTTCACCTTGCACAAGGATGAGTTTGGAGCATGTGGTAATTGCAAAGCCTAATAGCAACAAAGGGCTGCCAGGATGGCTGATAGGTATGTACACGATCACTTCTAAGCTGAGCTGTCTAGCCTGGGTTTGAATCGTTCGAATCCCAACCCAGCTATAAACTACCATATTGGTGTTTATACCAGCCATAAACTACCATCTTGGTGTTTATACCAGCCATAACCATCCCAGTGTTTTACCAGACAGCTATAAACCAATGAACGAGAAAAAAAAATTAGGATTAGCTAAAATATTATCTCATACATGTCGGTATGTGTGTAAAAGAGACATAAATCTCAACAAGTTTCTACTGCAAAGATGATATGTGTGTGGTTAACTGTAATTTTTTTGATCGGCAGCTTCACAAGATTTATCCAGATATCCTGATTGCAAACAGGAGTGGTAGCCATTGTACAGTTGCTGTATATCAGAATGTGTTGGTTAGAGTTGGACAGAATGGTTTTAGTACAAGTGTTTGTCATAAAGTTGATGATTTCAGTTTCTCTGTTGTCTTGTATACCTTTCCAGGTAGCAATGTACCAATTAAAATGGGTTGCAATGTCTTTTAATCTCAGCTACTTAGATTTGCAAGAATTTGTTCAGTGAAGGATGATTTTGTGGAACGTGCTGAGAAGGTTTTTTTCCCCATCATGTGAAACCGAGGATATTTGGTTGATAGTTTGATCAGCTCTTGTGAGAATGTCTTTAGACTCCATCACCACCTTTTATTTAAGTTTGGTTGGTTTTCCTGTCAACAAGTTTCGACTGCATTGTATTTCATATAATAATGAATTCATTATTTTATTGAGATAAATTCTTTAATTACACATATATTTATAGATGGTATTAAATAATGGGAGTATTGAGATAAAAATAAAATTAATAAACAATACTTTCAAATGCAGTCGACGTCATTAAAAATAATTTGTTGGTGGTTGCTGGGATACGCAGCGCAGCATGTTAAAATAGGTCATTAATGACAGTTTGAATATTTAAATAACAGTTTGAGTCAATGGTTAAATAAATGTGGAAAAATTTCGGGCCGAGACCGGGAATCGATTCCTGATCTGGGCCCGTAATTTTTCCACATTTACTTATAATGTTTGTTTCCTGTTCATTTGAATTGTGTTATGATGCCCCCTGTAGTGATTAATAGTGGACACGGAATTGTCACCCCACAGGGGGGAGATCCTCTCGTGGACAGGCTCTCGCTGCTCCTGTGGTTGGCAGTTGAGTGCCCCAGAAGCAGTGGAGGAAAGAGAGTGGCATCTCTATATGTGGAGGAAACCTTTATCGGCCCCGTGGCGCGGGGCGGGGGGCCACCTCGAAACTCGGTGTCGTTACCCGAATCGGGTGCTCTGATTGGCCCTGACCCCCTGCGCGGCTCGGCCGCGATGGCCGGAAGCAGCAACATTCCACTTCTGGCAAGGTGACCCCACGCCGCCAGGATGTCTTGCTCCGACCTCACGACATGATACGAATCACCCGCATCGAACTCCGTGCCATGAATCGCCTTGCGCGAACCCCCGGGCCATGCCCTGACGACCGACCGAGAGTGGCGTCGGTCCCGCACACCCGCTCGGATGCCCCGACCAGCGCTGGCCAACGCGCCCACTTGGTGTGCGCCAACGTGGCCCGAGCTGTACAACATGCCTTCGCTCGATCGCAGCTTCGCTGGCCGTAGAGGCGAGAAGGTAAGATGTTAGGGCAAATCCATGCATAGACAGGAAGATGTGTCCATTCGTGCCCGGCTCTGTACGATAACAAAGTGTCGCGAGCGGCGCACGGGTCTGCCTTTGAGAGCACGTTTCGTACAACATCTTCTGTTCCGATCCGCCATTACGCACATGGCCAGTGCTCGTGTTCGCCCGATTCTGCTATCATGTGCGTGTGGCGAAACCCGTTCGATATAATTAGTCCAGAAATGGGTTGAAAGGAACGCGCCGCTTGTGCCTTGCACACTCGCATCCCACGCAACGTGGCGTGGGGTTGCTTTTCTATTATCGGCCTCGGTACATGTTCCGTGCAGCGCGGGCGTCATGTTGAGTGCGTTTCCCATCCATTGGGCAGAAACCACCACTGCGTGTGCATTTGGCAGGCTGTGTTTTCTACGGAGGGTGTGGGTGTAATGCCTGCTGGCCCTTTGCGGAGGACCCATCTCACAGCGCAGGGCACCTGTGGCTCAGATTTACTTCAGGAATAATCAGAAAAGAAGAGTAGGAATGAAGTTCAAAATGAAATGAAGAAGGAATGATGTAAGCAAACCTAGCTATGAGCTCATCGCAACGCACGCCCCTGCTGTCCCGCTAGACAAAAGGGAAGGGAATATCTACACGTATATTAATGTAATAACTGTCTTGGGACCACTATCTGTTGTATGCATGCGGTTCTGAGAACCGCAATATGTATATATATATATATATATATAATATATATGTATATGTATATATATATATATATATTAGGGTGTTCCAAAAAAATGAAAGTTTGATTTTTGCTGCTCCCTGATTTTGCCTTTGTTCCAATACCCTAAAGAACTTATAGGTCAACAATGAACAAAATTCCATGATATTTAGGGGTTCCTCAAGTTGGCACAATTATGTCCATTATGGAGAGGGCATTTTGCACTGCAATGTCAAAAAGCTCATCTAGGTCTCCTTGGAAAAACGATTCTTTCATCCTATATGACTGCTGTGGTTTTTGAAAATATCAAACAACCATACTAATTGTGAAGTGTACTGCATTGTGCATATTCGACGGCAAGTTGTCAGTTACAATTTGGCAAATTTCAACAATATTGTGCCAACTTGAGGAACCCTAAACGTCCTCCAATCTGCTTCATATTTGGTGTGTATGTTTCTACTGTCAAATGGAACAAAGGCACACCCAGGGAGCATGAATATTCATACTTTTATTTTTTACCCCCTATTATGAAGCACCCTAATATATATATAAATATATATATATATATATATATATATATATATATAGATATATCTATCTATCTATCTATCTATATATATATATAATATATATAATATAAATAAATACTGTATATATATATATATATTTACATCTATATATATATACCAGCAGGGGTTGCTTACAGATTGCGTAAGCATACGAATCGTGCTTCCTCATTGTGTCGGGTCACTCACCTGCATTTGATTTTTGATTTATTTAGTTTTTTTCAGAGTGCATGTGCGTGCGCGCATTTGCACGCACATGTGTATTGTTGTGTCTGGCTTCCTTCTTGGGACTACAGTGCAGTAATTGGTCTTTATTTTGATTTCACAGGCAGGGTGATTCATCAATGTGTGTGCCGTCCCCCTGATGGACATTAAACGTGAGTCCCATCTGTTGGAATTAATTGCTGGACATTAAAGATCCAACATTGTCCTTCGTGAAGAGGTAGATGAGCTATCGCCGTCGCCATGAACAAATTCCACATCCCTGTCCTGACTTTCTGAGTCGGAATGGCGACCTGACCAGGATTTTGGCCTCCTAACTGATTCGGCAGCACCAACGCTCTGAATAGGGCATGGTACATGCTCATAATAATCAACATCATCATCTGGGCATCATGAAGGACTGGGCAGCTGGGATTACAGTGTGGCCAGGATTTCCACTACTCTGAAAGTGCATCCCTCACTCTCCTTGCTGTATATTGGTGCTGATTTTTTTAATGTGCCTGTTCCACAGAATCTCAATCATCATGATGAGGAGGAGCAAGAGGAGGAGGAATAGCAACAACCAGGCACGGACAGGTTTTATTCCATCAAGACCTCTTTGTATAACAAAATAGTGTGAAAGCAAAAAAACCCCGAAGTAAACTAGGTCATCCTTCAACATGGAAGAGATAGCCCCATCACCCCCGACCCCCCCTCTCATTTTTCTCCTCACACTCTCTCCAAACTCATTAGGTACAAGAAGGTGTAAAAACAATGACAATAACATTTTGAACGTGAACGTTTAATGTTTGAAGTAAAAGAGACATTCATTAAATGTGCACCACACCACAAATACAAATTATGTCAGGTGTTAGAGGCATGGTGCTAATACAATGGTTGAAAATAGTCTATTGGTGATTCATTGCTGAATGTGTGTGCTCTTCTTCATGATGATAGGGATACTAAATGTTTAAATGCCATTGCTTGTGTCCAGAGCTCCCTGAGCTACCCTGCGGGCATTTTGGCCATGTCTGCTTGCAGAGAAGATCAAGGGTACCGGAATAAAGAAAACATGGCCTTGAAGGCCTTGGCGGTCATTAACAGCCCCTGAAAGAACCTTTTTAAGCAGTTCCATTTTGCTTATTTCTGTGTAATCATGTTATGTTCATAAATGAAACAGCTTTTGAAGGTATCTGCTTTTGAAAGCATTACATAATGATTTTTAAGGGGCAGGTGAATGTGCAAAAGCACAGTTTAGGCTTTGTGGATGGATATATATATATATATATACACACCATGTTTGGGGCATGTCAAATGTTTTCAGAATGAGATGCTGAAAATATTCCAATAAATGTGATTAGTAAGAAAAATAAAAATCCTTACTAAGTATATGTGGTACATATGTACTGTAAACTCATATTGAGAAATAAAAATAAACGTTGGCATTTCTTGGAAAGTTGTGAGCATCTCGTTGTGAGAACTTTTTGAAAGCCCCTCGTATTATTTTTCATTGCATGCTGAATTCAAGTTGCAGAGCTTGATGCTAATTTCCATGGCTGAGTGCATGTAACAGTGCGAGTGGTTCCATTCCAAGCTGCGCTGCCATTGCAGCTACATCCAATCCGAGGTCTGTGAGTAGTTGTACCGCTCCAACTTCCTGCCCGGTGCGGGCGTCACGAAGGGCTGGGCAGCTGGGATTACAGTGTGGCCAGGGGCAACTGTCCACGACTCTGAAAGTGCATCCCTCACTCTCCTTGCTGTATATTGGTGCTGATTTTTTAATGTGCCTGTTCCTTGGAATTTTAATACGTGGAACAGGTTCACCTGTTTTCGACTGCTTGCTCTCAACAACAGCCCATGGTTTGGTATTCTTTCCCTCGGCCTTTTCAAGGCTGAGCTCCCAACACTGCAGCGCTTCTGGTAAAGAAACTTCCTTGACCTTCACTTCAGCCCACGTGCTTTGAAGGAAAGAGTAAATAGGAACAAATGAATGACAGAAACATAATGGAAAACGATTTTGCTTGGACAACACATGCATAAAAGATAATCAAAAGATTCCGGACTTCAAACATAAATCAAAATGTGGAAATGACCTAACAACAAATTATTCTGCCTTATGAGATGATGAGATTTTGCACGGGCTTTGTTTTCTCAAATGCATTTACAATGGGAATTCAAAATGTTCTATGAGCAAGGTATCACAATAATCCAAGATTCGACAAAGGCTTTAGTTTTTTGCAAGGCATGATATGAAAAAATATAATATATATCAATATAAAAAGCTCATCCTAACCAGTGACTGACTGACTGACTCACTGACTGACTGACTGACTGACTGAAGAAAGCTGAAATTTCGCATGCTGCGAGACATCAAAGCCAACACAATGGGGGGGGGGGGGGGGAGGACTCAGAACCATTGGAAAGCATCCATACATGAAAATATAAATAAATTAAAAAATAAATGCAGGTGAGCGACCCAAGATAATGGGAAGCATGGTAATTGGACATTGAAACCGATTCACCAGGAAAATCACAACCATTGGAAGAGCGTCCATAAATTCACGCTGTGGCTTCATGTTGTGGAAATCAAGGCATTTGGGATCATTGGTATCTCCCGCGATGAGGCTGAGTCTTTGGGCTTCTCACTCTCTCACTGCAGGCAGGTCGATCGTCTTTCTGTCTTCCACTGTCACCTCTCCGGTCTTGCCCCACACCCCTTGCTCTGTCTGCGATATGTCCCACCCCCCCCCCACATTTCCACAGGGCACTCAAGATCTGCCAGTAACCCCTTCTGGTAAAACTACCAAATCATGAATCACTGCTCACCTTCATCTTTCATTCCTCTTTTTTCCCACCTTTGGAATAAACTCCAACACTCTCTTCAATCCCATTCTTCCCTGCAGGCCTTAAAAACAGCCGTTCACACCACCTCTTATCTTCCCATCCAAAACCTCGATCTTTTCTACCCCGTTAATCCACCCCATACCCACCTCTTCAATTTCCCTGCTTTCCTTCCTGAAAGTCCCTGTGGTGTCCATCTTGTATACCCCCGTGTTCCCCGCCCTCCCTCTCCCTTCCACAGATCTCCTAATGTCTCTGTTCCCCACCGTTTTGTCCTTCCCTCTCCGCCCTCGTGTCTCATGTCCCCCCCCCCCCAAATTGCTGTGCGTTATGTGTTAGCGCTCATTGACTTGACAATGTATACAAACAAAAACAAGAAAATAAAATATCAATAAATAAATAAATTTAAAAATGCAGGTGAGCAACCCGAGACAATGGGGAAGCACGAGACAAGTTCGTTATTGCTTACAATGTGTATGCATACCCCGCTCGTGTATGTGTGTGTGTGGTGGTGTGTGTGTGTTGTGTGGTAAAAAAAAATATATATATATATACGTCTATACATATATATATATATATATAATAAAAACATGTTGAGTGTGATGAGCACTCCCCTGATGTCCATTGGACATAGTCCTAACCCAAAGCGTCAACTCCGACCAGAGGCCTCCGTCTTGCCACTCTGTCAAACAGACAAAGATTACATGGTCAACATCAGTTAAACATCAAACAGAGCCGCCTATCTGGATTCCGGGCTTATTTGCCCTTAACAGGATGGCATACCAATACATTTATCAGATATTTATCGGATTTATCGTTAATTGCTGAGGGTGCGATTCCCCGGTAAAGAGATCATGTGTTCCAAGGTAAACGGTGTCAGATGGAAGAACCTAAGTCACGTTGTCTAGCTCTTAGTGTTTGCGGTAATTTAGCGACATGCCACGACACGAAGTTCTTCGTGTGTGACAACTTGCGATTCCCGGCCAGTCCGGGAAGAACCAGGGATACCCTCCAACCTCGGAGTATCCCCATGACCCGGGGTCCACAACAATATATATATAATGTGACAGCAAAACCCACCAAAAAACTCCGATCTCAGAGATTGCTCAGGGATTTATCGACCTCCCTCAACGGGGAGGGGCCCTTGGTGAAACACACCTCGCTGTCCGCCTTTGATTGGACAGGGTCCTACAGCCCACCCTTCCAGGGTGGGGCCTCGGCCCCTGCCGGGAAACCCCAGCCACTCCTCCACGCGGGTTCATACTTGACGAGTAACAGTATCAACGTTGCAAAAGTCGTCGTGAAAGAGTTACAACATTTGTGGGAGCCGAGAAACTGGAACCGCGAGATCTTGCCTTGGCACGTTAGGGTGCGAGAAGGCAGCTGGTTGGTGGTGGATCGTGATGGGCCGAGGGGTCATGCAGATGGGATGGTTGTTAGATGGCTTGTTGGATGTAACAACCTAACTAAAATAAATCGCAACGCATGCCTTTGATTCTCCCACTAGACAAAAGGAAGGGGATCTGACTGCACACATACT
The DNA here is from genome assembly GCA_035128595.1 of Eptatretus atami. Classification (NCBI taxonomy): domain Eukaryota; kingdom Metazoa; phylum Chordata; class Myxini; order Myxiniformes; family Myxinidae; genus Eptatretus; species Eptatretus atami. Next base: position 75,421,389 of record CM068958.1, on the reverse strand, counting down.
TCACGACATAACTGACTTTTGGGACATCTGTATGTTGAATGCAAATGGTTTCCTCGGACATATAATATATATATGTAAATATATGATATCTATATATATATTATATAATAATATTACATAATATATATATATATAATATATATATATATATAATAGTGCAATATGAAGGTGTACACCCCTTCAAATTTTTCATTTTGTTACTTATCGTGGAATTAAATCGACTTTTTGTACCTTGATTTACACATCGTAACCCAAACTTCATGTGAAAAAAAATTCTTCAAATTTCAGAAATGAATTAAAATACAAACCTGAATTTTGGCAAACAAAGTTGAAATTTTGAAAGGGGATGTAACTTTCTATAGGTTCTGTGTATGTATTATATATATATATATATTATATCCTTCATCATATAAACACTCAAGATATGTTCCAAGGAGTGAGTGTGATGAATATCAGCTAACGTAAGAGGCCATTTATACGTGCTCTGCAGATAGTCTCCATAGTATATATATATATTATAATATTATATTATATATTATAGAGAAGTCTATGAGCGCCATATATATAGAACGGCTTCATTGGGCCCTATGCACAGATGTTATTGCGGAGATTTACAAATAAAGAAAAAAAAGCTTTGTTAATCATACAACAAACCAAAATAGCATAAGAGAAACAAAATTGACTGCAAACACTCACCAGGGTGGGGGGTGGAAGGGGGTTGCAGTTGGGAAAAATAATTACCTCGGGCTCAGTGCACATTCTCTAATCTGTCTCGTTAACCTCCTGCTGTGTCCTGCATTCCTTATGAATTTTGGCGGAGAAAACAACACTGACCGATCAACATCTGCCTGATGGTCACCTTCCTCCATACTTCTCAGCACCTGCATATTCACATCCATGTTGATGCTTTACCTTGTTAACTTGGACAGGTTCAATAGCACTGTCACTTGTTGGCCATTTTCCAGATATGATGGGTCTAAAATTGTCACTAAACACACATATGGCAATGAATTTACCGAGACTGCACAATTGAATGTTGGTGGGAAAAGACATAAACATGAGATGCTTGATGATTGGCCGAGAGTGAGGATGTTTCCTTGCTACTTACTGTACAGTACTTCTGAGACGTTTGATCAATTCGTTTCATATTTTTTTAAAATCATTTTTCGTTTTGGTTTATTTTTAAAATAATGCATTTTTTTTTCTTTGAGCGTAATGTGAAACAGCATTCTATGAGGTAATGCTAAAAGAAGCATGATAGTGTATGTAATATACATACATACATATATACAGTATATATATATATAATTGACCCCCCCCACACTCCTTTTGCCAAAGAAGCTGCACAAAGCAACCCAAAAAGGCCTACACAAGATAAGCGCTTTGCTGTTTCAAAGCCTTCCCAGAGTTCCTCCACAGCTAAAAAGATATTCACACATAGTACACATATGAGAATGCCAATGCTACACACCCCCTCAGCTTCCGGACCGGTTTCATCGCTTATTAGCAAATCATCAGAGCCAGCACAGACAGCAATGCATAATAATGAGGCTCCCAAGCATGTACCACATACAAACGCCAAAAACAGTCAATATATAAACAAAGAAAGACCCACCCACATCTCTCACCTGTGAATGGAGGGAATAGCCAATCAGCTCTCACCTAATC
>CM068958.1:75357257-75381697 GCA_035128595.1 Eptatretus atami | reverse complement strand
TGGTCTAATGGGTAATTAAATGTTCATGCGCTGTGCAGTTATTTTGATAGTTAGGGTTTTTCTTTTATTTCTATACCCCCAACATCAACGCCGATGACACCGCATCACCCTCACATTCACTCGCTTCCTTCGCCTCGATCTGGCCGATGTCATGGTGGGCGGAGTTCAGGGGGAGCAGTGCATTTCAGGGGGGACCAAACTGTGCCCTTCCGAGGCGGCCCTCGACCAATCAGCGTGCAACTAGTGGGGTGACCGTCGCCCGGCCAACCAGATCCCGCGACAGGAGGAAAGGGCTCCGGTGACATCACCATGCCCCCGGGCCAATCAAGGAGCTTGCCGCCCGTTTTGGCCAGTGAGAGAGAAGAAGAGCGATTTTGTGCGCCAAAACCAGCCAGTGAGAGAGGGAGGGTCGCGAGGAACCCCCCCCCCGAAATATATCACGTCGCGCATTCGTTTTGCGAGTCTGCGCAGACTTGCGCGTTCGTCGTTTCTGTCCTGCAAAGTGCGCGCACGGTTAGAGTTCTGCAAAATGCGTGCACTCTGTTCTGTAAGAGCTGAAAATCTGCGGCAGGCGTTAGTTGAGTGGTTCGCGCACGGAGCTGGTCGGATGGGCACGGAGTCTTCCCCGCCAGCCTTCTCCACCTGGATCTCCGCCATCGTGCTGGGGTCCAGTCTGCCCCGACCTGTCCTTGAAGACCACGAGCGGACAGGCGAGATAGGCCTCAATAAGACCATTTGGTCCGATCATTTTGGTGTGTGTGCTGTTGTGTTGCGCCAGCCATCAGATAATAGTAATCGTAAAGCTTTCTTTATATACGTGCATTTATTAATATTCAGTTTAACTCTGCCTTATGTCTCCCCTCATTCCCCATGTAAAGCATAAACTTCCATTTGTTAAATGTTTCCAGTCGTTTCTGGGGCTTTCCTTCATGACTTTAGCTCTACATGTTGAAATTAGCCAAGGCCGTGCCTTGTAACGATATTTGGACGACGGATCTCGCGATCAAACCGCTCAAGCACACACGGTTCAGTACTAAGCACCTTCCTACGAGGCATCGAGTAATTTCCCCGGTAGTTTGGACCACGTGGGTATTTAGGTAAATTGAAATTGGCAGTCGACCCTACCCCACGTGGTCGGTCTTTTGGCGAGCTTCGGTCCAATAAGGGACCCGTACTTCTCCGGAGTTTTCTGAAAAGGTACGATCTGAATTCCGGGCGATTGGTCGAGCCGACTCTGCAGCTCCATCTAGCGGTCGTGCTCGCAGTCGACGCCCAGCCCCACAACACTACCACTTAGAAGTCCATTTATATATGGTGCTGTGTACACACATACTCCAATGTATGACAGAAATCCATAGCAAAGGATCATGGAAAGCAGATGGTATGCAAAAAAACAAGCTCCTCTTGGTTGGCACATCAACGGACAAGAACCGCGCATATGAACAACAACAAAATATCCTCACAGAAGAAAGATTTATCCCTCTTTGCTGACTTTACATTGCATGCCAGTCAAGGGATGAAAATTTGGAGGAATTCTTAAGGCATGAAAGCCAGGAATGCCCCCCAGCACTCTCCGTCAGAGGAAAACTGCAGATTGGGAAGAAGTCTGATCTACTTCAGTGTCTCAAAAATGAAGCTGCAGTTATACCGAGTCCACCAGATGTTGATGCTGTATCATTTGATGTGGTGACTAATGCCACACTTCCAGGAAACTGGCAAAGTATCTTAAGGTCAGAAGAAATCAAGGCAGAGCCGAATCTATTCTTTTCAAAATATGTGAAGTAGAAGACAAAGTACTGATCAGCACAGTAAATGATGATGATGTGTTGTCTGTGCCCATTGACAAGCCTAGTATCACATCTTACAGCCATGCGGAAGGAGATACCAGGATACTGCTCCATGTTTCTGATGCTGTCAACAGTAGGCTGTCTCATATAATGGTATGAACGGTTGACATGGATGTTGTGGTCCTTCTCGTAGCGAATGTATAGCTTTCAAGTTGATGAACGTTGGGTGCATTTGGCACGGGGAAGCATTTGCGGTACATACAAATACATGGAATTGCAGACTTCCTTGGACAAGACAGGTGTGATGCAGTGCTGTTTTCCCATGCAGTGATGGGATGCGATACTGCTTCTTCATTTTGTGGACGGGGCAAGAAGACTGCAAACTAAATCTGGCGGGTAAATCTGGAATACCAGAACACTGGTATTCCAACGCCAATCACCAATGCCAGCAGAGATCACAGATGAAAACTTCCGAGAGCATGAGCGGTTTGTTGTTCTCTTTTAAAATCATACATGTTCTTATAGTGAAGTGAATCAAGCATGACAGGTGCTGTTCTCACAGAACACGTGTTCATTGGAGAACATCCCACATACTCAAACTGTGCCCTTCCAAGAGCACATAAAGCGAGCTGTCCTTCAACATGGGTACATCTGGGCTCAGGCAACCATCACCAACCTGACCTTCCATGTCCAGAACTTTGGGGCTGGAAGCCTTGTGAGAGTGGGTGGATTCCCAAATGTACAACCTTGCCTGAGGCATCAAAGGTGTGTCGGGAACTCCTTCGTTATGGCTGCAAAATGGCTTTCCGTGGCCTTTGCAAGTGTTTCAAGGCCAGGCTGCCATACACCTCCCTGTGCTACTGCTATTCTTATGGATTGCATCATAATGTGTGTTCAGTTCTGAATTGTATTTGATAATTATATGCTAAAGATATGTTTATTAGCTTATTGGAAATGGTAACCATGGATGGTTTTCCCATTGGTTACCAATCATTTCTATTCCACATGTAATAAGTTACATGTTCACCAAATTGCATGTTTCTTTCATCATGAGAACATGACTCCATAAAGATTGTATATTACACATTTGGTGGCCATTTTGGAAATGGTGGCTATTTTGATGGAATTGTCATTGGTTGGTATGCTGGGTACTAATCATTTCTAATTCCATGTATAATAAAATATATTTCCACAACATTTCATGCTTCTATCATGATTTGAACAATTAAGGTAAACTTAGTAGGTTAACCGCTGCACTACGTGTGTTGTATGTGTTCGCATCAAGCATGTTACACACACGGTGTTCGCGTTCCACCAGTGAGGATTTTCTTCTGGTCGTGACGACAGAATCCCACGTCCTGGGAGTGAATACAATGCACAGTATGAATATGGACAGTCTTTGCACAATACAAATAAAAATGAATAAATGCTGTGCAGGTGCTCAGATTTATTATTGAAGAACTGATAAGGTCGCTCACCTGGGCGCTTCCATCTCCAGGTCGTGGACCCTGTCAGATGTGGCTGTCGAGCTCTGCGTATTTCGCAGCTTTCTCTGCTGTGGCAAAACCATCCACCTGGAGTTATACAAAGAAGTTAGGAGGAAGGAGGGGATGAGGTTGGAAATAAGGTTCTGGGGAGCATGAGAAAACATGCCTCACCCTGCATGAGAAACACCACTCCAGCAGTTTGTAGTCAGTACAGATCAAGAAAGCAAACTCTGACTGGACAGCTCAAAGGAAACCTCTGTTTGCAACCACAGCAACACTTAAATTGTTACGATGAGAAACACCCCTACCTTCTGTCAGCCTTGACAAGTCGTCTCTCACCCCCGCCCCTTCACAGGGGGCGATTATGTATATACAGTGGGGAGAACAAGTATATTGATACACTGCGATTTGCAGGTTTTCCCACTACAGCACGTAGAGTCTTTGTAATTTTATCATAGGTACCTTCAACTGTGAAAGACGGAATCTAAAACAAAAATCCTGAAATCACATTGTATGATTTTTAAATAATTAATTTGCATTTTATGCATGAAATAAGTATTTGTCACCTACCAACCAGTAAGAACTCCGGCTCTCCAAGACCTGTTAGTTTTCGTCTGTTAAGAAGCCCTCCATTCTCCACTCATTACCTGTATTAACGCACCTGTTTGAACTCGTTACTTGCATAAAAAGACAGCTGTCCACACTCAATCAATCAGACTCCAACCTCTCCACAATGGGCAAGACCAGAGAGTGTTCTAAGGACATCAGGGCAAATTGTAGACTTGCACAAGGCTGGGATGGGCTAAGGAAATAGGCAAGCAGCTTGGTGAGAAGGCAACAACTGCTTGGCGCAATTATTAGAAAATGGAAGAATTCAAGATAACAGTCAATCTCCCTCGGTTGGGGCTACATGCAAGTCTCACTCGTGGAGCCTCAATGATCATGAGAAAGGTGAGGGGAATCAGCCAGAACTACACGGCAGGACCTGTCAATGACCTGTAAGAGAGCTGGGGACTGACAGTATCAAACAGAAAAACCATAAGTAACACCACTATCCGTCATGGAATTAAAATCTGCAGCGCACGCAGTCCCTCTGCTCCAAGCCAGCGATGTCCAGGCCGTCTGAAGTTTGCCAATGACTTGGATGATCACAGAGGAGGAATGGGAGAAGGTATGTGGTCTGATGAGACCAAAATAGAGCTTTTTGTTTAAACTCACTCGCCGTGTTTGAGGAAGAAGAAGGATGAGTACAACCCCAAGAACACCATCCCAACCGTGAAGCATGGAGGTGAAACATCATTCTTGGGGATACTTTTCTGCAAAAGGGGACAGGACGACTGCACCGTATTGAGGGAGGATGGATGGGCCATTACTCGCGAGATCTTGCAAACAACCTCCTTCGTTCAACACGAGCATTGAAGATGGGGCGTGGGCTGGGTCTTCCAGCATGACACCAGACCGAAACACACAGCCAGGGCAACTAAGGAGTGCTGTAAGAAGCATCTCAAGGTCCTGGAGTGGCCTACAGTCTCCAGACCTGACCCAATAGAAAATCTTTGGAGGAGCTGAAAAGTCTGTGTTGCCCAGTGACAGCCCCAAACCTGAAGGATCTGGAGAAGATCTGTATGGAGGAGTGGCCAAATCCCTGCTGCAGTCTGTGCAAACCTGGTTAAGAACTATAGAAACGTCTGATCTCTTGTAATGCAAACAAAGTTCTGTACCAAATTATAATTTTGTTTTTCGATGTATCAATACTTATTTCATGCAATAAATGCAAATTAATTATTTAAAAATCATACGATGTGATTTTCAGGATTTTTTTTAGATTCCGTCTTTCACAGTTTGAAGTGTACCTATGATAAAAATTAGACCTCTACGTGCTTTGTAGTGGGAAACTGCAAAATCGGGCAGTGTATCAAATACTTGTTTCCCCCACTGTATATTTATATATAATATATATATATAGATATTATATATATATATACAGTGGAAACCCTCATGTGGACCAACCGGGTAAGAGGACCACCTCTCATCGGGCCACTTTTCTCCAGTCCCTTCAGAAATTCCTATCTATTTAGTACATTGACTGATCGTCTAAGGGGACCACCCTGGTCGGGCCACGGACCACCATATTACCAGTCCTTGAAGCAGATTTGAACTCTCAAGCGGACCAGTGTCAATTAGGTGCGGACATTGTTCCCTTGAGTAATCCGAGCATATACAACGCTCTTTGGCTGGGCAAGCGCGACTAATTGCAAACAAACCGTTCCAAAAAAACATTCTCCAGATGATCACAAGATCGTGAAATGAAATCGGAAACAATTACTCTTTCTCAAATAAACTGTGGGATTTTGGATCAGAATTTCATCACCAATAGGAAACCCCCTCTGCTGCCTCGGCTCCTTAAGTTCCGTGCTCCATGCTCAGATTGTCACAGATTTCCATTTGCTTCTTTCCACAACTGCCATGGTTAAAAAAACTCCAACAAAGAGTTGACGCTGGATGAGAAGGTCAAGATCATACAGAGTGACAAAATCAAGTCTCAGCGTACCTCGCAGTTGAGTACGGGTCAGCAAGTCACAGGTTCAGCACATCTTGAAGAGAAAAGCGAAATCATGACAGCATACGAGAAAATGCTCCAATCAGAAAGAAACGCTTCAAAAGTTCAAGAAAATCAGAGAATCGACGAAATGACGTGGTCGTGTTCAGTCGCGTTTCGAGCATGAATTGTGCTGTCAGCGGTCCGATGATAAAAGCACGCCATGGAGTTCGCACGGTCGCTTGAAGTTCCCGAGGAAAGATTTACGGATCCAAGGTTGGCTTTCCCGATTCGAAGTGCACCACAACATTTAACTCTGCCAAAATTCTGGGAATCGGCCTCTGTTCTCAAAAGCCGTCAAACAACTGGACCAAAGGCCCGTACCGCCGATAATCGCCGATATGACCCCAAAACATCTTCAATCTCGACGAAGTGGGAGTTTTACCGCGCGATGCCAAACAGAACGTCCGTGTTAAAGGACGGAGTGTAAGGCGGAAGCAATCAAAGAACGTTTGACTGCTGCTTCCTCGTCAACATGGTCGGTGAATTCCAGAAAACGCTTATCATCGGGAAATCTGCCAACTCGTTGTTCCGCAATCTGACAAGCATAGTCTCCGGTCATCTGCAGATCGAAAGAAGGCCTGGATGACGTCAGGCTCTTCAAGAAGTGGATGCAACTGTTCAACAAGAAAGCAACGGCAGCAAAAATGTCATCGTCTTCCTGACAAATGCAACGTCCACCCCGACTCGAGCTCTCGAATGTGGAGTTTGTGTTCTTTCCCCCGAAACAGACTTCGCGTCTCCAACCTCTCGACCAAAGGGTCAGAAATCCACGTGAAGTCGTGTTCATTCGGTGTGGTTTCGGCGATGACGCAGTGAGGGCGACGACGAAGACATATCCCACTCGCCGATCTGCTCAAAAGAATGCAAGAAATTACGGTTTGACAATGGACATGGTTGATGACTACATAACTGCGACGCAGATGTTCCCACAAATGCGCAGAACGATGAACATGAATCAAATCCATGAGGACATGGTGGCGAGTTTATCACTGACAACGACGACGACGTGCAGGAGCCAACAATTACCACGCGAGAAGTAATGGACTGTATGGCGAAAACAAGGCAGTATCTTCATCCAAGAATCTCGGACATTTACTGACACCGCGACAAACTACGAATGGTATCGCTGAATCTGCCGCACATCCGTGAGGCAGCGCACCCTGGCTCTTTTTTTTCAACGTTGCACATAATAATCAAAATACTGTTCGTGAATAATCCAAAAAATTCTGTGAAAATCAAAATTACTGTTTCTGTGAAAAAGTACAGTACGTGAATGTGAGAATGATGTGAAATCCTGTAAAACAGTTGTTCCATTTAGTATTCAATTAGGAATTAATGTATTAAGAAGTTGTATATCTTTACCTGAAGACCTACCAAATGGTGAAACCGGCTACCCTGAGCCACCGCAGAAACTCTGCGGCCGCCGCACGTTTGTCAATCGAGGGCGTACGCCGCCGTATCCTCGCGTAGAGCAAATTGACTTAGGCTTAAGAATGCTGAAGGATCAAAGTCAAACTTGGTGTAAGTATGTATATTGATGTAGAGATGAACTGATTAGATGATGACTCAAAGGTGAAAAGGTCAGAAATCCCGTAGGTAAAGATTCTGTTACACAGCTAACATGTAAGCCAGAAATTGATTTTGACCAAACATGTTTAGTATATACTATGTGCAAATATGAACTCATTTGATTTCAGCTGAGAGGTCAAAGGTCAACAGAGTTCATGTCAGGATAAAATAATTGGTGTTGAGTCGGGATTTTGAACTAAACTGAGTACATGTACCAGGATACATATACTGAAACACAAAGAAACTTTACCACCTTTTTAAACCTTCAAATATCAACAATAACACTGCATGTAGTAAATGTTGAACAATAGTGTCCTCACTGTCGAACAAAACGGTCAGATGTCACTTGAACCTTCAATGGTCACTTCATAGCACAGCTGTTGAACACCGTTTGACTGTCAGTGATTAGCCAAGGGGTCGGGATATTTTATGAGCTGCACGTGATTCTTGATATTGCTTTAAAAAGGCCAGTGCAAAATGGAATTTCAATCAACATGCCACGATTGTCAAGGGATCAACACGTGTGCGCTGGACATACTGCAAGGCGGATTGAGCTACCGTGAGGTGGCACGTCGCCTGCTGTTCACCCAGACGATATGGGCCCTGTGGACAGAGACACCCCCACAACTCTGCAGATGACAGACCTCATCAGCAGGCCAAAGATCACCCACTGCAAGCAGGACAGCAGATGGTCCAAGTCAGATGCTTCAGACATTGAGACTGTAGTGGACAGATCCAGCAGCATCCATCCAAAGACTGGTAGGCAGTATGCGCCGACGATCACTGCCTGTATCCAAAACAATGGTGGCCACACACGCTATTGAAAGGGGACTGACATTGCACCAGTGCTGTTCTGTACTGTAGAACAACTTATGAATGTGTATTTGGTCAAAAACTGACATGTCATCAATAAAATGCAATGTTTCAATTAGCAATTGTTTGTTTGTTTTATTTTGAACTGTTACAATTTTATTACATTTCAAACAAGTGGTAAGTTTCTTTTGCGTTTCAGTATATATATATATATTATATGTACAGATAGATATTGTGGTCAAATGGTCTTGAGTTGAGGTCAAAGTTAGAGGAAGCAAACACTTATGTGGGCGGAGCATATCGGTCGATTTTGTGACGTCGACTTAATTTCAAGTTTCGAGTTTTTAGATATAAACATACATCATAATTACATAACAGAGAATGCCTTATTTATATGCATTCACGGTTCAACATTCGTGGTTCCACTAATTCGCGGTTGATAATTTGCGAAAATGCTCCTACATTCGCGAGAAATCGCGAAAACTGCGAATAAGAAAATGCTTATTCGCCGTGAATTTTTTTTTTCACAAAGCCGCGAGCATAACACAGTTCTAAAACATATCTTCCACGAGCCATGCACAAGGCAGCTGGATGTATGAACAGTACAATAATGTATGTACGCAAAAAACATATCTTCCACGAGCTGCGAACATGACCTTCCTGTACGTGTATTATAGGATTGTGGGATAAACATAGTTTCGTGGGATGTCTCACCAGTGCAACACATCATTCCCCACGATGCCATCCCCGGTGAGTTACTTACAGAATGAAAACACTAACAGCATCTTTTGATGTATCCAGTAATTACTAGGTCGCCACGTACGAACATTACGCAATGGAAACATTCAGCGCATATTAGTGTAAATCACAATCTTGCTACAAACAGCACCATCTGAACTGTCACATTTTAAAAAACGTTCAGCATAATCTGCCCGTAGATATGAAAGACGTCATGTCCTGTGAGTTAAAGAATGGAAACCTTCAGCATATCTATTAGTGTAATTAGCAGCTAGCTACATACGGATCAATTATACAATGACAATGCTCATCACATCTATTATCAGCTGCCGAATACAACATCACCCGTAAAAATCCCCCACAAACAATGCGCAGACTACTCACTACGTCCTGGATTGCCATCATTCTCATCTCGTTGCTCTGACCGGTGTATTGCCTCTCACTCCATTCATTCTTCAATAATGGCTCACAAGGATCGAAGATAACGCTCAGAAGGGTATGCCTCGAAGTGGACCACTGACACGGGAGAAGGCGAAGCTCCTGCATGGCCATCTCTCGGGCGTGGGTGGTGCAAGCACCAGTGCGGCGGGTACAAGCAGCACCTCCAGCCCATTTGCAGAGAGTAGGGGTTGGGTCCATCGCTTCAAGGCACGAAATAAGTTGCGCAACGTCAAGCTCGTTGGGGAGCATGCCTCTGCGGACTACGACGCGGCCAAGGCATTCCATGCAGAACTAGCGAGCCTCAGAGCAGAAGGGGTACCTGCCGGAACAGGTCTAACGCTGATGAGACCGACTTGTTGTGGAAAAAGATGCCGACCAGAATGTTCATCTCACAGTGCGAGAGCAAAGCAGCTGGCTTCAAGGCCGCATAGGACCGGGTATCCCTTCTCCTCTGCACAAAAGAAATAAGGGGACTTAAAGGTAAAGCCCATGATGCTCGACTGTTCGTTTAACCCACGTGCGCTGAAGAACAAAGACAAGCAGGCGCTGCCCATGTCCTGGAGGGCGAACAGGAAGGAGTGAGTGACGTCTGAACTTTTTATGGACTGGTTCCATCACTGTTTCGTTCTTCAGGTCGAGAGATACCTGGCAGGAAAGAACCTTTCGTTCAAGGTACTCTGCTGCTTGACAATGCTCCTGGTCACCCCACCGACCTGAACAGCGCTCACCCGAACATTGACATCATGTTCCTGCTGCCGAAGACTACCTCCCTCATCCAGCCATTTGACCAAGGAGTAATATCAACTTTCAAGACTTATTACACCCGGCGTGCCCATCTTCTTCATCATCATCATCATCGTCATCATCATCTTCATCATTTTGCAAAGTTATGTGTGCTGTGTTTGCTTAATAGAAAATTGAAACAGTACATAATGATGATGATGTTGTTTTTTTTTATTTTGCAGTATGGTACGGGTAGTGGGGCAACTTAGCATATAAATTGTGCATTTTGTGAGGAAAGCACCAAATTTGGCACAACTAGTAGCCTATCATATTATGAACAGATTTGGATATGGGCCATCTCAAAATTTTTGACTGCAGTGGAAAATGGCTGCCACAGCATCAGCGCTGAATTGAGATGGCCCAAATTCCAAATCTGTTCATAATATGATGGCTACTTGTGTGTCCAAATTTGGTGCTTCCTCACAAAATGCACAATTGTTATGCTATATTTAGCTAACGTTGCCCTACTAGTGGGAGCAACTTAGCATAACAATTGTGTATTTTGTTGTAAGGGATGGGTTAAGAGACTTAAATTGTATCTTCAATAAATTAGAAATGGTACCTGGTCTTTGTCATTTTTAGCAGGTCTCGCGTAGCGAACGCTGCTCATAGAGAGCTCGGCGTTCTTCTTCTTCTTCTTCTTCTGTGAAGACAAAACCTTAACCTCGAGGACTCAGCTCTTGTATATTACAAGATCCGGATCTCCTTAAATACTAAGCCACATGTACACATCCTGCATGACGGTGCTTTTGAGAGCGTCTATCATGAACTTTTAAATATATTCGGACATTTGCTTTAAAGTTTCGAAAAGTTCACGTTACTATTTAAAGATTATTCCATCGATTGTCTAATACCTCGTATAATACAGCGATATATCGTAAATACCTAAATGCATTATGACGAGGTCTCGCTATTGACTTAATCAAGGCACGTGACAACACATACTCCGGAAGCTTGTTTTGTTTTTGTTCTTCTTCCTCCTAGGCTGACAAAACCTTTAGGACGCTGCTCTTGGACACATTTGTCCTTGTTTATTATTTGTAAGCATCTTTAATGAAACTGTAATCCTGTATTCGTGGTCAAAAACATTTTAAATTTTAAAAACTTTCCCCTTTGAATCAGGAACCACCACAAACCGATAACGTTATCCCCCTTGTCCTCATTGTACCAATTCTCCAACTTTGGTGGTGTCGCCGTTTGCGGCCTTTTTCATGAACCAGGAACCGCCGTGTACTGATAACATTATCCCCCCTTGTCTACATTGTAACAATGACAAAACACTCGCAGATTTTACCGCGACATTTGCAGATTTTTTGTGGGTCGGGAAATCTCTGGAACCTATCCACCCATTTCCCACCAAAACAATGCCCCCACATTCCAGTTTCAACATTCGCGGGGTTTTCCCGGAATGTATCCCCCGCGAATGTCGGGGACCTGGTATAGTAGGATTGCTGCATAGATAGTGTGCAAGTAGAACAGGAATCACGTCAACATCCTTCCATGAGTTGTTTCGATGGGATCCAATGAGTAATACATGTAACACCTGTATTTTCCTATTACACAAATATTGGGCCAGCTCAAATCTGGCGTAAATTTGGCCAAGGTTTTCCTTTTATTAATTACGAGCAAATACAAACCCTCGCTTCGCTGACGGGAGTATTAGGAGGGGGGTTGAGAGAGGAAGGGAAGGGAGAGAGAGGCAGGATAGAGGGAAGCTTAGGGGGGGGGGTAGGAGAGGTATAGCTCACCAAACACCGCTGTACTGTGGAGGAGGGATCGAGAGGGGGTGGGGGGAGAGAGAGGGAGAGAGAGAGAGGTATGAACAACAACAGTATTGAGAAAGTAGAGTGGTGGAGGTGGGTCAGTAAAGGGAATGATATGTTATGTTTAATGACTGAACACACACACGAAAACAAACTCATGCCAGAAGAGCTGTACATACAACGACACAAGAGAGTTTGTAAAGTAATCCGTTGGCACATCTGCAAAAACTTTGATGTCCCAGTTCCAGAAAATTTGTGGGAACATGAACCAAAAGGATCACTGAAAACATGGAAGTACCTATCGCTCACGTACGAACTAATGATCCCACCGAGCGTGAACATCGAAAACAAAGCGTTGCGACCGGATATCATACATAGGTACAAAAAGAAGAACGAGAAGAAGGCATTGCTTGTTGAGGTGTTAATAGCAGTGATTTTGGACTAAACAATGCAGAAATCAAGAAAATGACCAAACACCATGAACTCAGGAATGAAGTGAAACGATCCTGGAAGCTGATGAATACCAAAGTTGTACCAGTGATAGCTGGACCGACAGGAATGATGACGAAGAATCTCACAGATATATTAAACATATGGACAGTACCCTTGGGCACTCACTTGGTAGTGGCTGAATAAGATAATCAGCCAACCACTGGTAGGTATGGATGACACACAAAATATATAATGGAGAAGAAAGTAAATACCTATGGATATTTTTTTTAATGTAATGAACAAATCTTGGTACAACACGGGTGATAAAAGTTGTGGTCAAGTTTCATCAAAATTGTGTGTTTGGCTTCAGAAAAGAAAGAAAATACATATTTTGAGAGGCAACCACCCCCCACCCTATATAATCATTTCGACCCCAATTTTTCTTAATGTCATGAACAAACTGTGGTACATCATGGGTGGTGAAGATGGTGGTCAAGTTTCATCGGAATTGCGTGTAGTTTATGAGAAGGAAGCAAATGCATATTTTGGGGGGCAAACCCCCTCTTCCCATTGACCCTACCAGATGCCAATTTTTTTAATGTTGTGAACAAACTTTAGTATATCATGGGTGGTGACGATGGTGGTCAAGTTTAATCGGAATTGTACGTGTAGTTTTGGAGAAGAAGGCAAATACATGTTTTGAGGGGCAACCCCCCTTAAATCCCCTTTTAGCAGATTTTTCTAATGTCATGAACAAACTTTGGTATGTCATGGGTGATGACGAAGGTTGGCGTGAAGTTTCACTGGAATTGCGTGTATCATTTAATAAGAAAGCAAATACCTCTTTAGGGAAGCACCAACTCCCCCCCCCCGTAAACTCCCTCTGTAAACCCCTTCAGACCCCGTTTTTTTAATGCCATCAGAGCTGATGAAGGTCAGGTCAGGTATTGGAGCATGTGCCGGAGCAGCGCGTCGCTGCGTCCACTTTCCGCAGGTACCCCAGGGGCCTTCGTCTGTCAATCTCCCAGGAAGATGCCTGGCCAATCCCCATCTCCTTGAGATGCTGATCAACCTGATGCAATGAGGCACGTGGTCGGCCGATTGGCCTCCTCCACTCATGAGGCTCACTCGCTGAGAGAATCAGGTGAGCAGGATCAGTGTCAGGAAAACGAGACACATGTCCATACAGCCGCAGCTGATGCTCACGGGCTATACAGGTAACAAATCTCATTTGAGTCTCTCTCAGCATCTGCTCATTGGACACAATGACCAGCGATTGCCAAGGATTCTTCGAAAAGACCTGGTATCAAAGGAATTAAGTCTCTGTCTCAGATCCATGGTCAGAGTCCAAGTCTCACATCCATAGAGCAAGACTGGAAGCACCAAGGACCTGAAGACTTGAACTTTCAGCCTCCAGCACAGGTACCGGCAGCGCCACACCCCATGATCCAGTGAATCCATGACTCGCCAGGCCCGACCCAGACATCTGTTGACCTCTGCCTCACAGCCTGCAGAGACATGAATATCACTGCCAAAGTAAGTGAATCTCTCTGTGACCTCAACGTCCTCACCACAAACAGGTACAGACAAGAAGGCAGCATCCAAGATGTCATTGAAAGCCTGGATCTTCGTTTTGACCGAGGAACCTGTAATTCCAGCGTCTCTGACTCCTCATTCAGCACCTCCAGGGTCCCCAAAAGGATATCTAAAGTCTCAACAAAGATGACTGCATCACCTGCGAAATTAAGGTCAGAGATCTTGCCATTCCAAAACGATGCACCACATCTTGATCTCTCCGACATTCTCACCAGAATCCAGTCCATACAAGTGCTGAAAATTGTGGGGGCAGTACACACCCCTGACAAACTCCTGACAAACTCCAGTAACAACTGGAAATAAGTCAGAGATGGTATCACCACATCTCGCAGCACTCTCAGTACCAGAGTACAGTCCAGCCATTAGATTGATCAGTTTTGGTGGCACCCCATGAAGACCAAGAATCCTCCAGAGGGCATCCTGATTCACTGAATCAAACGCTTTGCAGAGATCAACATCGGTTGCAAGCAGCCCCTGCTGAAACTCTCATCTGCGTTCGGTGAGGACCCGAAGAGCAAGGATACGGTCAATCATTGACCTCTTTGGTGTAAAGCCTGACTACTCTGCTAAAGTAGATGGTGGCGAACCCGATCAATATAATTATTCGAGCAAAGACCTTGCCCGGCACTGAGAGCAGCGTCACCCCTCGGTAGTTGTTGCAGTCTTGGCGATCACCCTTCCCTTTCCAGAGAGGGACAACAAGGCCCCTCTTCCAGTCAGGAATTTTTCGGGAATCGGCAGGTTGGAGTCAGTTTGATTACCGAATGTAGTTCGGACTGTATACATCCCAGAAACCTTGAGTAGCGTTCACCGAAAAACAACGTTACATTTGTATAGACCAGTGTTTCTCAACCTTTTTTGTCCCACGTCCCACTTTGATTTTCAAAAAAATCGTACGCCCCACCAGGATTGGAGACACTACAGTATATACTACATATGTATTCAAAAGGCTTTATTAAAACTTTATTGCATATTTTATTAAATTGCTACTCACTTCAATGGGAGCCCTGCCCTTGATGCTGGCTGATGATTTGTTTGATTCAAGGAACCAATTTTGTCAGTTTCAGCCTTAAATCACCACATTTCGTGATTTCCAGTCGATTTCTCTTAGCTTGCAGCAAATCGGTAACAACACTAAATCCACATTCGTCTCAATAAGATGATGGAAAATTTATCAATACTTCCCTTGCCAAAGTAGTCGAGTTTGGGTATTTCTTTTCGCTCTCCTCAGACAGCCACATCATGGTTCCTTTGATCTTGAAAAGAGTTTTTCACAGACTCATCTTGTTGCAACTCGCATAACTCCTCTTGGTATTGCTCTGGTACTTCAGATAAATCCACCAGAAATGGCTGAGTCAACCAAGAAGGGAACTCCATTGCTTTCAAATCATGAAATCTGTCATTGAAGTCATTAACCAACATTTTCAAGTGGTCAACAATGACGTTCTTTTCCTCGTCAGTTTCCTCACATTCTTTCATTCTGAATCCTCATGCCCCACCAAAATATTGCCACGCCCCACCTTGAGAAGCACTGATATAGACGTTTCATCGATATTATCACAAACATTATTCTTTATAAACAGCTGCATGTGATGGGTGGGAAAAAAAAACTTGGCTCGGTAATTTAGAAAACACGTGAATACGGAAAACGGATTGGAAATCGGGCATTATCAAATATATTTTTCTTTGAAACTCACAAAGGGAAACATAAACTTTGTAAAGCAAATCCGTTAACCGAATGCTGAAGAAACAGGTGCAAGGACAAAGGAAAACCTGAAAGAATCTCCATAAGATACAGGATGAAAGTTTACCACCATGGCACCCGTCCGTGTGTGCTGTATACGTACCTCCACCTTGTAGTAACTGTCGACTGCACAAACCCGGTCAGGACACGAAATGCACTGTACAGCTCGGTAAGTGCCTTAAGCACTCAAGCACTCCAACGGAACGCCTGGCTTGGCAAGCGATTAGGAATTGCCATCGATACAAATATGCACCCAGAAACAACCGTGCAATGTCCAAATTGGACAAATCAACACCTTTTGGGGGAATCGAAACTGCAGATACTTTCAAATCTGGAGCTTACACCCAGGCCAAAAAACTTGGCGACTTTAGACCTCAGCGAGGTTACCCAGGAGCGCCTTAAGATCCCAGACTGCGTATGTAATCTCCGAAAAAAGGACCCCTGTGGACTGTGCCGTCACGGATTGTAAAAGCAGACAAGTCGAGACGGCAATGGTTCACGAGCGGTATTGACGATGTAGGTTGTTTCAGAAGTCAAGGATGAGACAATGTGATAATGTTTGACCAAGTTATAAAAATGATCAACATGATGTGGTATGGGTGACAGGTTATTAGCTGCAAAATGTCGAAAACCTGGTTTCGTTCAACAACTTTCAAAATTTGACCTTTGCATAACCTTTAAAGGTCACAAAACAATGTTGTGGACATTAAAATAAGGAAACAGGATACGTGCTATAGCTTATTGAGTTAGTTCGTTCGAAGAAGGTCGAAAACCCGGTTCGAGTCCCACAACTTTGAAAATTTGACCTTTGTGAACTTTAAAGTCAAAGATCAAGGATTATGACCTTTGGTGCAAAACTTCCTCTGGAACATTCAAGGAACAATATAACGTCATATAAGCTATATGGCATTTCGCACTCCTCGGATTATCCATACTTTGATGAAATCAGCGTAAAAACAAACTTGAAGGGGGCGCCATGGGCAAGGTGTTCAAGATAGAGCAAAATGGTTTCAAGACTTTAGGTGGGGAATGACCTCAAGATTATGCATAAAAATATTGTCATCCTAGCTCTCAAAGTTTGGGCGGTCGTATGATTTTTATGTCAAAATTCGCAATTTTCTAAGTTCGTGACCTTGTGACCTTGACCTTGGGACGAAAATGAAAAATCGAGCTCCGTGGGGCTATGCAGGTGCCATTGGGCTAACCAAATACTGAAACCCCTGCCAGATTCGACAAACCCCCTAGGAGAAGATGCAAATTGAAATCGGCTACCCCCTAAAAACACAATTCACAATTTTCTAAGTTCGTGACCTTGTGACCTTGACCTTGGATGAAAATGAAAAATCGAGCTCCGTGTGGCTATGCAGGTGCCATTGGGCTAACCAAATACCGAAACCCCTGTCAGATTCGACAAACCCCTAGGAGAAGATGCAAATTGAAATTGGCTACCCCCTAAAAACAAACGTTTTTGGGGCGTGGCTCCGCCCCTAATGGGCGCACCACGCCCATTCTCAGGGAAACACAACTAGATCATGATATAAATCCCCATCAAATTTCATCAGTATCGGATCAAAACCCACCGAGCTATGCTCGGACAGACAGACAGACAGACAGACAACAGACAGACAGACACCAATAACGAATATAGTGGTCACTTATTTTTTTCGTGAAAATATTTTTCGTGAACCAATTATGAAGCACATGTTTCACTCGATAAATTACACTTTCTGCACATCAATCATTTTTCTTCACTCAATATAATCGTCCGAACAGTAGAAAAAGTTATGTTTAATTCTCCGCTTCAATAAATAGACTAAGTTATAGAAATCGCTAACTTGTTCAAATTTTCGGATTTCACTCCACATTTCAACACTTATCTTGTTCACCAGATCCGATTCTCAAATGCGACATAATATTTTGATTATATACTTTAATTAGTCTGTGAGAGTCGATCGTGTTTCCAAATGGAGGCCTGCTTGAATTGACTGAACAAAATGGCGGCTGAAGACTCCAGCAGCCGCAGAGGGCTGACCAAGACGGCGGTACGCCATCTTGGAAATGCTTATTTTGATTTTTTTGCGATGAGCACCCCTTAAATTATCTTCAAAAGGGGTGTTTTAATTAACACAAATACCCAAATTTCACTCTGTTCACTTCTCGTTGGAGTTTTCTTAGATGCATGCAAAGTTTCAGGCTGCTAAGTTTTATAGTTTTGAAGTATGGAGGAGACACACACACACACACACACACACACACACACACACACACAACACACACACACCCTTTTATTCGTATAGATTGGGCCGAGTTGGCCGATTCGAGTCTTTTTAAGTTTAGAAGACGGCCTTACAAATGGGTAAGTCTTCTAATATCCTTCCGTATGCAGTACATGGCTGCGGGGTCATCATTGGCTGAGGGCAGGGCTGTGCTGCTGATGCAATGCCATGTGTTGGTTGTAGCTCAAATTTGTCCAGAGTACCAGCAACAGTTTGCCTACTCTTCATGAAGGACACTGTGAGATCTTTAGCGTCTACCAACTAATGTCAACAGATGGGACACCCTGTTTAACATCCATCCGAGGGATGGCACGCACACACTGATGAATCACCCTGCCTGTGAAACACCAGGATGACAGTTTATAGCTGGATTGGGATTCAAACACCAGTCTAGACAGCTTAGAGGTGAGTGTGCATACCTCGAGGCCATCCTGTTACCCCCCCAATGGGTAAGTATCAGGCTGGCTGAAGACGTGTCATGTCGCGGAGAAGTTATACACATGTAGCTATTTTATTCTGGGAATAGATTCTCATTTGCTTCAAAAGATTGATTTGGATCAACTAAATATTCTAAAATATTTGCATTGAGGAACACAATGGGAAACATGTTTTCTCCAGGCATCCGTAAAAAGACTGTGATCATGATATCTATGTAATGAAGGAAAAGCATCTCAGGGCCAACCGAGCCAGGCAAGTCAGACAACACCATAACCAAATGATCAGACCTAGCCCGAGCTAATTGTCTCCAGTAGGAAACAGGCAACCCACCAACCTTCGAGAAAGATGATCCAGCGTTTGCTGCCTTGAGATTTCCTCAAGTAGTACCTATATGAGGAGCACAGAACACATATTTAATAAGAAAAAGAGTTCTCCCATCCCATAAAAAATCATTTTAAAACTTCATCGACCTCAAAGTTATGACATTGACCTAAAAACACTTTCTATGGAAAGATCATTTTTTGACGATCATACCCTGCAGGAGAACCATCGTTGCAAGTGACGCGCCGGTCCTTGAGAAACTGTAGCTGCAGCAACGCATCGTTTGTCCCTCCACAAGTATGTAAGGAGCGTGCAAGTTCTCGTAATTGGGTCAGTGATCCTCTCTCATTCACTTCTCTATTTCCTCCCCACCTGGGTCCAGCACTGGGCCGATGGTGATGAGTGACAGAGGGTTCATAGATAGGGGTGTCTTCAGCAAATACGAAGCGAGAGTGATCAGGGTGGCTCCAGGAGCGATGGGATGGATGAGTAGATCCGAGTACGATGGTCACAGCCAGGATCAGAGGGGTGAGGCCTGGTGAGATGGAGGGCATCTCGAAGCTCATGGGTTTCTGTTGAAAAAAAAGTGGGAACACATCCAACATGAAGTTCTCCAATCAGCATCAAAAACAACTGAGAGAGGGTATTATCGGAATGTGGTCAAATATCAGAGGAAGTTAAGAAGGAGAGAAGATATAATCACCCTAATGCACGGGTAGAGATCTCCGAACAGGTCTCTCCAAGTATCAGTCGCCTTATCAAAATATACTCCTTTGATCTGAAACTGTTCACTGCAAAATGATATGAAGGAAACTCCAAAAAAGATGTTAGTGATATCAAAAGAAGAGCAGAGTAAAGTGGGAGATCAAAAGCTTGCATGCATCCCTCCCTCCTGAACTGTAGTAGATGCTAGAGCGAGAGAAGCACATGGAGTTCGCAGGACTCGATGCATCAACTTCGACGCCCCTCCTGGTTGCCAACCTCTGGATCCAGAAGCTGAGCGTGCGGTGATTTTTTTTCATGGAGAGCGTTTGATCACGCCGCAGAGGGAGATGAAAGTTAAAGCAAGAGCAGGCCGAGAACTGAACAAAAAGCCTCAAATCCAAGGCAGGCGGGTTTTCCTTTAGCCTATAATCCGAGGGCTCGACGCGCTCGGCTGCCCTGCGTCGGATGGACCCACACATAACACTGTCGCCGCAAGGAGAAGGTTTTTCGGATTGCGATATCGCTGTATGCGCTTTTGGGATCTCTTCCACGCATGGACAGGACTGCTCACCCCTTTCCTCACCCCTTGTAAAGTCTTTGGTGGAAGGCTCAGCCCTTGCAGGTTTCCACCACCCTTGATCTGTGCTTTATCCTGATTGCTATCCCAACGGAGCCCGGTACCGAGACACGCAAACTTTCATCTCCACCGGTATAATTGGATGGTGGATCTCGGGTACACTAACAGCATCAGGCACAAGATCAGAAAACCAAAGACCTTAGTCACCGTTAGAAGAAAAAACTGACAGACCACATTTGGTCTTTCATGTGACTCCGACACTTCAAGGATATCGTGTGAATTAATTCCAATTCTCATGTACCCTAACTCCATGACAGAGCGTCGGGCCTGCAAAGCAGTTTATTAGCAAACTTTATACTGGGTGGTTTGCCATTGCAGTCCCAGCAGTATTTTGGGTAGGAATTTGGAATTTAGCAATGGTGTCGGGCGATAGCTCACCATCTACTTACGAAGGACACCATGGGATCTCATCCCACCTAATGCTAGCAGATGGAACAACCAGTTTACCCTCCATCCGAGGGATGGCAGACACATTAATGAATCACCCTGCTCTGTGAAATACCGGGATGACAGTTTATAGCTGGGTCGAGATTCAAATCCAGGCTAGACAGTTTACAGTTGAGTGTGGCTCTATGCCATCCTGCCAACCCAATTCACATGACCAATGCTAATGGATGGCCTTGCTCTTTTGTTGGCAAATTAATTGTTTTTTTTTTTAATGCATTTCAGCCCATGACATATTATTTAACTGTTCATTTTAGCAAGAAAACGTTGCAGATTTCGAACCCTTGACTGCATAATGATAGCAATTGCTGTTGAAGGGGGGAAACGACATGAATTATTTCATTATTGTGAAAAATATCAATCGCGGGTTAAAAGCAGATCAATTATGCTCAAGTATATATATATATATATATGATCATGCATGCAGATGGAGATAAAGCCACTTTAACTAGGTTTGACCAAAGGGTGTTATCTCGCCATTGGTGGGACCTGCTTGCACGCTTCGAGAGGATTTCGACTGAAGATCAGCGATGGTAAAATAAACACGTTGATTATCAAGTGCTAATGGGACATCGGAGGGGATTGCAAAGTGGCAAGCGTACTGTGTGCGCAACTAGTTGGAATTGCTTCAACTATCGAGCCAGTGGCAATTTGCAGCTATCAATAAGGGGTCTTTTCTGCCAAGGTGGGAAAAAGGAATGTGCATTTTTTACCAAAAGTAACTTCCAAACATGCTGTACTTTTCCTTTACAGCCACCAATATGGAGCTTTGATAGTTAACGAATGTCTGGGCTGCAGGGTTTTCATGGTTTGAATGCTTTCTTTGTGTTCCGACTCTGGGTTTTGTGAATGAATAATGGTCGCACTTTGGCTCAGTGGTTCAAAGGCCTTTTCCGCATCTCGGCTGCAGTGGGACGAGCGCAAGGCTGGAGCTTCAAAGCGGCCCAATTAACCCGCGACCCTTTGATGTGGGCGGTGCGAGCGGTGGGACCCGACCCTGCTCTCCATTAACCCGCACTCTGCATACTCCGCTTTGATGTGCATCAAGCCACCACGAAGCACGGCCCCATGGCAGGAAAAACACAGCCTGGGTAAGCTGCGTCTGGTCACCACCCGAACCAAAAATCCATCACACTCAAATTCATCTATTGCTTGAGAAGCAATGGCATTTACAGATACGAGGGGTGTCAATAAGCTTATACGAACGAGATATTCACAACGGTCCACGAGACGCCAACACAATTTTTTAATGTGTGTGTATTATTATGTATATATATATATTTATATGTATATATATATGTATGTATAGTGTGTACATGTGTATATGTATATGTAGTTAAATTTATAGTGTATTATATATATATATATATATATATATATATATATGATATGTATGTATATTTGTTAAATGTATAATGTAATATTAATATATATATATATATATATAATATATAATATATATATATATATATATATTATATATACAGGGTGAGTCAAAAGTAGCGCCGATTTCTGTTTTTCGGCTCTCAGATTCTTTCTTGGGAGTTATGGCTGTTAATAATTGTTGCAGATTATTGATTTTGTAATTTATTCATTTTTGATTTTGTTTTGCAGGTTATTGCTGCGAGTTTGGAAAGTTACTGAATTTGCACCAAATTGAGCTTAATGGCACAATTAACAGACACAATTGTGTCTACTGGGCTGTGAATACCCAAGAGTGACAGATGAGAGGAGGTAAATTTACCTGGAGTGACAGTTTGGGCAGCCATATCTCCATTAGGGATAATTGGACTTTTTTCTTTGAGGGATCTGTCACTGCAGAAATTTACCTGGCTATGCTGCAAACCTTCTTTTGGCCCAGGTACAAGATCAGGACGTTATTTCCAGCATGATGGAGCTCCACCTCATTATGGACATTATGTTCGTCAGTGGCTTGATGAAAACTTTCCAGCAAACGTGGATCGGCCGCCGGGTCGATCGAGTGGCCGGCACGCTCCCCAGCCTTACACTCTCAGATTTTTTCTTTGGGGGCTCATGAAAGACCTTGTTTATCGTGAAAAGCCTTGTACCATTCAGGAACTGAAGAGGCTCAAATCACTGCAAAGTTTGAGGAAATTGATATCAAACTCTGCAGAGGTGTGTGCCGCTCTGTGCCTGCTCGGCTGCAATTGTGCATCGATCACGAGGGAGGGCACTTTGAAAATTGCAAGTAAAACAGCTTGGTACAGTCCGCTTTTTTTCTTGAATAAATGGTTAGATAAACATGTCATTCATTTATTTCTACTTCCTGTACACTCTAATACAAATGGCAACAAAACAATCAACTGACAGAAATCGGGCGCTACTTCTGACTCACCCTATATATACAATATATATATATATATATATATATATTATATATATATATATATATATATATATATATACATATATACATATACATACACAAATACATACAAAGCTAAGTTCCTGTCTGTGTGTCACAAGCACCACCCATTCTACCAGCCACACCTCCACTCCTCTCCCCTGTTGTATACTGGATAAGCAAATAAGCCGAGTGTTCCTGTCTTCCCGGCTGAGGAAATGTGCACACGACTCAGACATGGAGAAGCCACAACCGAAGTGCTTTATTGCACATGCTCCAACCCCTGGTGATGTCAATCCCTGAACATTCCAGCATACATCACTCCTCCCTCCTTTCCAGGAATCTGTAAAATCATCCACTCAACATTGAAAAATCTTTGAACAACAAAACCAAACAGTTTTCACTCCTTTTCACATACCAAAGCTGAATCGTAATCTTACAAATCAAGTCTCTGTGGAGGTCCAGACGCTCTGCTCGACCTTCTAAGTACTGTTGGAATTACTCCACTTGAATCTGATCTTGAACGAATAGTTGTGAATTGGCTAGAATCTGGGTGCTGGATGTATTTTCTGGCACTGAGCTATTGGATGAAAATGGTAATATGACTAATATCAGAGGAACCATACTTGGTTGAACAGGTGCATGGGGATCCTCTGGTACTAAATCAGATGACTGCTGACTCTTTCTAGGTGTTGTATCAAGAACCTTCGACGTTGGTTCGTACTCAGGTAAACTTTGCTCCATATGCATCGCAATTTCTACATAAACCGTCAGCTATCAGATGGTCAGCATGTACCTACCTCAGGTTATTTCATGGAACTTTCAGCAGGTAAGTAAGTGGACCTGTAATTGCTACAATCATCCCCTGGAATCCACTTTTCCTTCTCTCCTCTCCCATTTCTGTCACGGACGGGTTGATACAAGTCAAATGATCTCATTTTAAGGTTCGGGCCATCACAGTGAACCTTAGAAGCGATTTGTTTACCTTCTACCCTTCTTTGTAAACAAAGTTTGACCAAAGACAAATGGGTTCTGGGGGTTCTTTTGAAGAACAATTCAGCCGGAGTTACACCAGTTGTCTTCTGAGGAGTGTTCCTGTAATGCGAAAGTGCATTTGCTATTTTGTGGTACAACATCTGCGATTTGTCAGCTTTCTCAAACATTTTCTTGAATGTCTGAACATTTTTTTTTCCAGCTAAGCCATTACTCGCAGGATGATGTGGTGACCATACAGAAGAAGCTTGGTGTTGGCTTAGTGGTTAGGGTGGCTGTCTTGGTATCTTAGGGTCATGAGTTTGATCCCCTGTTGGCTGATCCGAATTAACACCAGGTGGGGTTGACTCAGCCTGCCACCCTTCTGAGGTTGGTGAAAGAGTATCAGTGTACTGTTAATAGGGGCATTGCATTAGTGGCATAGCTGTCTCCTCATCTAATGTTGCTACCCAGAGTGTTGTGCTACATATGAAGGAGGAGGAGGAGGAGGTGATGCAGAGGTAAAA
>CM068958.1:75289485-75306494 GCA_035128595.1 Eptatretus atami | reverse complement strand
GTCAAAAATTGAAGAGAATTCAAATGGCCACCCGCAAATCCATTTTTAGCCCATAAAGACGGCTCTACAGTAGCCGATTTGCCTTGGTCTTGGATGTCTTACATATGTTTATGAGGTCAGGAATCGCATAAAACACCATAGAGAGGATCAGTACCTGACATTTCATGCTGAATTTTAAATATATGCTGTGTAAACCTGAATTATTCATAGAAAACGATCATAGTGATTTTGCACTAATCTTATTCCGTATGTATGATATATTGTTTGTTTTCATCGCACAGAGCAGAACTGTTAGGCTTTGATTTTAGCAGTATGGTGAATACGAGATCGGTGGCAGAGACCTGGCGAAACAAATTACCACCGAAATTATGGCGAGCATTTGAAATGCCTAATATACGTGCATTAATGACACATCTAAATAAGAAATCAATGATACCCTTGTTAAATTCAGTTCGGGAAAAAACTGGTGAAATCCACTCTAAATCTCCAACCTACACAATGATTTGTAATCTCTTCTCGGACGATGTATATATCATGCGCAGGCTATAAGACAGTGATATGGATGCTTTCTTCAGGCATGAAAATCATGCCTGCTCATCATTGCAGCGAATCGCATCATGCACCAATCAAGCAAATCAGACTTGATGGAATGTTTGGAATCAATTGGACCTCAGCAGAGATCTGTTCCAAAGTGGATGTAAAAAAATGTTGAATGGCGCTTCCCTTGTGCAATACCGACGAAGAAGTCAAAGGGCTTCTGTCAAAACTTTCAAGGACTACCAAACTGGTTGTCTTTGCCATATTTGGAACGCATGCTCCAGGATGTTGTTCGTGTTGGATTCAGTCTGGGATGTATACAGGAGGGACAGCCTCAATCACAGACACGACAGAACCGTGGATCTGGAACAATCTCAAGGTTGCCAACAACAATCAGCTATACTGGAAGAATTTCTGCGTTGCGATTCGAAACAAAGAGGTCTGTTCAAACTCTTAGCCAGTGCAATACAGGAGTTTCAATCCCGAACGGAAGCTAGTCATCTCTAACATGGCGAGAAAGTTTTTCATCACCCATATCCAATCTCTGGACTTTCCTGCACTCATGAGGAAGCGAGCACACGGCTCCTGTTTCATTGCTTTCATTCATCAATCACGGATTCACCAGCTGATGATACATCTGTAGGATACCGATGTGTTTTGGTTATGCAATTGGTTGGCAAGTGTCTTAA
Source organism: Eptatretus atami (assembly GCA_035128595.1). NCBI lineage: Eukaryota > Metazoa > Chordata > Myxini > Myxiniformes > Myxinidae > Eptatretus > Eptatretus atami. The sequence goes on along the minus strand of CM068958.1, from coordinate 75,305,268 downwards.
AAGTGTGAATATGGGTGGCATTGGTCATGGGTCTAAAGTACGGTATATCCCCTGTCATGATTTCAGCTGATTAGGTGATGAGCATCTTTGGGTCTTCTGTTTATGCATGCATATCAGGGATGTGATACTGTTATCTGCCTTCTGTGAATTGAAAGAAAACGCTTGGGCAGTATGGCAAAGTATGCTTCAGCTTACACCTACTTTCGTTAGTTTATCTCGTGCTCCAGCTCAGAATCCCAGACATATGGACCAAATGAAAGATTATGTTGTTTCTCTTGTATCAGGAACATCTGCACTTTGCCATGTGAATGAAAACCAGGAAGCAGTTGTTCACTACAACCGTAAGATGGAAAACATTCCTCAACATTACATGCCCAGAACAGCATGTGAAAAGGGCTGTTTATCAGGCAGGCATATCTGGGGACAGCACTTGTAGGAAAGCCCAATGTTCCATCACCAAATATATGGGGCTGGGAGAGAGTGAAAGATGATTCCCCATGGACACCATGCTGGTCTATCTGCCAGAGCAGCCAAAGGTTGTCAAGAACTGTTGAATGCGTATGCAAAAAGAGAATGCACTAAAAGATCACTTGTGTCAAGCAAATCTGCCATGTACACAGGTTGTGCTTCTGCTCGGGACAGTTAACAGAGAGTAAGAAGTAATCTTGGCCATGTTAACAACACACTACAGTGACATAGTGACTGATATATGTTAAGTAATTCGACAACATTTTAATGGACACATATGCTGCACTTAGCACATGGTTTTTCCTAGTTTTTCCATCATATAGTTCCTGCAGTATGAGAAATACATATTCTAAAGGAACTACATGTGTTGTACCTATCATTCCATGGCTGAATAGTACAGAGTTAAGCGGCTACTGGAGCAATAGTAAAACCCATGGTGTAATTCTTGAACTTGTTCATGTCATTTGTGTTGTAGCATAGGTGTCCCTTTAACAGAACGATATGACACACAATTGGATCCCTTAAACTCATAAAATTGTATTTGGTGCCAAGATGCATATCGGTGCACTCACTTTGATGTTGACTGTTGTAGGAATTCACTATGGGCGTTTAAAATTTTTTTTACAATAAAGATATATGTTAATGTCTCACATGTGTTTTATTGGATTCCTTGACCTCAAAAAACATAGTATGGTATAGACATCAAGATCAAGGCAATCGGGCTACTTCGAGCCGTTTAATGGGCAAAAATGTGTTTTGCGGCAGCCATTTTGAATTTCTTAATTTTTGGCGGGAACCGCTGGAGTTACATCGTGGTTCCAGCAATTTTTGAAATCGGCATACCCAAAACCCCCCCAGGGCAAAGTTTCATGCTTCTTTCCAGAAGTGCACACTGATTTCACATATCCGCCCCACTAGAGAGGGGCCACTGATATAAAAAAAAGAGGAGGCCCGTGCTGGAGGGAGCAAGCGAGGAAAGCGAGCGAGTGAGCGTGTGGGTGTCTGACCAGCTCCAACGAGACAATTTGTCAGTCAGTTCGTCCTTTCCAGTGCTTGAGCGAGCGCGTGTGTGCTTGTGGGAGTGAGCACCGCCGACAACGACACAGTTTGTCAGTCAGTTCGTCCGTGCCACTCGTGGGTGTAACCAACGCTGACAATGAGACAGTTTGTCAGTCAGTGGCGTCAGTTCGTCCGTTCCAGTGTGGGAGTGACCAGTGCCGACAACGAGTGAGGCATGGGTCGGTTACAACGAGTGAGGCACGGGTCAGTCACCAACGGACCGTGTGGGTTACTAGATGTCACCAGTTTATTGAAGTGTGAGGAGCTGCCCGTGTCGCAGCACCAGGGTCTAAACCCACGACAGACGATCTCGGTGCCCCCGGACGTCGACTGGCGTTCAAGGCTGTTGGCGAGTGGCTACATGGCAAGGCAGGGTGCTGGCGACGGACAAGACATGCACACACACACATTTCAGGACATTTTCACTTGACGGACGACTTCTCTCTGGTGAGCGAGACGACTCTTCTTCCCCCCCCCCCCCCCCCCCCGAATGATCTGCTGGGTATGCTTGTCTGTGTTTAGTTGCAAGTCAACCCCCGATAAGCATCTGCTCTCTGTCTCTTTCCTGTCATTTCGATTGATTTTGCCTGAGTAATTATTCATTTTGATTGCTTTGGAATTTATTCACTTATTTACCTCAGGAAATAAAAAGTTCTTTTTATTTATTTATTTTCTTAATAAATCATTTGTTGATTTCCAACCTGTCCATGTTTGTCCTTTCCTTCCATTGGTCTAGCATTGTCTGAACCCAGATAGACTGGGAGGTAATTACAACAGATGTGACCAAAAATAGTTGGCAGGCACAAGCGGTTAAAACGCTCGGCCGCCCTAATTAAGATTTAATCAAGATAAGATTGGTGCTTTGCCGAGGGCATGATTCCAGTTCAGGTAACCACGTGACCTCCAGTTAAACTGGCATAATTAGAGGGTGGATACTGGAACTCGTGGTTAACTGGGTGGTGTTCGTGCTTCTAAAACAACCCACCGTACCACAACGTTAATTGTAGCGGTGTGCCCTCTTCCGAGACAACCGGGGATTATCCCCCTGAGTGACAAACGTGATCTCGGTATCCGTGCCGTAATATTATAATATATATAGACATATATATATATACTATATAATATCATATATATATAACTATATTCCGATCATTGGGACCATACATGGACAAAGCGTCGTGCTGCGAAGCTTTTCTCTGGCTATTGGAAAACCTGGATGGGTTGCCACTCTGAAAAGGATACTCAAATGGCTCAATCATCAGCAAAGCTGGTACTCCATTTGCCGACCTTGAAGACGACAGGCTGAGTCAACACCACCTGGTATTAATTCACCAAAGTGGGATTGAACAAAGGACCCTAGAATCCCAACCCACACACCCTAACCATTAGCCAACACCAAAGCCAGCAGAAATATATATATTGTTATGGTTGTGGAAAATCACAGATCACCATTCAGGTCCCGAAGATCAGTTATGTTGATAATGTGTGTGTTCCAGGTTTAATTTCCCACCAATGTATAAACAGGAATTATTTGTGTGCCGGGCTGTGCACTCTTCAGTTAGCCCGTTATTCTTCTCTATCTTTTATTTTAACAACAACAAACAAGGACAAACACGTCGCGTGAAGCCGTGATTTCACCACGTCACGTGAACCGGTGATTTTCAACACGTACGCGGTGAAGACGGTGATTTCAACCACGTCCCGTGCAAGCATGACTTGCAAAACGGATCAAAAAGGCCTTACCCTCTCAAGAAGCTGCCAAATCGAAGTGAAAGGGGCGGAGCTCAGTGGGGTGGAGGGTCGAAGTGATAGAGCGAGCACCCCCCCCCCCGAACCCGATAAAGAGCCGGCTGGAACCGAGAAGCAGTGTTGAAGTGTTGGGTCCGGAGGATCAGTTGAGTTTTCGAGTGTGTGGAGTCCGGAGAGTTGGGGAGAGCGCTTGAGTTGGGCGCTGGACTTCGTAGCTTGCAGTCGCGGCTGGGAGTGGAGAGACGCCCCGTTGGGAGCTGGAGAGTCCGAGAGTCGGCAGTTGGTTAACTGGAGTTTCGCTGGTGCAACCAGGAGGCCTGAGGCGAGACCATTCCCTCCTCATCAGTCGTCGGCTAGACCAGGCGAGTGGAGGCCGGCGACCAAGAGGGAGCCAGTGGAGCTCGGGGGTCCGGGCACAGACATCGAGGGTGCCGAACCAGGACCCAGCGAGTCACCACGAGGGTGGCCGGTAAGCCCGCGCTCGGTCTCTATCGAGCCTTCGGTCATCCCGGCTCCGAGCAGATTAGAAGGCACAGCCCGGTTCTTTCTTTCTGGCGTTTTGCATGAAAGTCTGTGGCGCTTGTCCATAAGTACAAACTGATTAGAGTGCATGTACATATAAATAGACATCGGCTGTAGGTTTATTGCTCGTGTCTTTTCCCCATCCCTTCATCTGCATATGTGCATATGAAAATAAACTACCCAAATTGTTTGAATGTTCATCTGCTCGTTGCGTCCTTCCTCCATTGACTGCATAATTGCGGTTCGTGATATTTAACTGCTGATTATAAGCCGATAAAGACGTACAATCTGTCCGACGGACTTAGCGATAGAAAACCGCTCGGCAATCGCATACGGACAGCTGCTTCAGCGCTCATTTTCGTGCAGGTTCCGTTGAAGTATACAACGCCCGGCATTTTTTCCGCCGAATAATTAGGTACATGGACAATTGGCGACAGAATCCCCTGTGCGCGGTGACAGAAAGAGTTGGCTGCTTACTGGTTGTTTAAAAACACGTAGCCTGGGTTTCGGCATGATCCCGGAGGCTGCGACTACTTGCCCACGTTCGGTGGCGCGCGCCGCGAATCGGCTAAAGGCGTCGTGGCCGCACGCCGGAGTGGCGAAAATCCACAACAATATTGTTACTCGGCGCGTCGCCGCCAACTGACCGCTCTGAACGGAGCCGCAAGTCGAGTCGGCCCGACCGTTCGCGCCGGAATATAGAATCGCGCGCCGCGATAACTCCGAGCGAACGGGTCCTTGTACAAAACCAGAAATACGCCAATCACAGATCACGCGTGGGCAGGGTCGATTGCCAATCTTCAATTTACCTAAATACCCCACGTGATCCATCTACGGGGTATTCCACCTCTCGACGGTAAATCGTGACGGAAAACGCCCGAGCGAGCTTGTCCGTACGCGCGTATTCCGACGGCATAATCGCCGAAACCGTGGTCCAATGTCCCTATTACGCAAACCAACGGACTTTCTATAAACTCCCAAACACAAAATGTCAGTCAATGAGGAGATGGAATGCAGACGAGCAGGCTTACATTCACACAAGGACATTTATTATAATGACAAACGTATGCAATTAAATAAGCAAACCTGATGCATAATACAGGCAACAAATACGAACAAAAGAACTACAAACCGTCTACTTATTATGTACAGTCATTACACTTAACAGCAGTTCCTACTTATTAGACGTGGCACACGGACACACGCTACGAGCCCGCGCTGGGCTAGACACACCACACCCAGCACACACACACACACCACAAGCACAACACCCACACACAATCAACACACCAAAAATGGTGGCTGAGGGACTTTTAATCATGACTCTTCAACTCGGACGACCAGGTGACTGAAATCAAGACTGTGACTCGGAACCTTTCCACTGTGTGGTCTCTACACACTTGTCCGAGCCCGGGCTCCAGCGAGAGCGACTGGATCCATCGACACAGCGATTCCTTCCCAGGCTCCCGAATCCATCCCGCGCTTCTCGACACAGTGCGGTGAACAGGCGCGATCCTCTGTTCGAATCGTCTATGCCTGCTTCCCCGAGGATCCACACTCACAAGAAGAGGCGGTGCGTCGCACAAAGTCCGGAAACATTAAAGATGTGACGAACAAAAAGCTCCACAAACCAAGGAAGAAGAGGAAGAGAAAGAAGAGAGAGGAAGAAGAGGAAGAAGCACTCCATTCGCAAAACATCCAGCGCCGAACAACGGCTCAAGTTCTTCCAAAAAACAGCAGCGATGCACTGTACGCAGCTCACTGAGAAGGCAAACAAAGTCTTCCGAAGGCTTCAAAGCCAAGCGATAGACCGAAGCGGGACCACGCGGATGGCCTGCTGACGCTGCTGGCTTCTCCGAAGACAAAAGCTACTCCTCGTCCAACGGGACTCAGCAAGCACACGCACTACTGCCAGCGGCGACTCAGAACGAGCTCTTCACGAGGAACTCTGCCAATGGCACCCCACGAACTCACGCCTGACATCGCACTCGCCACGAGACTAGTCCCACAGAACGAGCCTCCAGCGGGTATTCCGCCAGAACTCGCAACACGGGACTCCCAACGACATTTGTGGGCAAGCTCGTAACAACGGAACTATATCACCGAAAAAGAACGGTCTCTCTTACTCACCTCCTGCCCACCGCACGAGCCGCGCGTGACTCATCGCCTCGCGGTTGATCCTACCCCACGCTCAACCACGGGTGGCAGGGATTGTGACGCGCAACGGGATGCAGGGTTTCTTCTCCTCTTTGCAGAAGAGGGGGAGGGACTGTCTCCATATGTTCGTTCCTACTAACTACTAAATCGATCCGCAGCGCAATGTAATACGATCTCCTAGAACATTTAAACAAGGTAAGGTGAGGCTATCTAGGGAAAGATCGCACTTAGTCGACATAAGCCATCTAAGGGAACGCTGTATGTTGTGTGGAATAGAATTCCAAATTCGTGAACACTCCGCCCTCCCTTTTTACAGCTCGTCTCGAGCTCGTCAATTTTCGTGTGACAGCATGGTGAACGTTCCCCTAGTAGTTCTACCTTCGATCCCTGAGTGCGACATATTTATTAAACGTGTCCGCAAAAATAAATAACCTAAATGCGTGCGTACTACTAAACAAACTCTCACAGACTCATTCGCGGACAACTACTAAAATTGCCTGGCCTAAACAAACATGGCAGGCGGGGTTTCACGTATTTACAATTTAACTTATCTATTACATTACACTAACCATGGACCAGACATTGTGATCCTGTGAAAGGAAAAGTAAAAGTCAACAAAGTCTTTGTGCAGGGATGGATGGAGATGGTGCAAAACACAAAAAATGAACTGGAATGCACAGCTGCCACTGCAAGGCAGATCCTCACAAACTGGATGGTCCGTGGCGCACATTGGTGATGGTGGACAAGGGGCAACCAAACAAGGGCTAGCAGCAATGGGGGCAGGCAGAAGGCAGGCAAACGAGGCATGGCCAGACAATGTCCTGCGACAGACAGCGCGGCTGCAGCACCAACAGCGACAGGTAAGCTGCCGGACCTCTGTGTGGTTCCCATCAGGTTTTGGAGGAGTGCGGGTGGTAGCCGGCCACTTCTGATAGCGGGCTCAAGACCTAGCCTACTGTCTCCCCCCAACTCTATCGCCTTTGCCTGTTCTCATGTCCATATCCGTTCCCTTAATTGCCAAAAAAACAACAAATTAGCCCCATCTTTATTTTATTTCCCTTGTTAATTGATCTTTCCCGAACCCGCTTTATTGTCTTTGTACCCGCTGGCTTATCATGTCCACACTGCCGTATCCCACCCTTTAACGTTCCCTCTCTGGCGGGAATAGGGAGGACTAGCGTCCTGTCTGAGGCAACCACGACCTCAGAATGGCCTACCTCAGAAGTTCAGCGATCTACCAAGGTTGAAGTCCAGCGGCCTCAATGAGCGAAGGGATGGATGGTGTGAAGGGTACATTCTCCTAATCTACCCTAACATTCCATAACCTGAAACTACCCCGGGGGCTTTCCAAAAACGCCTCACACTTTAAAACTACAGTTATCTAAAAACCGATGATTCCCCGTGCTGTTGTTGTGTCCATTACTACGTAGTTGTGGGCCTAGCCCTCAAATTTTCCATACGTGCCGTCGCATCAATTTCCCTGGCTGGGCAGCGTCGCTCAACTGGCAAGGAACTCCCCTCTAGCCGAACTCTAACCATGGCACCACTGCCTGAAGGCCCGCAGGCTGCCTCCGAGCCTAGCTGCATCCCTACAGACGCGGGGATTGCCCTCTCGCTGGCAGCCACCCGACTCCGATTCCACGATGGCGTGTTGAGTGCCCAGTCCGCTTTCGAGTGGCGCACGTGCCACATACAGCATGCCTCCTGTGGATTCTGGGCGCAACGGGTGCCGTCTCCGACGGGTCGCACCGCTGAGCCCACTACAATCTACTCATCCGGCCCTCTTGGGCCCTGGCCTCACTCTGGCCGACTCGTCTGAGTGCCTCGGTTCCCACTAAACATAAACTACCATTTCCAACAGCCAACGGCTCCCCAGCCTGGCCATGAAGCTCTGCACCCCTCACAAACTGGGTTTCGTGCCTTCCTCGGATCACCAACAAAAAACGACTTCCTTTAGATATTTAACTATCAGCATAACTAAACATTAACTGACCCCGGGGTCTCTTGGCGTGGGGAAGTCACTCCTCCCCCGTCATCGTCGTACATGCATACCACATTCGCTCCACCTCGCATCACTTGGCCCACTGTCCTATGTAACACGACATTCCTCACACTTCTCATTCGCAACTACACCAAATCCACAGCTGCCATCCTCTAACTAAATCCCTGACTAACCTGTCCTCGTATGCCCTTAAATTCATGCACGTTCGCATTTATCTCTACATAGCTAAGCTACGTCTCCACCTTACAACATTTTCACAGCTGTCCGTGTCTCCAAAATTCCAAAAAATCCATTTCGCATAAATGTAAACCACATCCATCTAACTAATCCATCTCACGGGCTCCAGAGGTAAAAAACAATGTCCCTGAAGCGGTCTCACTAATCTCAACCATACCTCCTAACTAGTACTTATCCTGTGCCCCCCCAACAGTAAAAGAGGGGGTCCTTTCACCCTTGCCTGGGAATCCTGTCACTCGAAAGCGCGTCTTGCTTTTCCTCTTTTTTTTTTTTTCATAAATGCGCACACTCAACGCGCGCGCAGTTTCACAGCCCGCTCTTTGTTCCGTGACGTCATGGCACTGCTTGCGCCCAGCGACTCCTCTCCCTCTTGGACGGTACTCGTCCGTCAGACAGGAATTCCCTTAGCGATTGCCAAACAAGACATCCTCTAACGTTTCAGCATACGTCACTCTGCGCATTCCAAGCAAGCCCGCAGCGTTATCGAGGGTTCCAACCCACGAACACATGTCTCTGCTCCGTCGGAGCTTTACAAACACGCTTCGCGTGAAGAAACCCATTCCAGGTCCAAATCCGAATCACAGCCTAGTTCTGTCCGTCCGCCGGGATCGGCTAACAGTCCACACGCTGGCGCTGTCCGGACGGCTTTCACACCTGCGCAGTCTCTCGGCCGGCACGGTGAGCGGCTTGTGCGATAGCAGAGCGACCCACGCTCGCTGCTGTGCAAACCGCGCACGGTGCTACAAAATACTGCGGTCGCTACTCGGACGCCCAGCTGTCCTCTAACTGGTCACCAGTCGTGTCGCCGGTTCAAATCAACGCACCCTACGCTGTGTCACACGCTCAACACGACCCCTCCATTACTCACAGAGTACTCGAGAACGCGCGGCGCGTGCTCCCGCATAGCCCAGAACCGTCATCATTCCCTACATACGGCTGTCTCACAACCAGCGGTCTTTCTTGCACTCGGCTCGTTCATGTCGCACACGCGGTTACATTACATCACGTGCCTTCCATCCACACACGCGTGCTGGGAAGCACGCACCCCCGGCACACTCGACAACCAACCCACATAGCAACACTCGGGGCGCACGCTCAGTCCTTATCACACCACACACACCGGAATCAGATCAGCTGGGATTAGGCCACACAAGGGCGTCCGGTCCTTCTATACCACTTCCAAGCTGCACGTGCACATGCTGTCCATCAGCAACTCGTGCCCCTCGAACTCGGCTTGACACCGACGCGAACCCACCTGGGTCGTCGACAGCTTGCAAGGAAAATAGCAGTCTCCCTACCGTTCCGCCAGGCCGATCGGGAGCGCCATCCACGGCTGCATTGACAGCTGGGGTCCTCAACAACGTTCTACGAGCTGTCCCCCATTGAAGCTCATTTGTACATCCTCTGGTTTGTGTGGGACCACCTATGAACCGTCCAATTCGCACCCTCCTTATCTCCGTGTCATCGTAATTTTTTTCTGTATGGCTCTGCAGGTGGTCTATTATTCGCTGTTTCTTGGCTGCCATTTTCTTCCCTTGAGTCGTTGCTTACCCTCAGTGAGCCCATTAACTGTTCGTTACTTTTTCCGGCAGTTTTTACCATCCTTGACTCACAATTTTGCTCTCTCCCGAATTAGATTAATTTCACAACTCATATGTTTTGTTTCTTTCCCCATGTTCATCTCGTTCTCCTTCTCCAATCTCCGTTTTCATGGCTTAGTTCTTTTCCCTACGTTCTCCGTCGTTGGGTTTTTTTTGTCAAAAAATTTCCTATCCAATCGACTCCACTAGCCTCTTTAATTGTCCACCTCAAATTCAGTTCTTTTGTTTACTATACCATGTTCTCTATTCAAATCTCTTCTTCTCCAATCTCAGCAGTTTCTTAAAGCTAGACTCTTTTCCCGTTTCCGTCTCGCTTGTTCCGTCTCTTCCCCGCCTCCACCTCGCCATTTCTTTCAATGGCACGCTAAAATTCACTGTTCTTTTGTTTTCTAACTCCACTGTCCTCTGTTCTTCTCTCCAATACTCGTTGTCCTTCAATCGACTGTTTTCCTCCTGCTTCACAGGCTCTTCACTTTCTCCCGATCCAACTATTTTTCTCTCGTTCAGTTCAACTCATTCTTTGTTTTCTATACCCATTGGTACCTTTGTTCTCATTCTGCAATCTCGTTATTCATCAAAGACTTGATTTCCTTTCTCTTGTCTCATCCTCTTCTTCCATTACTAACTCCTGCATCCTCAATCTGCAATCTGGCCTTAACGTCAGCTGTTCGATCGTACAGTGGGTTCCTTAACAGTCTAATTCTCTGCGTCTTCTTTCTTTCTCCCCACTCCTCAAACTCGTTGTAATTCCCTCCTTTGTTTGTGTTTCTGCAACTCAGAGCTTTCTTTTCTAATGCCTTCTTATTCCCACCATCTTCAATATCTTCCATTGCCCTCTATCCGGGAGTTACCAATCTCGCTCCTCCTACCCCTCCTTTCTTTATTCATCTTCGCCTCGCCTTTTGTAACCAAACAACATCACGACAAACCGATCTACTCCGGTCCCCTATTAGTCCAGCGACCTGTGCTGGCTAAAAATCCTCCATCGCCCCGAAACTCGCTCCTGCCTCGTCCAATGTGTACTGCCCATGAACACATCGTCCTGACCTCGCTGCGCGCGCGTATCATCATCCAATTTAATGGCAAACAAGTTAATTCCTCGACAAATATTAACACCACACTTCCGCTGCCGCCAAGGCATAAACATGTTCAGAAGTCGGCCCAGTACGCCTTCGCGCCCCTGCTCCGCGCTGCAGCCCTGTGTTAACCGTTGGACGAAAGCTCGCTTGCGCCGTGCCGCGTGTTCGTAGCGCTATTAAATAAGCGCCTCGCCACGCTACGTGCCTCGCTGAGGGTTCGCCAGCGCCGCATCTTGCGCACCAAACCCCCGTTTGTGCGGAACGTCTCACAGCGTCACTGACGACAAATCTTCGTGGTGCATAATTAAAAAAACGAACCGTCCCGGCATGGAATTCTATTAACCAATCACCTCACACCCAACTGGCCAGTCGCCTTGCGAACATTTTACGTGCCGGGAATAAATTATAAGCTCTATTGGGACAGGGGGGGGGGGGGGTGCTGCGTATATCCTATCGACCGTAATGTTGCTAGGGGCGAGAGGGGGCGAATCGACTCTGCAACCAAATGTTACTGGCGGGTCGGCCGCCCAACCGAATCCCGCTCTGAACGGAGCGAATCCGAGTCACGCCCCGACACGCTGCCCCGGAATCTAGATCCCGCCCGGATAATCCGAGGCGGACGTCCTTGTCAAAACCGAAATTCGCCAACTCGGCAATATCACGTGGTACAGGGTGCGATGCAATTATCCTTCATACCTAGAAACCCACTGACATCTACCGGTATTCCACCTCGAACGTACGACGTACGGAAAAATCCGCGAGGGCGAGCTCGTCCGTTGCGCGATTCCGACGGCGTAAATCGCGAGAACCGTTCGGTCAAATGTCCCTATTACGGCAAACCACGGCTTTCTAACTCCAACAAGAAATGTTCAGTCAAAGGGAACTGACGCAAACGAGCCATTTACATTCACCAAGGACATTTATATATACAAACACTAATGCAATTAAATGCAAAACTATGCAATAACACACAAAGCACGACAAAAGCCTACAACCGGCTACTATTATTACAGTCATTAGCACTTAACACGAGTTCTACTTATTAGCGGGCCAAGGACACACGTCAGCACACACCACCACAACACAAACACACACACACACACACAACACACAAGAAATGCTGCTGAGTCCTTTAATCACACAGAGCTCAGCTCGTAGGACAGTGAGCTGAACCCAGAGCTTGACTCGAAACCTTCCACCTCGGGGTCCAAGACTGTCCAGCACCTCGGCTCCAAGGAGAGCCGAGCTGGATCCAATGCGCGCTCCTCCCCAGAGCCACCGGAACCATCCGCAGCTCCGAACGTGCCGGTAGAGGACCGAGGGCGATCCTTCCTTTCGACGTATTCCGCTTCAAAACCGAGGCATCAACTCCAAGAAGAGGCCGAGTGCTCGCACCAAGCCGGAAACAAATGGAGCAAACAAACAAACCCACAACCTAAGAAGAAGAGAAGGAGAGGAGAAAAGGAAGAAGCCTCCACTGTAGCTCGAGCCGAACAACGCCAAGTCCTTCCAAAACAAGCAGCAGCCGAAGCTCACTGAGCCACCGAAAGCAAAAAAGCTCGAGCCGCACTAAGCAAGCAAGCCAAGCAAGACCCGATGGCCATCTGAATCGACTGCCTCTCAAACAAAAAGCTTTACTCCACAAGGACGCCCCAACTCCAAGCCTAAGGACTCCCCAGAACAGCCCACGAACTCAGCCCTACCCACGGACCCCACCCACGAACTCGCCAACGGGAACTCCCAAAGAACAAAGAAAGCGTAAGTACCTTTTTATCTCCACCCCTCCCCCGCCGGCGTACTCATGCCTCGTGACACCCCCGCTCAACACGTGGAGGAGTTGTTGACAGTCACGGATGCAGGTTTTCTCCCTTGCGAAAGGGGAGGACGTCTGTTCGTTCCTAACATAAATCCATCCGCGCATTAATCGATCTCTGAACAATTTAACAAAGAAAGGTGAGCTTACAAGGGAACATAAGCACTTATCGACAATAGCGACAAGGGAACCCTGATCAATGTTTGCAACTTGAACCAAAGTCGTAAAACAATATATACATATACCATATAATAAATATATTATATATATACATAGAGACATATATAATAATAAATGTGATATTCTGTGTGTGGTGTGTGTGGTGTGGTGTCGTGTGGTGTGGTTTGTGTTGTGTGTGTGCGCAACCACGTCTCCTAACTTCCCAAACATAATATGCATGCATATAGAGGGAACCAAGGGAGTGCAGATGAAAATTGGGGTGGTTTGGTAATTTACCGCCCCCTAGAAGATAAACAACGCTCATTAATTAATCCCTTTATCATCCGCAACCCTGGACCTCGCCTCTCAGGGTCTTAATCGCATTTTTTTTTTTTGCCTGCTCAACAAGCCCTGAACTGGAAAGGCTTGCAGAAATTCTTAATGAAACAATTTTTTTGACATTCCCTCATCATAATATGAATGCCTCATCTACTTCATGCTAACCGATCGTGGATACATTGCAATGCATAAATCCTGGAAGAACCAGCATTTGTTGGCATTATCATACCGCTGACGTCATAAGCTCCTAGATGTCTTAAACGGCCGAGTTGCAAAATTTACTCAGAATTGAACTACAGCAATCAACTGCTAAAAAAACGTGTTAATCATTGTTCAATCCGACATATCTTTGACATTTTGGGCATCTCTGGGGCTGTTACATATGAAGATCGCGATTGCTAATGTGTTTCCAACCAGCTGTTCCTTATACAACCGTTTTCATGAGGCTTCCTTGAGGCTTAAGCCACTGTGAGCCTCTACATATTGTGCCATCGTCATTGAATACTGTATAGATCGATCGACTTAACAAATATCCGGCAACTCGATGTGTTGGCCCCGCATTGTTTGCGGTCATACGCAGTATCTGGCTCACTGAAAATGTGAATTTTATTTGAACACAAGTTCGACTATTGCTATGAGGTCTTCATATAAACCTTACTCTCGGCTCAGGTAATCCATTATAAAAAATTATGTTCTCGTTTTTTAAAAGTTTCTTAAACGCTTTGTTGAGTGCATGGAAGCCACCTGCGCAAAACGCTCTTCAGTTCAATGGGAGATCGGTTCTTTATTGAGTAGAAGCAAAATAATTGATGGTCCAAATGAGCAAAAAATTTTTGTAGCAGTACAAAGTAATGAATCGCCAACATCACGGCAGAATACAAGAGGTACAGCACGCTCGATTTAAGCTTTCGCCGAGTTCTCGAATCAGACCCAGCTATACTGCGATCGGGTTACAAGGCAGGATTCATAAAGGCTTCGTCTCTCGGATAGACGTTAAACACTGCCATCAATGCCAGTCTCTCCACCTTGTTAAGGACTGACGGTTAATTTTGATTTTAACTACATCGATCCCGACAAAAAGCCACAGCATATGCGAGCAGGATGCATAAAGCAGCAGGCTTTGCCAGATGGATAGCGTTGTTTTAAATGCCCAGCCCAAGTTTTATATAGCCCGTCTTTAAAAAGGAAAATGTTCGTCGGGCACGTTTATCACTCACCCCTTTCCCTCCCCTTAGGCATTCATCCCCCTCCCCATCCCTCGGGCCGCCTTCCCTGCCCATTTCCCTTCCACTCTGCGCGGCCTCCTCCATGCCCTTCCTCACGCGCCTTCCCTCCATTTACCTTCTCGCGCACCTTCCTCCCATCTTTCCCTTCCTCGCACCGCTTCTTCCCTTTTTCCTCTTTCTCACAGCTATTCCACACTCTTTCCCCTCTTTCCTCACCGCCTGCTTCCCCCCTCGCTTTCCTCGTGCCGCTGCACTCCCTCCCCTTTTCCTCGGGCCGCCTTGCCTTCCCCACATTTCCCCGTGCCGTTGCCTAACCCCCCTTTCCTCACGAGCCTTCCTCCTACTCCTCGCAAACGCATTGCGTCCCTACCCTCGCACCCGCGACGCTTGCCTTTCCTCCTACCCTACAGACACCTTCACCGCCCATTTCCCTATCTCCAGCCGCTTCCCCTCCCATTTCCTTCCTTATGCGCATCCTCTCCAAATCTCTTCCCCACGCATGCCTTTACCTTCCCTCTCTTCCCTCCGCACACTTGCCATTCCTTCCCTTTCCTTGCGCCACTTGCTTCCTCCCCTTCCTCACACAAACGCTTGCCTGATCCACCCCTCGCACACGCCTGCTTCCATCGAGATGCTTGCTTTGCATTCCCTCTCCCTAAGCGTGCCTTCCCTTCCTCCTCCCTACGCGCGACCTTCCTTCCCTTGCCTACACACGACCCCCCCCTCCTCCTTCACAGCGACGCTTCCCTCTCCCTCCCACAGCGACGCCTTGCCTTCCCCCACGCACGCCTGCTCCTCCCATGCTGGCGACGCTTCCCTTACCCTCCCACGACACCCTTCTTCCCTTCCCCCACGGCGACACTCTTCCCTTCCCCCCAGATGCTTGCTTCCTCCCCATGGCGACGCCTTCGCCTTCCCCCCGTGACCCACTCAATTCCCCTCCCGACCAACGCTTCCCTTCCCTCCCCATGGACCCTTCTTCCATCCCAATCGCGACGCTTCCTCCTCGCCCACGCGACGCTTGCTCCCTCCCTCGCACGCCCTGACCTTCCCTCCAGCGGACGCCATTCCTTCCCTCCCCACCGACGCCTTCCTTCCTCCCCTGTACGCCTTCCCTTCCCCTCAGTGAAGCCTTCCTTCCTCCCCACTACGATGCCTAAACTCTCCCTCCCCATGCACGCTTCAGTCCCTCCCTCCACATGCGACGCTTCCTTCCCCCGTGACACGTCCCTTCACCCACGCGACCGCCCTTCCTTCACCCCGACGCTTCCTTCCATCCCCCCGCGCTTCCTCCATCCCCCAGCGACCGCTCTTCATCCCACCGGCGAACGCCTTCCTTCCATCTCCACGGACGCTTCCCTTCCCTCCCACG
>CM068958.1:75271296-75284001 GCA_035128595.1 Eptatretus atami | reverse complement strand
AAAAACACCCGTAGCTGGGTTTCGGCATTGATCCGGAGGCTGCGACTACATTGCCACGTTCGGTGGGCGCGCACGGCCGCAATCGGGCTAAAGGCGGTCGTCCGCACGCCGGAGTGGCGAAAATCCACAACAATATTGTTACTGGCCGGGCGTCGGCCGCCAACTGACCGCTCTGAACGGAGCCGCAAGTCGAGTCGGCCCGACCGTTCGCGCCGGAATATAGATCGCCGCCGGATAACTCCGAGCGAACGGGTCCTTGTACAAGAACCAAATACGCCAATCAGCAGATCACGGTGGGCAGGGTCGATTGCCAATCTTCAATTTACCTAATACCCCACGTGATCATCTACCGGGGTATTCCACCCTCGACGGTATCGTACGGAACAAACGCCGAGGCGAGCTTGTCCGTGCGCGACCGAGCGGCATAATCGCCGAGAACCGTCGGTCCAAATGTCCCTATTACGCAACCAACGGCTTCTAACATCCCAACACACAAAATGTTCAGTCAATGAGGGAATGGATGCAACGAGCAGGCTTACATTCACACAAGGACATTATTATAATGAAACACGTATGCAATTAAATAAGGCAAAACACGTATGCATTATACAAGCAACAAATTACGACAAAAGAACTACAACGTCTACTATTATGTAGAGTCATTTACACTTAACAGCAGTTCCTACTTATTAGACGGGCCCACGGACACACGTACGAGCCGCGCCACGACACACCACACACACACACACCACACACACACACCACACACACACACACCCACACACACAACAAACACACCACAAAAATGGTGGCTGAGGCTTTTAATCATGAGCTCCACTCGGAGGACAGGTGAGCTGAAACTCAAGGTTGATCGGAACCTTTCCACCTCGTGTGGTCTTCACACTTGTCCGGACCCGGGCTCCAGCGAGAGCGAGCTGGATCCAATCGCCGCGATCCTTCCCGAGCTCCCGCGAATCCTCCCGCGCTTCTCGACACAGTGCGGTGAACGAGGCGCGATCCTTCTGTCGATCGTATCGCTCCCCGAGGATCCAACTCCAAGAAGAGGCCGATGCGTCGCACCAAGCCGGGAAACAAAATGGAGAAAAAAAGCTCCACGAACCAAGAAGAAGAGGAAGGAAGAAGAAGAGAAGAAGAGGAAGAAGCCTCATTCGCAGCTCGAGCCGAACAACTGGCTCAAGTTCTTCCAAAACAAGCAGCAGCCGAAGCTCACTGAGCAGCCGAAGCAAAAAGCTTCCGAAGGCTTCAAGCCAAGCAAGCCAAGCAGGACCATGGCCTGCTGAACGACTGCTCTCTCCGAAGCAAAAGCTACTCCTCCACGGGACTCCAAGACACGAACTCTGCCAGGGACTCAGAACGACTCTTCACGAAACTCTGCCATGGACTCCCACGAACTCAGCCCTACACGGGACTCCACGAACTAGCCCACGAACAGCCTACCACGGGACTCCCACCAGAACTCGCAACACGGGACTCAGAAAGGGACTCTAACACGAACAAGAAAGGGTCTCCTCTTATCCTTCCACCCCCTCCCCCGCAAGCCGGGCGTGACTATGCCCTCGTGATCCACCCCCGCTCAACACGGGTGGGAGGGAGTTGTTGACGTCACGGGATGGAGGGTTCTTCTTCTCTTTGCAGAAGAGGGGAGGGATGTCTCCATTGTTTCGTTCCTAACTACTAAATCGATCCGCAGCGCAATTAATCGATCTCTGAACATTTAAACAATGAAGGTGAGCTATCTAGGGAACATGCACTTATCGACATAGCTACTAAGGGAACCTGTATGTTGTGTGCAATTGAATTCCAAATTCGTAACACTACCCCCCTCCCCTTTTTACAGACTCGTCTCGAGTCGTCAAATTTTCGTGTGACAGCATGTGTAAGTTCCCCTAGTACGTTCTACCTTCGGATCCCTGAGTGCGACATTTTTTAAACGTGTCCCAAAAATAAATAACCTAATGCGCTGCGTTACTAACTAAACAAACTCTCACAGACTCATTCGGACAACTTAAGTAAAATTGCCGGCGCTAAAACAAACATGCAGGCGGGGGTTCACGTATTACAATTTTAACTTTCTATTACATTACACTAACCATGGCCAGGACTTGTGATCTGTGAAAGGGAAAAAGGTAAAAGTCATAGCAAAGTCTTTGGTGCAGGGAATGGATGGAGATGGTCGCAAAACACAAAAAATGGACTGGATGCACAGCGCCTGCAGGGCAGTCCTCACAAACTGGATGGTCCGGCGCACATGGTGATGGATGGACACAGGGGCAAACGCAAACAAGGGTAGCAGCATGGGGTCATGGCAGAGCAGGCAAACGAGGCATGGCAGACAAATCCATGCAGAACGCGGCTGCAGCACAACAGCCGACAGGTGGAAGCTGGCCGGCCTCTGGTGTGGTTCCATCAGGTTTGGAGGGAGTGCGGTGGTGCCGGCCACTTTGATAGGCGGCTCAGACCTAGCCTACTGTCTCCCCCCACTCTATCGCCTTTGCCTGTCTCTGTCCATACCCGTTCCCTTAATTTGCCACAAAAACAACAAATTTAGCCCCTCTTTATTTTTATTCCTTTTATAATTGTCTCCCGAACCCCTTTATTGTCTTTGTCCGGCTGGCTTATCATGTCCACACTAGCCTACTCCCAACCCTACGTTCCTCTCTGGAGGGAATAGGGAGAGACTAGCGTCCTGTCTCGAGGCCAACGAACCTCAGAATGGCCTCCTCAGAGTTCAGCGATCTACCAAGGTGAGTCCAGCGCCTACAATGAGCGAAGGGATGGATGGTGTGAAGGGGTACATCTCCTATCTACCCTAACATTCATTAACCTGAAACTACCCCGGGGGCTTTCCAAAAACGCCTCACACTTTAAACTATCAGTTCTAAAACCATGATTCCCGCTGCCTGTTGGTGTCCATTATAAGTTGGGCCTTGCCCTCAATTTTCCATACGTGCCGTCGCACAATTTCCTGGCTGGGCAGCGTGGCTCAACTGGCAAGAACTCCCCTCTGCCGAACTCTAACCATGGCACCCCCAGGCCCGCAGGCTGCCTCCGAGCCTAGCTGCTCCCTACAACGCGGGGTTGCCCTCTCTGGCATGCCCCCCTCCGATGCCCACGTGGCGTGTTGATGCCCAGGCCTTTCCGAGTGCCCGTGCCCACTACAACTGCCCCTGTGGCATTCTGGCGCTACGGGTCCCGTTCTCCGACGGGTCGCCCGTGCCCACTACACTATCCCGGCCCTCTTGGGCCCTTGCCTACTCTGGCCGACTCGTCTGGTCCCGGGTTGCCCACTAAACAAAACTACCATTTCCACAGCCACGCTCCCAGCCGGTCCATGAACTCTTGCACCCTCCAAACGGGTTTCGTGCCTTCTCTCGACACCAACAAAACGACCTCCTTTTAGTATATTTAACTATCCACTAACTAAACATTAAACTGACCCCGGGGTCTCTTGGGTGGGAATCACTCCTCCCCAACCAGTCATTCGCACCATGCATACCACATTCGCTCCACTCGCACACTTGGGCCCACTGTCCTACACTCATTCCTCACACACTTTCCATTTCGCAACTACACCAACTCCACACTGCCATCCTTCTAACTAAATCCCTGACTAACTCTGCTCCTCGTCATCCTTAAAACTCATGCACGTTCCATTTACTCTACTATAGCTAAGCTACGTCTCCACTACACATTTCCAGTCTGTCCGTGTCTCCAAAATTCCAAAAATCCATTCTAAATGTAAACTAAAATCCCTCTAACTAATCCATTCCACGGGCTCCATGAGGTACAACCCATGTCCCATGAACGGTCTCACTAACTCTAACCCATCCTCCTAACTAGTACTTTCTCTGTGCCCCAACAAGGGGTCTTCCACCCTTCCTGGGAATCCTGTTCACCGAAGCGAGCTTGCTTTTCACTCTTTTTTTTTTTTCATAATGCGCACCCACCAGCGCGGCAGTTCACAGCCGCGCTCTTTTTCCGTGACGTCATGGCAGCTGCTTGCGCCCCGCGCACCTCGTCCTCTTGGACGGTACCGTCCGGCAGGATTCCCTTGCCGATTCCAAACACACGTGCAGCCATGACGTCACTCTGCGCATCTCAAAGCAAGCCCCGCGTTTCGAGGGGTTCCCCACGCAACAATGTGCTCTGCTCGTCGGAGCTTTACAAACACGCTCGCGTGAGAAACCCATCCGGTCCAAATTCCGAATCCAGCCTAGCTTCTGTCCGTCCGCGGGATCGGCTAACATCCACCGCTGGCGTTTCCGGACCGGGTTTCACCCTGCGCAGCCCGCGCACGTGGCGGCCTTGTGCGTAGCACAGCACGGACCCCACGCTCGCTGCTGTGCAAACCGGCCACGGTGCTCAAAATAGCTGCGGCGCTACTCGCCCTTGTCCTTCATCTGGTCCCGTCGTCGTCGCCGTTCAATGCACGCACACCTGCGTGTCACGACGCTCACACACACCTCCATTACATTCACACTCGAGAACGCGCCTGCGTGCTCCCGCATGCCAGACCGTCATCTCCCTTACATACCGCTGTCTCACACAACACGGTCTTTCTTGCACTCGGTCGTTCACTCGCACACGCGGTGACATTCACACACGTGTCCATCCACACGGCGTGCTGGAAGCACGCACCACCCGGCACACTCGACAACCACCACTCACACACGGGGCGCACTCACCTTTCACCACACACACCGGACATCACGCTGGGGATTAGTGCCACACAAGGGGTTCCGGGCCTCTATACCCCCAAGCTGCACGTGCACTGTCCACAGCACTCGTCCCCTCGAACTCGCTTGACACGACCCGACCCACCTGGTCGTGATCAGCTTCAAGGGAAAATAGCGTCTCCCTCCGTTCCCGAGGAGGCCATCCACTGCTTGCATCCGGGTCCCAACACGTTCTGCGAGCTCGCCCCATTAAGCCTTCACTCTCTGTGTGTGTGTGTCACATTTAACCCCGTCCAATTCACCCTCTATCTCCCGTGTCTCGTAATTTATTTCTGTTGGCTCTGCGTGTCTATTAGTTTCTGTTTTCTGGCTCCATTTCCTTCCATCTGAGTCGTTCTTCCTCTCTGAGCCCATTAACTGTTCGTTATTTTCCGGAGTTTTTCCATCTCTGTGGACTCCAATTTTGCTCTCTCCTCGAGTTGATTAATTTCAAACTCATATTGTTTTTGTTTCCTTTCCCCATGTTCCTCTCGTTCTTCCTTCTCCAATCTCATCGTTCTTTCAATTGGCTTAGTTCTTTTTCCCCGTTTCGTCGTTGTTTCATTTCTCTATCCTCGACTCCAGCCTCGCCTTTTCTTTCAATTGGTCCACCTCAAATTCATGTTCTTTTGTTTATCTATACCACTGTTCTCTATTCATTCTCTTCTCCAATCTCACGTTTCTTTCAAATGGCTTAGTTCTTTTCCCGTTTCCGTTCGTTGTTCGTTCTCTATCTCCCGCACTCCACCTCGCCTTTCTTTCAATTGTCACCTAAATTCATGTTCTTTTGTTTTCTATCCACTGTCCTCTCGTTCTTCCTTCTCCAATCTCGTTGTTCCTTCAATCGACTGATTTTCTCTTCCTGCTTCATTCCTTGCTCCTTCACTTTCTCCTCGATCCAACCTATTTTTTCTTCTGTCGTTCAGTTTCAAACTCATACTCTTTTGTTTTCTATCCCATTGTCTCTCTTGTTCCTCATTCTGCAATCTCGTTATTTCTTCAAATGACTGATTTCTTTCTCTTGTCTCATTCGTCTTCTTCCATTACTCTTTCCTGCATCTCATCTGCAATCTGGCCTTCGCTTCCAGCTGTTCGATCTGTACAGTGTGGTTCCTTAACGTTCATTCTCTGCTGTCTTCTTTCTTCTCTCACCATCCTCAACTCGTTTTGTAATTCCCTCTCTTTGTTTTGGTGTTTCTGCAACTCAGAAGCTTTCTTTTCTAATCCTTTCTTATCTCCACACCTCTTCACATTCTTCTTCCATGTGCTTTCTATCCGGGAGTTACCAATTCGCTCCTCCTCCTCTTTCTTTATTCAGTTCGCTCGCCTTTTGTAACAAAAACCACGCAACCGATCTACTTCCGGTCCCCTATGTAGTTCCTCGACCTGTGCTGGCTAATTCCTCCTCCGCCCCCGAACTCGCTCCTGTGCCTCGTCCAATTGTTGTGACTCCCATGAACACAATCGTCCTGAACCTCGTCTGCGCGCCGCCGTATCTCATCCAATTTAATGGCAAACGAATGTAATTCCTCGACATATTTATCACCACACTTCCGCTGCCCCAAGGCATAAGACACTCGTTCATGAAGTTCGGCCAGTACGCTTCGTCGCCCTGCCTCGCCTGCCAGCCCGTGGTTAACCGGTGGACGAAGCGCTTCGCCGTGCCGCGTGGTTCGTAGCGCTATTAATAGCGGCCCGCTCACGCTCGTGCCTCGCTGAGGTTCGCCGCGCCGCCATCTTGCGACACCGTTTTGGTTGCCGGTAACGTTCCTGCACAGGCCGGTCCACTGACGACAATCCGTGGTGCGATAATTAAAAAAACGAACCGTCCCGGCCATGGATTCTATTAACTCCACATCCACCTCACTACCCACCTGGCTCAGCTCGCCTTGGCTGAACATTTTACGTGCTGGGAATAAAATTTATAAGCTCGTAATTTGGGGACACGGGGGGGGGGGGGGGGGGTTGCTCCGTAATACCTGATCCGACTCCGTGAATTTGCTACGGAGGCGGAGGGGGCCGAATCGCACTCCTGACAACCAAGATGTTACTGGCCGTGGTCGGCCGCCAACCGACGCTCTGAACGGAGCTGCAAGTCGAGTCGGCCCGACACGCTGCCCCGGAATATAGATCGCCGCCCGGATAATCCGAGCGGACGGTCCTTGTACAAGAACCGAAATACGCCAATCGGCATATCACGTGGTAGGGTCGATTGCAATTTCTTCAATACCTAAATACCCACTGACATCTACCGGGTATTCCACCCTCGACGGTACCGTACGGAACAATCCGCCGAGGCGAGCTGTCCGTGCGCGATTCGAGCGGCGTAATCGCCGAGAACCGTCGGTCCAAATGTCCCCTATTACGGCAAACCAACGGCTTTCTAACTCCCAACACACGAAATGTTCAGTCAATGAGGGAATGGACGCAACGAGCAGGTTTACATTCACACAAGGACATTTATTATAATAAACACGTATGCAATTAAATAAGGCAAAACACGTATGCAATTATACAAGCAACAAAAGCACGACAAAAGACTACAACCGCTACTTATTATGTACAGTCATTTACACTTAACACGAGTTCCTACTTATTAGACGGGCCACACGGACACACGTATGCACACACACACACACAACACACACACACACACACACACACACACACACACAAGAAATGTGGCTGAGCCTTTAATCACGAGCTCAGCTCGAGGACAGGTGAGCTGAAACCAGAGCTTGACTCGAACCTTTCCACCTCGTGTGGTCTTCAACTTGTCCGGACCCGGGCTCCAGCGAGAGCGAGCTGGATCCAATTGCGCGCTCCTTCCCGAGCCTCCGACCCTCCGCCTCCGACACGTGCCGGTGAGACGAGGGCCGATCCTTCCTGTCGATCGTCGCTTCCCGAGGATCCAACTCCAAGAAGAGGCCGATGCGTCGCACCAAGCCGGGAAACAAATGGAGAACAAAAAGCTCCACGAACCAAGAAGAAGAGGAAGGAGAGGAGAAAAGGAAGAAGCCTCCACTCGCAGCTCGAGCCGAACAACTGGCTCAAGTTCCTTCCAAAACAAGCAGCAGCCGAAGCTCACTGAGCCAGCCGAAGCAAAAAGCTTCCGAAGGCCTCAAGCCAAGCAAGCCAAGCAGGACCCGATGGCCTACTGAACGACTGCTCTCTCCAAAGCAAAAAGCTTACTCCCGGACCCCCAACTCAGCCTACACGGGACTCCCAGAACTAGCCCACGAACTCAGCCCTACCACGGGACTCCCACCCACGAACTCTGCCACGGGACTCCCAACACGAACAAAGAAAGGGTCCTTTTTATCCTTCCCACCCCTCCCCCGCCCGGCGTGACTCATGCCCTCGTGATCCACCCCCGCTCAACCACGGTGGAGGGAGTTGTTGACGTCACGGGATGGCAGGGTTCTTCTTCCTCTTGCAGAAGAGGGGAGGACGTCTCCATTGTTTCGTTCCCTAACTATTAAATCGATCCGCAGCGCATCTAATCGATCTCTGAACATTTAAAAATGAAAGGTGAGCTATCTAGGGAACATGCACTTATCGACATAGCTGACTAAGGGAACTGTATGTTGTGTGCAATTGAACCAAATCGTAAACAATATATATATACATATAATATATATATATTATATATATATGCATAGAGACATATATATAATAATAAATGTGAGTATGTCTGTGTGTGGTGTGTGTGGTGTGTGTGTGTGTGTGTGTGTGTTGTGTTGTGTGTGTGCGCAACCACGTCTCCTAACTTCCCAAACCATGAAAATGCATGCATATTGAGGGAACTCCAAGGGAGTGCATGAGTGAAAATTGGGTGTTTAGGTTAATTTAAGCACCCCTTTAGAAGATAAATTAACGGTCTGATTTAATTATATCCTTTATCATGCACACCCTGGACACCTCGCGCTCTCTCAATGGGGTCTTAATTCGCATTTTTTTTATTTTTTGGCCTGCTCAACAATGCCCTGACTTGGAACAGGCTGCAAGGAATTCTTAATGACAAATTTTTTTGTCACTTCCCTCACTCATATCATTGAATGCCTCATCTACATGCCTACGGATCGCTGGATACATTGCAATGCTTATAAATGCCTGGAGACACCAGCATTTGTGGCATTATTTCATATCCACACGTCATAAGCTCTAGAATGTCTTAAACGAAGCCGAGTTGCAAAATTTAAGCTCCAGAATTGAACTTAGCAGCAATTCAGACTGCTAAAAAAAACGTGTGTTCATTTGTTCAATTCGGACATACTTTGACATTTTGGGCATCTCTGGGAGGTGTTTAATATGACAGATCGGCGATTGCTAATCGTTTTCCAAGCCAGCTGTTCCTTATCAACCGTTTCATTGGAGTGCTTCCTTGAGTGCTTAAGCCACTTGTGAAGCACTCTACAATATTTGCATCGTCATTGAATACTGTATAATCGATCGACTTGAACAAAATTCCGGGGCCACTCGCCTGTGTTGGCCCCGCATTGTTCTGCGGTGCATCGGGCAGTATCTGGCTCACTGAAAATGTGCAATTTTATTTGACATCAAGTTTCGACTATTGCTATGATGTTCTTTCATTATATAACCCATTACTTCGGCATCGATAAATCCATATAAAAAATTTAATGTTTCGTTTTTAAAAGTTTCTTTAACCGCTTTGTTAGAGTGCATGGTTAAGCCACTTGGCGCACGCTCTTCAAGCTTCAATGGCGATATCGCGGTTCTTTACTGGAGTTTAGAAGACAAAATAAATTGGATGGTTCCAATGAGCAAAAAATGTTTTGTAGCAGTTACAAAGTAATGAATCGCCACATCACGGCAGAATAGCCAAGAGGTACACACGCTCGCTTTAAGCTGTCTCGCCTGAGTTCGAATCCAGACCCAGCTATAAACTGCGATCCCGGTGTTTCACAGGCAGGGTGATTCATCAAAGTGTGTGCCGTCTCTCGGATAGACGTTAAACTGCGCATCACATTTGCCAGAGTCTCTCCACCTCTGTTAAGGACTGACGGTATAGTTTTGATTTTAAAACTACTTCGATCCCCGACAAAAAGGCCACTGCATATGCGAGCATGGATGCATGAATGCAGGCAGGCCTTTGCCAGGTGGATAGCGTGTGTTTTAAATGCTCCCGCCCAGTTTTATATAGAACCCAGCTTTTAAAAAGAAAATGTTGCTGTTTGGGCACGTTTTATCACTCTCCCTTTCCCCTCCCCTTAGGCCACTTTCCATCCCCCTCCCCATTTCCCTCGTGCCGCCTTCCCTGCCCATTTCCCTTTCCCTCGCGCCGCCTTCCCTCCCATTTACCTTCCCTTCGCGCAGCCTTCCTCCCCATTTCCCTTTCCCTCGCACCCGCTTCTTTCCCCTTTTCCTCTTTCCCTCACGCCGCCTTACCTTCCCACCCCTTTTCCTCTTTCCTCACGCCGCCTTGCCTTCCCTCCTCCTTTCCTCGTGCCGCCTGCCTTCCCTCCCTTTTCCCTCGTGCCGCTTGCCTTCCCTCCCCCTTTCCCTCGTGCCGCTTGCCTACACTCCCCTTCCCTCACGACGCCTGCCTTCCCTATCCTCGCAACGCCTTGCCTTCCCTACCCCTCGCGACGCCTTGCCTTCCCTTCCTACCCCTCACGACGCCTTCCCGCCCTTTCCCTATCCCTCACGCCGCCTTCCCTCCCCATTTCCCTTTCCCTCATGCCGCTTCCCTCCCCATTTCCTCTTTCCCTCACGCCGCCTTACCTTCCCTCTTCCTTCCCTCGCACCACCTTGCTCCCTCCCCTTTCCTTTGCACCCGCCTTGCCTTCCCTCCCCTTTCCCTCACGACGCTTGCTTTCCTACCCTCGCACGCCTTGCCTTCCTTCGAGATGCCTTGCCTTGCCTTCCTCCTCCTAGCGGTGCCTTCCCTTCCATTCCCTCCTCACGCGATGCCTTCCTTCCTCCCTCACACGACACCTTCCTTCCCTCCTTCACGCGACGCCTTGCCTTCCCTCCCCACGCGACGCCTTGCCTTCCCTCCCCCACGCGACGCTTGCCTTCCTCCCATGCGACGCCTTCCCTTCCTCCCCCACGTGACACTTCCCTTCCCTCCCCCACGCGACGCCTTCCCTTCCCTCCCAACGCGATGCCTTGCCTTCCCTCCCCCATGCGACGCCTTCCCTTCCCTCCCCCACGTGACACTTCCCTTCCCTCCCACGCGACGCCTTCCTTCCTCCCCAGGCGACGCCTTCCTTCCATCCCCAATGCGACGCCTTCCCTTCCCTCCCCCAGCGACGCCTTGCCTTCCCTCCCCATGCGACGCCTTGCTTCCCTCCCCCACGCGACGCCTTCCCTTCCCTCCCCACGCGACGCCTTCCCTTCCTCCCCCACGTGACGCCTTCCCTTCCCTCCCCCACGTGACGCCTTCCCTTCCCTCCCCCACGCGATGCCTGCCTTCCCTCCCCATGCGACGCCTTCCCTTCCCTTCCCTCCCCCATGCGACGCCTTCCCTTCCCCACGTGACACCTTCCCTTCCATCCCCCACGCGACGCCTTCCCTTCCATCCCCCACGCGACGCTTCCTTCCATCCCCCAACGCGACGCCTTCCTTCATCCCCCACGCGACGCTTCCCTTCCATCCCCCACGCGACGCCTTCCCTTCCATCCCCCACGCGACGCCTTCCCTTCCATCCCCACGCGACGCCTTCCCTTCCATCCCCACGCGACGCCTTCCCTTCCATCCCCACGCGACGCCTTCCCTTCCATCCCCACGCGACGCTTCCCTTCCATCCCACGCGACGCCTTCCTTCCATCCCCCACGCGACGCCTCCCTCATCCCCCCGCGACGCTCCCTTCCCTCCCCAACTTCCCTCCTCCCTCCCGCTTCCCTCCCCTCCCCCACGCCTTCCTCCCCTCCCCCCACGCCTTCCCTCCCCTCCCCTCCCCCATGCCTTCCCTCCCTCCCCCACGCCTTCCCTCACCTCCCCCCCCGCCTCCCCCACGCCTTCCCTCCCCTCACACGCTTCCCTCCACGCGACGCCTTCCTTCCCCATGGCGACGCCTTCCCTTCCCTCCCCTCCCCACCCTTCCCTCCCTGCCCACGCCTTCCTCCCCCCCGCCTTCCCTCCCTCCCTCCTCCCTTCCCTCCCCTCCCCTTCCACTCCACGCCTTGCCTCCCTCCCCCCACGCCTCCCTCCCCCCCCACGCCTTCCCTCCCCTCCCCCCACGCCTTCCCCCCTCCCCTCCCCCCGCCTCCCCCCCCCTCCCCTCCCGCCTTCCTCCACCTCCCCCCCCCCCACGCCTTCCCTCCCCTCCCTCCCCTCGCCGCCTTCCTCCCTCCCCCCCCTTCCCTCCCCTCCCCCCACGCCTTCCCTCCCTCCCCCCCCTCCTCCCCCCTCCTCCTCCCCACGCCTTCCCCCGCCTCCCCAGCCTTCCTCCCCCTCCCCCCTCCCTCCCCTCCCCTCACGCCGTCCTCCCTCCCCCCACCTCCCTCCCTCCCTCCCATTCCCCCCCTCACCTTCCCTTCCCCCTCCTTCCACCTCACCTTCCTCCCCCTCCTCCCTTCCTTCCCCCTTCCATTCCCCCCCCTCTGTTCAGTGGCCAATTCCGATACAGAGGTACGAGGAGGTGCGGGAATATTTTTCCCTTGTGCGGGGGTGGGGGGGGGTGTTGGTGTCGAGGCGGTGAGTTTTTGTTGAGCGAGGGGTGAGCAAGGTGAGATGCCGTTGGAAATTGGCGCACAGATTTGAATGAAAGGGCGCGCCATGCGCATGCCATATCGCGTTTTCGTTCTTATGGTGATTCTCTCATGGGAGGCTGTGTGGTGTGTTTATTGTGATTATTTTGGTTCCAAGCCACAGGAGGCATTGTATTGCGAACATTCGATCGCATTTTGTATGGCATGTGTGTTTGCTTGCTTGCTTGGTTTGTACCATGGCTAAAAGGAAAGGGTTGGAATAGAAATCAGAATAGAATGGAAGATAGAGATA
>CM068958.1:75241533-75259487 GCA_035128595.1 Eptatretus atami | reverse complement strand
CTTGGCGAGAATCATCTCGCTGTCTGTCCCTCATTGGCCTATGGCCGCACCCTACCGGGGAGGAGCCGTGGTCCCTGTTCGGAGACCCCATATTCTCCATGTGGCCTCGCTCGCACAGAGCAAGAGGGTCTGCCCTGAAAGACCCACCGTACAAAAGCTATCGTTTGTGGGGCCCGAGGACTGGAACCGCGAGGCCCCCTCTCGGCAAGTCAAGGTACGAGCAGCCAGCGTGTGGTGATGGAGCATGATGGGGAGGTTTGGGATGGCTCGTTGGATGTAAAACCTAACTAAAGACATCACAACGCACACATTTAATCCTCCCGCTAAACAAAAGGACGGGGTCCTGACTACACACGTACTTACCGGCATAACTAACTTTGGAACCTGAATGTTGAGTGCGCATGGTTTCCAGATTCGTAACAATTATATATATATTATATATATATATATATATATATATATATATATATATACATATACACATACACACGCAGACCCATGTAATAGATGAATTGAACTCAGATACTGTTCTCATACCGAACATACCTCTCATTCCATCTGATACAAATATGTGTATGTTTTATGTTAAGGTTATATTATAAGTTAAGGTTAAGGTTGTTAAATTATAACGCTACACCGCCCAAAGTATAAACATGGCTGAACTGTCTGAGAGAAATCTGAGGAACCGTTGAAGGTTCTCTCAAGAGTTTGATTGTTGGACTCATTATTAAGTGTCGTATCCAAGAAGAACGAGATTGTTAATTGTGGTTACAACGAAATAGATGAATAAAAGTGTTCAAAAACAATCGGCCGCGTTTGTTACGCGGTGGTATAGCTCGTGTTATTTGCGAGTTCAAGTGCTGCTGTGATGATTTAGGCAGAACTCCCCAGACCTTGACTGACAGAATCAAGCAGCACGTCCCTTTGTCCATCAGGAGGAACACTAGTGGGATGAGAATACAGCCGGTACGTGCTTGTAGGAAAGTCCTGGCATCGATCTCAACATCGTATGCATCTACTTTTGGACGGCATTTGATTGAGAATGCAAATCGTGCGGAAACAGAAGTGTGTGGATACATTCAAGATATTGAGTGGAGGATGAAGTATAACACATCTCCGAATACTGGGAGCGACGTTTATCTACTCCATGGACCCTATGTTATGTCTGCAAAAAGTTTGTCCATTCACTTTGCATAATAGTGCAATGAAGAAAAGGACCACAAACTCGGCTCTCAGCCAGAAATGTTGATGAAGAGGATTCTGCCGTGGCCCTAGTGGTCCCACCACAGAATTTCCAACTTTCAAATGGAGCGCTGAACACTGAATAGGCTCCTCCCACCTAAAGGATTGGGAGATGGTGATGTCTGCAGAGAACATCCAATCGGAATTGCTGGTGTTGATAGGTGGCCTACATAGGCTCTTCTTTTTGTCTCATTCACTTCATGCGCATTTCACCTGAAGAGTGCATAACAAAAAGCTTCAATTCTAGTTTATGGAAATGTCTTTCAAATGCCTCTGTTTACGTCTGTATTGAAGTTTTCCAGTACCAAGTACCATTTTTACATTTAGCAAATGTCATACAACAGGTAAGCACAAATTAATTCTAAATTGTTCAACAGCAAGCTTATCGTTCAAAATCAGCACCGTATTAATTGACCTTTGAAATGTTTTTAATGGTTTCCTCATTAAACGAAGAACATAAAAGTGCAAATAATTATTTCACACCAAAACTGTGCAATGAAACAATGTTTTCATGAAAGAAGCTCATTACCCATCACAAATAATTGCAGGAGTTCGGCCATTAGGCTGAGCACATCAGCACCGACTGCAAGGATGAAATTGGGAGGGAAATGGGAACAAAGCAAAAGAACAACATCAGGAATGATAAAAGCAGGTGATCAATCTCTTGGAGGAGTAATGCGGCTCAAAGGCCATTTTTGCAAAGCAGTCGCAACTGTTCAGGGCACATCGCAAACTGACGGTTTCTATTTCCATTTCAATAAATATTACAAACACCTGAAGCAGCGATGACAATAAACACACCTGCAATCAATGCTAATCAATTACAGAAGGAATGTTAAACTTGCATTACCAATAAAATAAATGACCTCATAAACACATTTAGTCATTTGAAATTGCATGGTTGCTTACTTGAACACAGGAATTTTCATAAGATATTGGACGCTTCGTTGTATATATCCTCAAATTATAGGTCTCTCTTCCTCCAATAGAGATTCAAAAACTGATAACGTTTGTTGTGAAATCAGAGCCAATTTCTGCAAATTATGATGCTTCATTTAAGAATATCTTGTGTTTTTTTGGATACAAGGCCGAGGATCATGGAAGAGCGAGAACATTGAAAGGGGCAGGACGCATCAGTACAAAAGGAACAATGGAAGAGGAGGGAGGAATGGCACCAACAGGAGGGTTGAAGAACAAAATTGAGGGATAATTGCACAAACAATGGTATTGGAGTGGAAAGAGGGGTAGGGAAGATGGAAAAGATGGAAGATCAACACAGAAGCAAACTTTTAGGAAAAAAAATAAAAACCAAATCCATGAAAATTTGGAAGGAAGTGGGTGTGAGGGTTGGTGGGTTAATGGGGGTAGAAAATATCATGGTTTTGGATGGAAAATGATCTGAGATAGTATTTGAGAATGTTCATCAAATAGATCATTTTTTAACAATGTACCACTGTTTTTGTTAATGTAACAAAGCAATCAATCTAAAGGTCACCCCATACACCCCAAATAACTGTTGAGCCTGTTGGTCAGAGGCATAGGGAATTTGTAATTTTTGACTGCTCAGTCTCATCAAAGGTGGAATAGCAGCACGATTGCTGTCACCTCACGCCATCAGCACGATTGCACGCACCGCCGAGGCTCCGTGCGATCAAGCGGCGCACGCACCGCCAAGGCTCCACACGATCAAGCACCGCACGCGCCGCCGAGGCTCCGCGCGATCAAGCGGCGCACGCGCCGCGAGGCTCCGTGCGATCAAGCGACGCACGCGCCTCCGAGGCTCCGTGCCACAAACAAGCTGTCCACACCGAGGTGCCACACAAACAAGTTGTACACACCGAGGTGCCACACAAACAAGCTGTACACACCGAGGTTCTAAACAAACAACCTGCACACACCGAGGTTCTAAACAAACAACCTGCACACACAGAGGTGCCACACAAACAAGCTGTACACACCGGAGTTCCACACAAACAAGCTGTACACACCGAGGTTCCACACAAACAAGTTGTACACACCGAGGTCCACACAAACAAGCTGTACCACAACCTAGCGGTTCACACAAACAAGTGTACACACCGAGGTTCCACACAAACAAGCTGTACACACCGAGGTCCCACACAAACAATCTGTACACACCGAGGTGCCACACAAACAAGCTGTACACACCGAGGTTCCACACAAACAAGCTGTACACATGAGGTTCCACACAAACAAGCTGTACACACGAGGTTCCACACAAACAAGCTGTACACACCGAGGTTCCACACAAACAAGCTGTACACACGAGGTTCCACCACAAAAAAGTTGTACACACCGAGGTTCCACACAAACAATCTGTACACACCGAGGTTCCACACAAAACATCTGTACACACCGAGGTTCCACACAAACAATCAGTACACACCGAAGTTCCACACAAACAAGCTGTACACACCGAGGTTCCACACAAACAAGCTGTACACACCGAGGTTCCACACAAACAAGCTGTACACACCGAGGTTCCACACAAACAAGCTGTACACACCGAGGTTCCACACAAACAAGCGTACACACCGAGGTTCCACACAAAACAAGTGTTACACACCGAGGTTCCACACAAACAACCTGTACACACCGAGGTTCCACACAAACAACGTACACACCGGGTTCCACACAAACAACCTGACACACCGAGGTTCCACACAAACAAGCTGTACACACCGAGGTTCCACACAAACAACCTGTACACACCGAGGTTCCACACAAACAACCTGTACACACCGAGGTTCCCACAAAACAACCTGTACACACCGAGGTTCCACACAAACAACCTGTACACACCGAGGTTCACACAAACAACCTGTACACACCGAGTTCCACACCAAACAACCTTGCACACACCGAGGTTCCACACAAACAACCTGTACACACCGAGGTTCCACCACAACAACCTGTACACACCGAGGTCCACAAAACAACCTGACACACCGAGGTTCCACACAAACAACCTGTACACACCGAGGTTCCACACAAACAACCTGTACACACCGAGGTTCCACACAAAAAAACCTGGTACACACCGAGGGTTCCACACAAACAACCTGCACACACTGAGGTTCCACACAAACAACCTGTACACACCGAGGTTCCACACAAACAACCTGTACACACTGAAGTACCACACAAACAACCTGTACACACCGAGGTTCCACACTAACAAGCTGTACACACCGGGGTTTTACACAAACAACCTGTACACACCGAGGTTCCACACAAACAATCTGTACACACCGAGGTTCCACACAAACAAGCTGTACACACCGAGGTCCACACAAACAACCTGTACACACCGAGGTTCCACACAAACAACCTGTAACAACCGAGGTTCCACACAAAACACCTGTACACACTACGACGAGTACACAGTCACCAACAACCTGTACACACCGAGGTTCCACCACTAACAAGCTGTACACACCGGGTTTACACAACACAACCTGTACACACCGAGGTTCCACACAAACAACTGTACACACCGAGGTTCCACACAAACAACCTGTACACACGAGGTCCACACAACAACCTGTACACACGAGGTTCCATCACTAACAGCTGTAACGACCGGGGTTTCAAGACAAACAACTCTGTACACACCGAGGTTCCACACAAACAACCTGTCCATCTCAAACCCCCGCGCCAACACAGAGAAACACTTCAATTTTTAAGTGATTTTAATGAGTGAATGAGTTTCTCTCGAACCTCTAATCTTGTCATCTTGAAAATGTAAAGTCATCATCTTGCTTACTGTCGCCTACAAAACAAGAAGTGAAACACAGGATTATAAACACACTCCGACACATACACATGTTGAAGTAACCGAACGAAGCCTACATTTTTGAACTTTGCGCCTTCGTTTTCCTCCATGTTGTCCCGAAGATAATTAACCGTCTCAGGAACAGCGCGAAGCGAATTCCCATTTACCGAATTACAGCTCATTCCACGTCACAGGAACGAAGGATTAAATCGAATAGCACAAGTTTTGTTCCTGATATACGGAGCAGTATAATAACATCCAACCCCAGCTCGAAGTTTTATACACCGCCCAATCGGGCGCTTCGTTGTATCGCGTCTCTTTTAAAACGGTGCTGTACATCAGTTTCGGAGATACCTTTATCTCATTTATTTCCTTTAAGAGAGCAATGGATGATTCGAAAAAAGCGGAAGTTTGAAGGAAGATTACCCTTTTTGTCCGGTTTGACATTTTTCGCCTCAATGTTATCACGTTATTTATATTCCAAATGTTGTTTTTTTTTATATTAAAGCTGATGATTCAGTATATTGGTAATGGTAAAAATAAAAACTTCGGCTCTATATGGAGGTCAAAATGCACAAAATGTAATTACTTCTTCTCACCTGACAAGTGGTATATATAGAGCCGGGCAGAGAATAGGACTGAGATTGATTACGAGCAGCGTTGAAACTCTAAATTCTGGCTTCGTAATGGCCAGTCGTGGAATTGATAACATGCTGACTACTTTCTATGAAGACTCGCGGTTTTACGATGGGGATTTGCGTGTGACTACATTCGAACGTTGGCCTTTCGGTGAGGATGCTGCATGTCGGGCGGAGAAGGTATGTTGCCTTGGAAACGTCGCGAGACTTCCGTGTGAGTGCTGCATGGTGGAGCCCCACAACCATGAGTACCTGTATCCCCTAAAAAAAAAAAAATTTTTTTTTTTTTGGGGGGGTCCAGGTTAGTTTGAGGTATGGACTTTTGAAGGTGCCATAAGACATGAGTGACTTTATCGAGTTCGTTGGGTACCTGTAAGAAGACACCTGGAACCTGGACACCTGGAGTAGACACCTGGACACCCATGGAGTTGAGAATGTCACCTATATCACGTCTTCAGAAACGATACATGGATGGCACTGTCTGCAGAATAGTGATCGTTCCACAAAAAGGTACATCAAGCTCGATGTGTTCATCAGATCTTAGCGTCAGCAAACTTATGGAAGAAGTCAATAAACTCGAGGAGGCCCTTGATTAGTTGGAGCATGTTGAAGAGACTGAGGAAGAGCTCTCTCTGGTAGGAACTACCAGCATGTCTGTCTGTCTCTGTCTGTCTCTCTCTGTCTCTGTCTCTACTATGTCATATTACTCAGAAAAAAGTATCTGCATGGAACTGAAAGAGCAGAAGAAAGGGGAGAGAGACTCCAGTCTTACAAAGAAGATAACAGAACCTTCGATGATTCTGCCATTCCACTGCATTGCATAAGGCACTCCCGCAGATGGAAATTGGCATGGCTTATAACTGATTTGGTGCTGATGGTCGGGTATTGCTCAGCTTTAAACAGCATGAGCAGGTAATCACCTTGGCACAGGATGTCTGCTCAACTGCTGTTGGCATTCCAACTCCTAATCATCTGGGACTGCACTTCATGTACAGAAGGAACAGGGCTGACTTTGAGGGCGACCTCGCTGCAATGCGTGCTCACATTTTTCACAACCACTAAGGGAGACTTGTGTTGCCTTCCCCTTACTGAGGATGCATTTAATCTCCATGTGCTCTGAAGTTTGCATCAGATTGTGTATTATATGTGAACTGGTACAACCATTACATCCAAAACTCCACACGGGTCTGTGCTCCCGAGCCTTTATTCCGACCGCTCGTGCACTCTCCGAGAGCGCTGCCCTCAGGACAGCTCATCAAACATGATGTCCCCAGCCACAATCACTTTAATCAAACGCAACATATTTTCCCCTATTCTGAAATAAACCCGTTATCCATTTCAAAATCCAAGATCCACAATCACAACCAAAAACTGAGACCAACATTTTCTATCATATGTGATGAAAGATTTCATTTTGAGGAAGGTTGCACCATATTCATGGATTATGACTTTTATGTACACTGGTAATCTCTCAAGTATTGAGGACGTTTCCGAATGTGACCAGATTTACGTTCGCCAGCTTGTAGCCCAGCTGAATCATTGCGATGCTGAGATTGATCCTCATCGTGAAGATTTTGTGGGAAGAAGAGGCAGTTGTCATCGTTCTCTGCATCTTGGATGTTGATTGTTACCAGACATCGTGCATTCCACGTTGTTCCATCTCCAAGTGGGTAGCTATGATGACCCAGTTGCTGCAAGATCTGTTGGGGAGGTGATTGTGAAGTCGCTAGTTTATGTGCGTGGTTGGAGCGTTTTACTCTGACCCACTGGCCCACTGCAAATGAAGGTGACTTTGCTCTCCACCGCTTGTCTGCACATTCCTTCATTTTCTGCTGTCGCTTCACAATAGACTTTGCCATCGCTTCAACCTTTGCATCTACCGATGTCGGTGGTTTTCGGAGATCAACTGGCAGGCTCAAGTTACGCCCTATCATTAGCTCTGCGGGCTTCTTCCCGGTCAATGAATGAGGCGTAGAGCGATTATGAGCGCAGCAGAGTATGAATGGCCTGATCAAATGTCTGTCCATCAGCCAGACTTGCTTTTATGCTCTCTTTGATGACTCTATTGAACCTCTCTACCCCACCGTTGCTCTGCGGATTATACCGTGTAGGTAGGTGACGTTCGATGCCATTGTCCTTGAGGTATTGTGTGATTTCCACAGATGTAAAATGAGGTCCATTGTCTAGCGTAATGGACTCTGGAAGCCCCCCATCTTGTAAACATCTTGCCCAGGATGCTGATAACGGACGAAGTTGTAATCAAACTAGTAGCCGCAATCTCAGGCCATTTGCTGTGAAGATCATGGACTACGATTAAGAACTTCTGGTTGTGAGGTGCAACTCGAATCTCACCGACGATGTCCACCTGTAGCTGTTGTCACAGCTTCTCCGGCCATAATCTCGGCTGAAGAGGAGTAGGACGTGGATCTCCTGCTTTGTCGCTGAGGATTTCAAGGTTTTCAAGGCTGTTGGGATCTTTTAGGGATCAATTTTGTTTTTTCAGAAGTTTACCGCTGCTGATGCACCGTCTTTCATACCACCTTATTTAACATGTTAAATTAGTTCCTCATGCTGTTGTTTGTCCTTTATGACATCCCAAAAAGTTTCCTGTTTGGAATGATTTTCAATTTTGATTGATTGCCAGGCAGATTGACAGGATATAATAAAAAAAATTACCTTAATCCTCTCAGGTGCATGCACAATCAGGACGAGATTTTGTACAGGTTGCCAAAATTTGGAGCTTAAAAGTACTTTCTGCTAAACTGCAGATTCATGTTCTGATTCGTGTTCTAATGTTCAAAATGTAGAATTCAATTGAAATCAAGTAGTTCCTCGATCGTCGACAGACGCAACCAGACAGACAGAACCAATTGCTTAACACTGCTTTTTGCTTCGTGTGCAGAATAGTTCAAAGAAATGCAATCTACTGGTATGTTGAAGTACTGGAATATAAAAATAATACCATTCCTTTCGTGCCATAAAAGCGCATAGGGCTGCTGAGGCAGTCTCATTGGTAAGGAGTGCAGTCCTGGACGGGTCGCCCCTTCGATGCAGGTTACCCTGAATGGTTATTACCCCAGTACACGGTACTCATTCTGTCGACCTCAGATGGATAACAGGCTGGGTCAACCCCACTTGGTGTTAATTTAACAGTCGACAGTGGTTTGAACTCATGACTCGAAGGTCCTAAGCTAGCCACCTGAACCACAAAGCCAACACCAGGCTTGAAATACTGGTAATACCTCACCTCTCCAGCATAGTATACTCATTTTGGTATTTGTAATCCCAAAGTATTGTCTCACTATTTGAACCGTTTATAAATCCTGGTTTAAAAACAAATTCAAGGTGTAATCTGCATGTGAAAATGTGTGACAGCCAGGAGCAGTCATCCTTATTTGAAAATGGTGTGGCCGAGTGAACAAGCAGTCTTGCTGGGCATGAGCCGCCGCCTTAGCAGCGGTCGACATTTTTAATTTTGTTCACGCAATACTAGTGCAGTCCAGGTGTGCCTTTTTAATTTTTTTGTGGGTATCCAGATATTAGAATTTTGAGTGTTTCTTCAGCATTGAGATGGGGCAAAAAAAAAACCCGGCATAGCCCAATATCATCATATCTCAAAAAAGTTGTGGACGAGTTGTGACAAAATTTGGTGGATGATTGTTTAGGTGCCAAAAACAAGCTGATTAGGTTTTGTTTAAGGTCTGTGTCCAGATCAGACCTATCGGTGGAATACAGAACATAAACTGTTCAGCCTGGCGGAGGGATGCTCGCTATTAAGAGCCATTCCAGTTTATACATGAAATATTTCACATACTATCTTCTGCCAGAATAAAACATGTTTTTGAGGGAAAATACTGATTCGATCAGTGTTGTAAAATATTGCCTCAGAACAGCTGAACATACTCCAGAGAGCACCTTAAAAACGCTGGGCTTTTCAGGCCTCGAACCCCATGCCGGTTCACTCGCTGTCATGCCAGCTGTATGGCACAACCATGTTTTTCAAGCAATTTTTATTTTATTTTTTAACCTTGACAGGTTAGCAAGCCTGTTATTGATACACTGGAGCAAGAGGCTAGGAAATGATCGTGCTGGCGAGCACAACTCTGCTTCATGTGCATTGTTAAGTGCATGCAGTGGATATTAATCGCTCGTGTATTTAATTTGTGATTCTTTTTTTTCTGTAATTATCTTGCCATCATGCTGTTTTGGTTTGTCTCGTACATTTGCTAAATGCTTGTGGTAATTTTTTTTCCCCAACAGTACATAATTGGGTAAGGACTCCTAAATGCTTTATTTTTTCCTGAGCGGTTTTGAGGTTTGGTGTTTATTTTTTATTTTTTTTTAATTTTTATTGGAGGTAAATGGGAAGCAGACACCAGATTTTTATTAACCTCCGCCATCGAAGATCGGAGGTTACTGTTTTCACCCCTTTACTGTTTGTTTGTTTGTTTGTTTGTTTGTTAACAGTATAACGGAAAAACTCCTTGACGGATTTCGACGAAACTTGGTGGGGGGGTTAGGTATGGTCCAATGATCATGCCATTAAATTTTGGACTTGGTCCCCCCCCCCCCCAAAAAAAATTAGAGAAATTTTTTTATTTATTTTTTTTTGCATTTCTACATGTTTTAAGTGATTTCCAACCCCCCCCCCCCAAAAAAATTGTTACCCTCCCCCCCAAAAAAAAATAGAGAATTTTTTTTATTTTGCATTTCTACATGTTTTAAGTGATTTCCAACCCTCCCCAAAAAAATTGTTACCCCCCCAAAAAAAAATAGAGAAAATTTTTTTTGGACATTTCTACATGTTTTAAGTGATTTCCAACCCCCCCCCAAAAAAAATTGTTAGAGAAAAATTTTTTTTTTTTTCATTTCTACATGTTTTAAGTGATTTCCAACCCCCCCCCCCAAAAAAAAAAATGTTGGAGAAAAGAACTATAACTGTCAGCACTGTTGACGTCATATTTAATGAATAAGATATAAGGTTCACTTGAGTTGACCCAGCTGTATTGGCGGCGGAGGTTTTGCACTCTACCGAGTGCTCCCCCTCTAGTTTTTATTATTTTAAATTTGAAAAAGCCATGACTGGAGGACCTGTTCATGGTGCACGGATCAGGGGCGGTAAGTTCACAGCTTCTCGTCTTTGGCAATTGTGTTAAACATGCTGTTATAATTCGCTTTTGGCATTTTCATTCCACTTTTATGATTAATTTACCACTTGGTATATGTTTTTATTTTTAGGTGGTGTAGTAGTCGACCTGAAAATAAACACTTGCTCTGTGCTTCGGAAGCATCTTGTATATTATTTCCGAGTTTGTGGTTTCGTGTCGCGCTATCTTCGACTTTGTTCTGCGCTCGAGTAACGTGATATTCGGCTTACATTATCTCAAAGACCATATGAGGTGCATGGTACAAAAAAAAGTAAATAAAATGGTTCTGAAACAGTGAAATCGTATTCCACTTACTGCATTAAAGTAAAATTACTACTGATACTCTGCATCAGTTCCTTTCTCAAACACACCCACCCCAACATGTCGCGCAGAGCGCGGGTTATGCTAGTTCTGTTATAAAACTGCACCAATATTAGATTTAATTTCTTCCATTAGAGGTGTGTGTATGTGTGTGTGTTTCTGCCTCAGATGGTATAAACATAAAGTTGACCATAAACAGCAAGATAAGTCTTCCCTCACGTGAGAATTGGTATAATCCATATATTAAAGTGACTGGATTTCTCTCTGTCCATCTGTCCGTCCTTCTGTCTGTCACACTTTTTGCTGGGACGTCATTGCATCATTACTTCAAGCACTCATCTCGTCCTCTGCAGACGTACGTGGCATCTCAGCTTCCAGCACTCAACCCATCCTGTCCCTTCACTGACTGAAGTTCATAACCATAACCAATATCTGAAAACATCCTTCGCCGATGGGCTAAATGCCAGACGCTCGGTGTCGGAATGACAGATTTGATAAGGTGGCAGTGAAGTAAGATGACGTTATGTTTAGCATGAGGCTCGGCCTTTATGCTGGTGTATTACACGTGACTGGATGTAAATTGCTTTTTGCAAAAAAAAAAAGTGAAGTCTGATCCTTGGGAGCATAAAACAAATTAATCGTATTGTTTTTTTGGTGAATAAGTGTGCATATTACTAAAATCAATGCTGAGTTGTTAGCAGTAAACTGTTTCTGGAATTTAAAAAAAGAATAATTGCAAATGCAGATTTGTTGACGCACATGGGAATAAATGCAATGCTGATTTCCCAAACGAGCATAAAACTTCATGAAACTTGTGTTTGAATGTTACGTGTCATGTGCAGAGGTAACGTCTCTGCCGTCTTCTACCACCCGGGATGTTTTCAGTCTGCATAGCTTGTGCCTGTGGGCTCAGCTCAGGGTGCAGTGCAGTTGCTTGGTTGACTCAGGCTGAGTTTCGGCCTTGTGCCTGTGGGCTCGCCTCACCACCCGGTGAGGTGGAGTGTTTTGGCAGATCGGACAAAGTTTCAGCCTGTGGATTCAGCTCGGTTTTCCTTCATAGGTCGGCTCTGTAAGGCAGTGAAATGGCAGACCTAGAGTGTGAGACTTGGCAGAGATTCTGAATAAGGAGGATTTCACAAGAGAATCGAGGGTCAAACTGAGTGGTGAAACTAGTGTTTACTTTGAAAAAAAAAAAAAGTGTGTGTGTGTATACATACATATGTGTATATATATATATACATATATATTAATAACCGGGCGTAGTGGCGTGCGCCTGTAATCCGGCTACTCGGAGGCTTGGGTTGGAGGATCGCTTGAGTATGGGAGCTCTGCACTGGGCCGCGCTATGAGAGGGTGTAGAGCAGTCTGGAATCATGGCGAAACCCAATTCTTATCCCTGTGTCGTAAGAGGCGACCAGAGTTGCGTCAGGAAGGGCATCCGGCGTAAAACCTATGCCAAATCAGTATGCGGATCATAACGGATGATCCGCTGTGGCGACCCCTAACAGGAGCAGCCGAAAGACGAACAACAACACAACATATATATTAATAATAATTTTGTACTTTGGTGAGGGAGAAGAGTTGTGAGGGGAGAGGAGTTGAGTGTTGAGTGTTGAGTGAAAATGCAGAAGGGGGGAGGCGAATGGTGAAAGAGGTGTGTTTGTGTGTCCACACAGGATGTGGACAGCAGGTGAGTGCAAGTCATCTTGGGCAGCACTACTGATTCATGACCTGAACGTCCAAAATTAATCAAGATGGTACCAGCTCTGCCAGGTGGGCAGTGGTTCAGAAGTGAGGTCTGGCTAGGTAGTTTGAATGTGGGATCAACAGGGGTGGGGAGAGGGGTTGAGATGGACTTCTTCTTGTGTATGGCAGCTTGGCTGTCAGGTAGCTATCATTTTGTTGGGGCATGACTATGCCGCTGATGTTATGCCCCTACACCAGTACACTGGTACTCATTTCGCCAATCTCGGAAGGATGACCGGCTAAGTCAACTACACCTGATGTTAATTCAGTGGCCAACAGGGCTTGAACTCAGGAGGGGTTGAGGTGGTGGAGTTGCAGAGGAGATCGGAAGTGTTGTGTGTGCAGAAGACCATATGGAAGGGAGACAGGGTAAGGAGATTGGTTGGAGGGTTCAAGTTGTTGCATGCTGGTGGGGGTAGAAGGAGTAACGGTGTGGGAATAATAGCATCAGAAGAGATCAGTAAGCAGGTGGTCAGAGTGGAAAGTTGGGAGGGAAGGATAGTTGTGGCACGGTCGGTGATAGAGGGAAATGGTGTGTTGTTCACGCAATTGAAAGGGAAGGTTTTGATGTGGGGAGGATATGGGCCTCAAACGGGAAGGATTGGTGGAGACTCAGGAATTCAGAGACCCACTGGAGAGGATGATGGGAATGGTTGAGCTGAAGGTGATGCTGTGCATTGTGGGGGACAAAGTGCACGTGGGAGTAGCGGAGCCAGGTGAAAAGGAATGTGTTGGTAAATGAGGGTGGAGCTGGTGGAGCTGAATGGCAAGGCCAGAGCTGGGTCATCCTTTCAAAAGTGGGAAAGCCACAAGATTACCTATAGGAGTGGACAGCAGAAACATGAGGATCATAATGACATGAAGGAAGGGGGGAGGATGATTAAGGATGGGGTGGGAGGCTCATGTCAGAGGGGGGCAGTATTAGAAGTGTGGGAAGGATATTTTGGAGAACTGGTGAACCCTGGAGGGGGTGGCAGTGAGGAGGAGTAGGAGGCGGAGGAGTGATTGTGTTCACCTGATTTGATGGGATGTTCAGCTGGTGGAGAAGAGGTCAGAGGTGCAAGGTGAAATGGCATTGGGATTTGTGGACCTGCATAAGGCCTACAACACTGTTCCAAGAGAGATTGTGATGGTGACACTGAGATGGATGGGAGTGCCGGAAGCAGAAGTTAGGTTGGTGGAAGGGATGTACAAGAGAATGAAGGGAATAGCTTTGTTTGGTCCTCGAACATCTGAGGAGTTCAGTGTACATCGGCTTGAGGCAGGAAGCGTTCTCAGCACACTCATGTTTATCATGGTGATGGAGCTGGTAAGCAGGAAGCTGAGCTTGAGGGGTATTCTGGGGAGGATGTTGTATGCAGGTGATCTGGCTGTTGTGGGAAATGCAGGAAGTACTGGGGGAGTGAAAGGAGGTATTTGGGAAGCATGGGCTGAAGATGAGTGTGAAGAAGACTGAGGTGATGTGGGTTGGGCAACAGTGAAAATAACTGAATATCAGGTTAGAGGGAAAGGAGATCAGATGATGAAATAGGTTTGCGTATCTGTGAGGGAGCAGTGATGGGGATTTAAGTCTGAGGCAGAGGTGCGTCAGAGGATTCATTTCGGTACGAATGCGTTGAAGGATTCATGGTAGACAGAATAATATCAAGGAAATTGAAAAGGAAGGTTCTGATGTCATGTGTAATGCTGGCCTACCTTTACAGTCTGAAAACTGTGGCATTGACAGAGACAACAGCAGAGGCTGCGAGAATGGTCAGAAGGATTGTGGGAGTGAAGAGGATGGATGAACTGGGGGAGTAGATTGGTATGCAGATGAGTATGATGGGGAGATTGATGAAATGCTGGCGGAGATGAGATGAGATGGGCTGGGCACTTGGTATGGATGGGAGAAGAGAAAATGGCAAAGAGAGGAGATGGTTAGAAGGAAAAGAGGTAGACTGCAGTTAAGATGGGAGGATTGTGTAATATAAGGTGGGGGTGTTAAGAGAGTGGAGAGAGTTTGCTGAGGACAGAGGGAAGTGGAGGAGTATCAT
Organism: Eptatretus atami; assembly: GCA_035128595.1. Taxonomy (NCBI): domain Eukaryota; kingdom Metazoa; phylum Chordata; class Myxini; order Myxiniformes; family Myxinidae; genus Eptatretus; species Eptatretus atami. The sequence continues at coordinate 75,244,564 of CM068958.1, read as the reverse complement.
GGTCGAGGCAAGGCAGAAGTTTGGTGCTATTGGACTTCACCCCTTGAGGAGGAGGCGGATATACCGCCACTGTCGAATGAGGTTCTTCCCAGAATTCTTTAACTCCACCTTATTTATTCACATACTGCACCATTGAATGCAGTATGGCATTGAAACGTGAAGCCTCTCCAAGTGGGAGTGGAGTGAAGAAGTCACATAAGGATATAACATTAGCAGGAATTTATTCCTGTATTTCTACTTGTATATGCCTGGTATTGGCTTCATGGTTAGGGTGGTGGGCTTGGGATCCGAGGGTCCTGAGTTCAAATCCTGCTTGGCTTTTGAATTAATACCAGGTGGGGTTGACTCAGCCAGTCATCCTTCTGAGGTTGGCAAAATGAGTTCCAGCTTGCTGGGATGATTGAGCCATTCGAGTATCCTGCGTCAGGGTTGTGATCTGTGCAGGATTGTGCCCAATAGCCCAGGAGACTGCTTCGGCAGCACCAACACTCTGTACAGAGTATGGTCCCAATGGATGGATATACAGTATTCAATGACAGTGTGAAAATCATGATTTTAGACGAGTTGTGTGGTGGGATGAGTGTAGCGTCGGTTGGCCATGAGTATCATGTGAACGCGTCCACCATGCACACCATTCGTTCAAGTGAGGACAAAATCTACACTGGTGTGAAAGCTTCCATTCCTGTAAGTGCAAAGGTTTCTTAAGTTTCTCAGAGAAGTCCTCTCATTGAAAAGATAGAGGTTATTGTGTGTGGACCAATGATCAAGTGAAACAATGGCTTAGTGGTAGATGGCATACCTGTGTAGGAGAGCGCGTAACCTATAAGAACACGTGATCATCGGTGAACGTTTTATGAAGCGAGTGAATTTCAGGCAAGCAAAGGGTGGTTCGCAAACTTCACTTGAATATTTGGTCTGCATAATGTCAAACTGCAGGGTGAAGCTGGGTTAACAGATCATGAGGCAGCTGCATGGTTGAAGCCTCACTTCCTGGAGTTTTATGACAGAAAAGGACTATGCCCCTGAACATGTGTTCAACGCTGACGGGACGGGACTTTTCTACAAGAAAAATGGTAACCGGACCGAGCAGAAGGCATCACACGGGTTCGTCTTTCAAGGATAGTCTTGCACTTCGTTCTTTTGGAAATGTATCCAACAACTTTAAATACAAACCTTTCGTGCCATGAAATACCCATCGGCAACTGATTTTCCCCAGCTTCAAACAATTAACCACCCCCCCTCCTCAAATTTGTATACAGTATATGTACAAGTATTCCCACTGAGGATTTTATTCGCAATTTTTTTTTTAACTTAAGATATTTGTCCGCATGTTGTGTTCTGTGGTCGTACTCCGTTGTCCCCATTTATCCCATAAGGTATTAACTTTGCACAACATTTATTTTTTGCCGAAGGTGCCATCTTCCAGAAACATAATCCCCATGTTGGACAAGGGTTTGCTGTATTGACTGTCAATAACTATATTACTGCACTGTAACATAGATAAGTTGTGTTGTTCAACCACCATCAGGGAAGCAACAGGTTCAATGCCAGTCTCTTAGCAAAAGGAAATGTGACTGTCAGTGTTTTCCGTCCGTCTGTCTGTACATCTCGCAAGCAAGAAGAGTAGGCTATTGTGACCTAATTGTGCCTTAAGAGTAGGCTATTGTGGCCCGATTCTTAATGCCTGTCCTGTTGTAAAGGAGGACTATCGGTCAGATGCTGCTTATGCCATTGTGAATGAGATGGTTCCTCAAAAAGATAGCCAAGAAGCTGATACAGGTAGATATATTTTTTAATTTTTTATTTTGGAGTGCTGTATGATAAAGTAACCATAGTATTACTGCAGTTTTTCTGCCAGAAAAAATAGCAGTGGAAGTAATAAAGCTTGTTGAAATGACCACATCTTCTCTTATGCCACTGTCTGCACAGGTAGTACATTTGTATTTTGAGGTGTCTAGTGTAAGTTCGATTTCCGACTATAAACCTGTCGGGTTGGTGCTTCGCAGGTAGGCCGTTGCATCACAAAGGGTGTTGTCCCTCAGATGGATATTTAGCTGGGTGTCCTGTCTGCTAGTATTAGTTGATGGATGTTAAATATCCCAGTGTCTTTCATAAAGAGGTCAGTTATTTCTGACACCATGGATTCCAAAAATCCTGACTACTACTGCTACAAAGGCAAACCAACTAGTATTCTATTTTCCATGAGACTGCTTTGGTAGTCCTGAGGCTGAGCTTGCCAGTATTGGTTGAAATGGTAATCTTGTGACTCGTGCTGCCAAACGTCAGAATTTTATGTTGCAAAATTGACATCTCCATCGGTACAGAATTGAGGGAAATTATCTTGAACCAATAAAACGCCGGCTGAAATATCAGCAATTGCTGATCATGATAAAAGTGTGCCATTGGCAAGGTGATTACCACAGAGCAAAAAAACAAACTACTTCTGGCAATGCATTCTTTTTTTTGTTGTTGTTGCAGATGGCTGAAGCTGGCTTTGTAAGCCTTGCTACTGAGACTGAGCCAACTGCAGCTCGCTGCTTTTTCTGCTGCAAGGAACTAGACTCGTGGCACCCCGATGATGATCCAAGGTATTCGCCACAGTTCCAGATTGGTTTGTGGCTAATGCAGTTTAGCGGGGCCGTTTTAGCCTTCTGCAGTTTGTTTATTCCTTCGCTGTTATTATTTTTATTTTTTATTTTTGTTAATAACATCTCCCTCCAGTCCTTGATCAGTGTACCTCGGAAGCTCAGAGATGCCCTGAAACCTGTTAAAATAATGATTGTGCGTTTGCAAGTCTGTAGTTGTTTCATATGTCGTGTGGTGGCAGTATTGTTGCATTGAAGCTTTTTCTAACCATCTTATTTGAATAATGATGCAGTTACTTTGTGGTTGGAATGTCGTGATTGCAATAGAAAATGGCAAATATGTCCTGCAAATATAATTATCCTCCCCATACACCCCAATGGGATAGGGGTGGTTTGTCGCTGTTGTATGGTTTGTTTCTCCAATTAGTGCCCCCAATTTTAATGGT
>CM068958.1:75226542-75241523 GCA_035128595.1 Eptatretus atami | reverse complement strand
CTAAACCACCATTTAGGTTTTTTTTTTCTTTTTTCTTTCTTCCTGCAATCCTAATTTCTGAAATTTCTGAGCTGTATCCTGGAGCCAGATAGGACTATTGAAATTAAATTTTGCATCAATAACGGGAATATAAAGTATGTGTGGTTGACGGGGTTTTTTTTGTTTTGTTTTTGACTTTGAACTAATTTTAGACTTTTCACCAAAGCTCTGCCAGGTTTGTCCAATCAGAACAAAATTGCCCTCGTGTAGATAAAGGCGCATTTATGCTTTTACTTGCATCATACCCCTCTGAGGTCAAAGGTCAAGGTCAAATACGAAAAAAAAGTTTTATTTATTTATTTCTTATTTTAAATTATTTAAAACTTTTTTTGTCGTTGCTCAATTTTGCAATGCAGAATCGCAAAGACTGCATGGCCTTCCAAGATGTTCTTGCATCATAAATAGTGTACCTGTCCTGAAGTTGTGCACCTGATATTTGATCAGCGTTCTTGACCCACTTTTTTCAGATTGTGACCTAATTAACAAAAAAAACACCTTTTTGCTCATTTAACTCGAACAATTATCCTCTGATTTTTATTTTTTATTTTATTTTCTTGATGTTGTTTTATGGATAAATTGTTGATGGGGAAACATTTTCTTGATTTACACTCTATCCCTAAATTAAACTTTTGTGTGGTGTAAGGTTGTGAACAACAAGAAGAGATGATTCTCAATCTGAGAAAATGGGCTGATTATGGGCCCATAATGCCTACCAATTGGTCTTTCCCTCGAGTCAGCCATTTGAGTTGTGAATGTCCCAAGGTATCTGAAAAGTAGGCCATTCATTGTGTGCTGCTTTCTTGGCCAAGTTTCCTGCTTGAGGTTGCTAGCAAATGCATATTGGGTGGCATTGAACTCTAAATTCAGCCCTCTGGTTACATCAGTACTAAGGTACAAGTGTGCCATTGATGCAGTGCCCCTGTACATTCAGACAGGCATTTGTAATTTATTCAGGGTGCTGGCGATAACTCTCTTCCTTTTTTTATTTTTGCAAGTTACCGTGGGATCTTTATTGTTAATCAAATAATACGAGCAGACTGGATACCCAGCTTCACATCCATCCAAGATATGGGGCACATATTGATTTATTTCCCTCCTTTTGAAACCGATGTGGGTTTCACACAAGCAAGATTGGCCAAATGATATTTCCCTGTGCTGTAATGACCTTGTGAAATGTGTTCATTTTGATTCCATTTCCTATTAAAATTTAGCAGGAGTGGAGGGTGCACGATGAGGCTATTGCATCATTGGAAGGCTAAATTGATTGTTCTAAAATGTTTCACATAGATTTTGATTCGTGCAAATCCACTAAATAGAGCTGAGCTTAAAACTGAATTTTAATACAATGGACATGTGTCAGTCAGTCCATGGCCTGATATAAATGTATAGGGTCAATGTTTAAGCCTAATTGTAACACGTATGAATGGAGAAGCACTGGAATAGTTATTAGAAGGAAAAAAAAAAAGTAGAAAAAGCTACTTTTTATTTTATTTTATTCCAGGCTCCAAACTTGTGACTCACTTCGTTTATAGCGCATGGATTTGATACCTTTTAATGGCAATAGGGCCTATTCTCACTTTAATACTTAACTTTGAAAGAAATTTAAAAAGTAGGATGTTTGGATTACTTGTAGTCTCTCACACTTGCTTAATGATGCAAACTATATAAGTTATAATCCTATTGTTTACGCCCCCTCCATCTTCCCACGCCCACCACCTCCAATCCCCAGGTGTGTCCTGTATTATTGCTGTGTACAAGCTCCTTTATCCCTTCAACACTGCGGAAGCATTTTGTTCCCTCGTGCAATTAGGCCTTTTAAAATTTTATTTGCAGGAAAATGTTTTCCTGATAAGTAAAGATTTAATATTCATTTAATCAATTAGTTTCAACATCAGTTTAATCCAACATCAACAGTTGTGTTTTATGCACCCAAGCATATACCATATACCATGTGCCATATGCAAGCATTAAACTCGGATGTGTGCCCTTTTGAAATTAACTGCTCAGATGTGTGCCCTAGATGGCTTAAACGATATGAATTGCCAATGACTGTATGAAAAGGGATTTTGATTAATCCAAGGTGTGCACTGGGTTAAACTGGAAAAGCAAATGTGCAAATTGAGTTTGCTACTTGTGGAGTTGCTTTCTGTTGCAAGGATTTTTTTGTTGTTGTTTTTTTCTCTCTCTACAAAAGCAAGGCATATGAAAGAGCAAGGTTAAATTGACAATGGGGCAGTGGGGCAACACTTGGTTACAACCGGCAAGGGGATGAACAAAGAAAATTATTTATATATATATTAAACAATTGAAATTGGCAAGTAAAAGGGTTGTGCTAAGACGAGTTAATGGGAGTAATTTGTTTTCTGTCACTGAAAACAAAACTGAACATCTGATTGTAGTTGACTTCATTTATTTGTGACTTTGTGGGACACAGATGATGTGTAAACCTCTGACAGAAAAATGCTGAATAGATGTCCATTTCATTTTAACCTTAATCACATCATCCATCCATCTATCTATTGGGACCATACTCTGTGCAGAGCGTTGGTGCTGCCTAAGCAGTCTCCTTGGCTATTGGGTACAATCTTGGACAGGTCACCACTCCGACACAGGATATCAGCTAGCTAGCACTCATTTTGCTGACCTCGGAAGGATGACAGGCAGAGTCAACCCCACCTAGTATTAATTCAACAGCTGAGTAGGATTTGAACTCGGGATCATAGAATCGCAAGCCCACCTCCTTAACCATTAAGCCAACATTAGGCATAATCACTTAATGCTGCATTGTATCTAATGTTTTCACATCGGGATCCAACATGTAAGTAGCAATCTCAATACCAGTTATGTCCACCTCTGGCAACAATCATTGTATTGCACTGTCATCAAATTGACCATGTGAGCACTTGAATCTGAGCATGGTAATGGCATTCCAAATCTGAATCTGCTCATGTTCCAGCTCATTGAGGGTCGTATTTGGCTCTCTTGGAAAGGATCAAATATGATGATTAATGATATCCTAGAGATGGCCAATTGGATTCATATTTGTTGAGAAGGCACGCCAGGGTGTTATGAAAATATTAATGGTTTTACATGACAAGAACATTCCTCATTAGAATGGCCCTGTGAGCAGGAGCATTGTTGTGCATAAGGTTGATTATTGGACCATGTTGTCGAAGGGTACGCAACATATGTTGCTGTGAGATCTCAATGTTTATTATCTGTTGTCATATTGCCATGGATATGAATCAAGTTGGTGTGATCAGTTTCAGGGATACCATCTAACATGACACTTTTACATCCAAAATATGTTGGTTCCTCGACACAGACTGGGGCATATCACTCATTGCATCTTCTGTAGATTTGTACACAGGCATCCAAGGATAAACCTGGATTAGTTGCTGAACAACAAACTTGTCCATTGCTTCCTTGTCTATCGAACATTCTAATTTGACCACTGCAAGCGTTCTTGTTCTTGTTGCGATGCATGTCTTGGACACTGCACAGGCCAGTGAGTACACATTCTTGCATCATAGAGATGCCTCAGACAATATAACATTGACACTTGTCCTGTGAGGTCCAGCGAGTGTGTTCTGTGCATTTTGTAACCAATTGTTTAGATGGCTTATGAGAATGTATCAGTGTCCCTACGATAGATAGCCATTTCTAGCTCATCATGAACATGGTTCAGGTGAGGAATGAGCATTGTGTGGTTTCTCTCAGTCCGTATGTAATAGTAGGGCAGCTAAAATAGGCCCCACACGCATCCCCCTGAGTACTTATGCAAACATACTTTTTTAGAATCCTTAAGGTGTCCAGTTAACATTTTTGGATGTTAACAAGAAAATTAGGTTGGTCTTAGGGTCTATTTGGCTGCCTCTTGGATTTTGACATGCCCAATTATCGAAAAACAGAAATTTTCATAACTTTTGAACCAAATGGACTAGAAACACAAATTGAGCATTTATTCTCATTAATCAGGTATCTGACTGCATATATTCTCCATATGACAGGAAGACCCTGAAGGTTCAGCAAAACGTTTATCACGGATGTCATGCAGGAAGGGCATTTTCTCAATGGGATCTGCTTTGATGCTGCTAAATGATGTAAAATTCCCATAATTATTAATACCAGTCACATGCAAGATACAGTTGGGGGAAGAGACTTTTTTTTAGCTTGAGAGTCAACTGGACTTTCAGTGCTCGGGCCTTTTTTTCCCCTTTAGGCATAGTTGGGTTAGTTTCTACTTGACTATGATGTGAACCCTCCACCAAATAAGCAATATGTCTATCTACATCCTCAGATTAGTTTCTCACCATCACCGTTGCATACACCTGAAACCAGATGAAAATATGATGAAGCAATTGAGGAAAAATCGTTTACAGAGGTAACAATGCTGTTGGACAGTTTACATATAACGAATGACCACCACTGCCTTGACAGACACACGTCAGTAAGGCCCATGCCATGTTAAAATTAGAGTAACAAAGGTATTGGTCAGTTTTCATGCAGTAAATGACCACCAATTCTTCAACAGGCTCAAGTCACTAAGGCCCATACTTTGATACAAGGAAAAAAAAAATCTTAACACCTGAAACAAACATAAAGTATTATTTAGTGTTCTAGGAAGGCAAGGTGAGGATAACACAGCAACAATGGGAAACAGCATAAATTCCTATTATTGTATTTGATTTAAAATTCAAGTTCCAGTATCTTATGACTTAATCAAGCTGCCTCATTTTTGGGTACTTATACTCCATACATAAGGTGAGTGAGACTATTCTTACCCAGGCCCAACATGGACTAAGAGTTCTAGAAAGACTGATAAACATCTGACAAGGTTACAAAATTTTACAAGGAATGACCATTGCTGACACAGTTATCAGATGCCAGTAAGTAAGGCCTAAACAATATGAAGTAAGAGTTACAATGTTGTTGGTCAGTTTATATGTGGCAATTAACCACCATGGACCCAATATAAGGCATATATATATATATATAATTCCTAAAGCCCCTGTCACACCTTGACGATTTAGCCAGCGTATGGCAACGTATCAAAATTGATCTAAAACACTGGCGTATGCTGAACTATTGATGTTTTTTTTCAGTTTTGGGCGTATATTAACGAGTTGGACGTATGCATAACGTATTAGTAACGTACACAGGACGTTTCGATAACTTATAGATAACTTATACCAACGATATGCTTAGCGTGTTGTCAGTGTTCACAACTTATGCCCAACGATAGTCTAACTTATGCATAGCGCACAGCAGAGTATCGCCGATGATCACGTGGCGTAGCCTATTAAAAGGCTGCCGCTCGACGATTCAAATCATAACCGCAATAGACATCGAAGTGTCAACATCACCGTCATGCCGAAGAAAAAAAAAAACCATGGAGTCTGGAACTGATGGGTTCCTCCTGTGAAGCCCATTTTTATATACCAATTCCCCTAAACGCTGCTAATACGCCATTATATACGGTAGCTGTAAGTTAGAAACACGTTCAGTAAGTTCTGTGGTCGTCCAGAAGACGTCAAATACGTCAATATGCGTTGGAGATACGTTGCACATAGTTCAAAGCACGTTTCTCATAGGTTAGAAATAAGTTTCGGGTACGCTAGACATTACCTCGACGTATTTCGACTTATGAGTAACTTACAAGTAACGTGTGTCGACGTATGTCAACGATTGCATAACGTGCCTACACTTATGGCCAGCGTATGCGGAACGTGTGAGTGATACGCTGGCATACGTCGAAAAATTTTGAGCATGCACAAAATTTGTCGACGAGCTCGGCGTACTACGACGTATGCCAGCGTGCTTCAGCGTGCTCTTAACGTATACAAAACTTACCCATAACGTATTTGACGTGTGCCAGCGTATTCGCCATATTTTTCAATACGTCGGCATACGCTGGCTAAAACGTCAAGGTGTGACAGCCCCTTTAGGCGTGTTTTTTCATGTTATTTCACCATTTTGAGAATTATGACCCATAAAGCATTATCAAATATTAAAAATGATATAAATAAATTTGTCATGTTAAAATTGTATTTCTAGCATGTTTGGTTCAAAAGTAATGAAAATGTCTTTTTCGATAATTTCGAAAATCCAAGATGGCAGCCAAATAGACCCCAAGACCAACTTGATTTTCTTGTTAACATCTAAAAATGTTAACGAGACACCTTAAGGATTCTAAAAAAGTATGTTTGCATAAGTACTCAGGGGGTTCACGTGGGGCCTATTTAGCTGCCTTGCTATATGATATGCTTTAGAATCTCTTAACCTGAGATGAATTGCGAAATTGATCCGAGCAGCAGTTCCGACTGCTTTAAAAAAAAAAAACAGTTTTCATTTGTCCAATTTGCACATTCTTTGACACCTGTTCCTCTCCTCCACCTCCGGAGATTTGTATGGTGGTGGAGTGGGTTTGGGAGGAGGGCAGCATGTGAAGGCAGTGTAAGGTGAGGGTAGGCAGGTCACCAGGGTATTACGAGGGTAATAAAACATGCCCAAACAATGTTTTCTTTTTAACCGCCGTGTTCTATATAAAACCGGGTGGGAGCATTTAAAAATCAACACCCATGCTGTCTACCTGGCAAAGACCTGCCTGCATGCATGCCCCCCACCCCCATATATGTGCATGTGAGGAGGTTGGAGGAACATGTGCACACACCCCATGGTGTCATTTGTACCTCTTCGTTTTCAGCAATTGTTGAATTAATATATTGCAGCAACTCATTGTATGTTTATGTTAATATTTAGTCATGAAAGCAGATCGCACAAAACGACAAAAAGAAAACTCCGTACAGAATTGCCAAAAAGGACCCCTGTTGACTGTATTGTCATGGATTGCAAAAGCAGATTATAGACCACGGTGTTGCGCTCGATGAAGTTCCACTTTCTGCACGTTTCATAACCTTTTCTTCACTTAATATAATTGTCTGAACAGTAGAAAAAACAATTAAGCTTAATGCTTTGCTTAAAGAAATAGTTGTAAAAATTGTAAATTTGTTAAAATTTTCAGATTAACCTCCAGATTGACACTTATTTAGTCCACGAGATCCGATTCTCAAATCGGTATAATATTTCGATTATATGATTAGTCTGTGAGAGTAGATCATGTTTCCAAAACGAGTATGTTTGAATGTTTGAATAGGTTTGAATAGGACGAACATGAACATGAATCGGCCAAACATGAAATATGCATGTTTGAATCGGCCGAACAAAATGGCAAATTCAGAGCCAGGAAGCTGACAGAGGGCTAACCATAGATGATGCCTTGTTAAAGGCTAACCCAAACACCCAATTTTCATTTATGCATGACCTTGGTATGCATGCAAAATTTCAGGCCACGAGGCTTTATGATTTTGGAGTTATGAGGAACACTCACTTACTGACTCACTGACATTTATTAGTATAGATATAATCATTTCAAAATTATTTCTTTTCATACTCTATTTTCTCCTGTCATCTTTCCTCATTTTGCTTTTCTAAATTTGTCTCCCACACATTTTCTAGTCTAACTACTGATTCTATTCCTACCTTCAATGACTTCTATCATTCCTAACTTTTTGTTTGGTCACCTGGGAAATGTTTTTATTTTTATTTTTGCCCAAGTCATTCATGACCGAGCTGATAAGGGTTTGTCAAAGGTAAGTGCACTATCGTTTCAGAGTATGCCCATTCTGACCGTGTACACAGAATACATATGATATGGAGCCCTTTATTGTTTGTGACTTTTGCTTTACGAACCCAATCTGCCTGTATTTTCCATTTTTGTGGCTTTCCATCCTTCCACAGGAAAGAAGACAAAAGTCACTCATTTTCGTGTGCATTCAACAACATGACGAAGGATTTCTCACAGTTGCAAGTACAAGAGTTCCTGCTGCTTGAACTCGAGAGGGCAAGGTTTCACATTGTGAGTTTTGGTTTTATGTTCAATGGAAATGGAGCAAACAGTTGTCACATTTGTAGCAAATGTGACACTAGTGCAATTGCTATTGTGACAGATATACGTTGAGTTGATGTGCAAATGATGACCATCCATAAATGTGGTTTTGATGCATGATTTATTCAGTTCAGGTTAGTCTGATTTGTTTGCTTTTTTGTCGAAATATGTTTAATCTATCGAAAATTGGTTATCAAATTTGAAATTGTCCATTTTGTAATCCTATACTTTGTGCATTGAAAACCTTTTTTATATATATATATTATTTCTTTTAAAGAGCTAAATGAACACAACTTGCTGTATTACATTGGTTATTGTGTTTTATTGATATTTGCACAGTTTTGATTCGTTCCTTGACATTCTGTTCACAATCCAAAAAAAAAAAAAAAATTTAAATGGGCAAGACACTTGTAAGGGTGGTGGGCTTGGGATCCTTGAGTCCTGGGTTCAGAGCCTGTTCGGCCATTGAATTAATGCCAGGTGAAGTTGACTCAATGTGTCATCCTTCCGAGGTCAGCAAAATAAATACCAGCTTGCTGTGATCATTGAGCCATTCAAGTATCATGCGTTGGAGTGGTGACCCGTCCAGGATTTTGCCCAATAGCCCAGGAGACTGCTTTGGCAGCACCGATGCTCTGTACAGAGTGGTCCCAATGGATGGACACTTGGTAAGAACAGACTACCAATGTGCCAATATTAAGTATAAACTAGCAACTGAGAGAAGGTTCTGGAAGAACCAAAGAGGGATCAAAGATCAGATGGAGATATTGAAACATTTACTGTCGTATATTGTTGTGGCCACAGGGTCGCGGGGGTACTACGAGGGAGGAGATGTCCATGGTTTCTCCCCGGACTCACCGGGAATCGCAGGCCGTCACACATGAATAAGTCTGTGTTATGGCGGGTTGCTAGTCAACCGCGAACACCAATAATTTGATCACGTGACCCAGTGTCCTGTGACTAACATTTAACTGGGAACATGCGGTTGCCTTATCGGGGAATCGCACCCTTGGTGCGTACTTGTGTTACTGTATCAGGTGCAGCTGAGTGGAGCTGGCAAGTATGCACCAGCTAATAATCATATCTTGGGGTATAACTTTCCAGCTATGTTAATGTATGGACAATGCTGGACCAATGGAGGAAAAGACTACAATGAGCTGGGTACATTTATAACAAGGCAAATTAATTTTAACAAAGCGGGGAAAATTATGTGGCACAGTGTATGGGTTTATTTCACAAGATGTGCAGCAGGAGAAAGCAAGGAATTCATGAGTGCAACAAAAGAAATGCAATATTCACAAAAGACAGTGCAGATTTACCCTGATAAACTTGTGGTCTTAAATTACACTATACATGACAGGCTCCAACACACACACACACACACACACACACACACCTGATGAAAATTAGAGATAGCACAGAAAGAGGAGAGGAAGTTGATAAGTAGTGACCTCGTGGTGCCTGGCATGGTCAGCGGGCAAGCGCAACCCAATCGCTTCGGAAGTCGGAGGAGGGAGAAAAAGGTGTCTATGGTGTGGGAGTGAGATGTGCAAGTGTTGTGCAACATGCTTTGTGGCGTGGTGTGAGAGGTGCGAGTCAGTGAGGTCACTCTGAAAAGAACAGTTGTTCGGGGCTTGCCCTCGCCGATTGCTCTTGTGCGTCCACAGAGGACGAGACAAAGATGGGAGAGAAGATGTGTGAGAGAAAGACTTTAATGAAATTGTGTGATCATTTGTAAATGTCAATGTTGGCTGCTGGGTGCAGCCAAAATTGAGCGTCGATGACCCGGGAGTGGTCCTGGCCCGTTCCGGAAATCGCTTACTCCACCTTGATCTCCTCGCTTGGTTTCTCTGCCCTCTACTCTCGGTTGCGCTTACTTGTGGCGAGATTTCGCTTGGACCCTGGAGAGTTCTTGGGTGACCGCCTCGTGGAGCCAGGACGAATGAAGAGGTGAGAAGAGAAGACCGATTTTGAGTCCAATTGCTCTTTTTTATGGGCCCTGAGCGAGGGGAGCCAATAGTTGGATCAAACGATACTATAGGCGTTTCCGAGCTCCCCCCATTGGCGCATAGCAGCCGCGTTTAGCAACGCGTCAGAGCTCCTTAATTAACATGGGGCGAGAGTTTTTTGGAGCACTCTCCGGATCTCAAACATGCGCTGGACTCCATTTAAGCATGGCTATTTGGGGAAACCCAAGAGCTGTCCGTGCATCTTCAAATGAACCCCAGCGCATGCTTGCGCTTCAAGTTTCATGCCGAAACACCCCCAATTTTCATTATTCCCGTTCCTTCAGTATCCTTCGGGACTGGTGAGCATCCAAGTGGTTGATGGCAGTTGTGATGGTTAGAGGAAGGTGAGAGAAACAATGTGGTGCTTGTGGCAAAGAGATTGGGAGAGGTGATTGTAGATGTGGCATTGCGGTGAGGTTGGAGTAGATGATCGTAGCTGTGGCATTTGTGGTGAAGGTGTGGATGTAGATTGTTGTGGGGATTTTTATAAGAGGTGTGGAGTGGTTATGGTGAGTGTTGTAACATTGTGGTGAGAATAATGAGGGTCCGAGGTGAGGTGGCAGTTGGATTTTGGTGCACAGCTTGAAAGGAAAATGGCGTGCGTAGAAAATTGACCTCGCTGTGCTTCCTCACGTTCTTGGCATCGTTACTTTTCTGCATGTGTGCTTGTGTGGTTTATGTAAGAAGAAAACTGAAGTAAAGGGATGAAATAAAAGAAAGAAGAGAGGATTGAAGACCTAACTAAAAGTCCTACGCAACACATCCTTCCCGTTTACCCACTAGACATATGGAAAGGACCAACTTAACACATACTAATGAAACAACTGTCTTAGGATCACTATATGTTGTGTGCCATTGCCTCATAGGAGTGCTGATTTTACAGAACCGCAGCAATATAATGGCCTCAAATTGCATTGACCATAACAGAATTGATTATGTTGAGGGAGGCCTTCGTCCCGAAGTGAACTAAATAGGCTGATCAAGTCAAACTTTATTTCTAATCCTGACAAATCTCACACTCTCACTATCTCTTTCTGAATGGACCATCTGGCAAACCCTCCTGTCTACTTTCTTAACTATCCTCCTGAGGAAGTTCACTCATTCAAACTCCTGGGTCTCACTATCAGCCATGATCTTTCTTGGGCGAACCACATTTCAAAGTTGACCTCCAAAGCCAGCTGCCAAATGGACTTCCTCTATCGTACCAAGTCCTTTATTGGCATACCTGAACTGCTATCCACTTGCAAGGCCGTTATCCACAGCTTGATGGAGTAGTGTTCTCCCCTTTTGGTTGGCTCTGCTGCTTCACATTTTGTTCAGCTTGATGCTGTGAAAACCAAGGTTTTTAAGATTATAGGAATCTCCCGTGCTGAAGCTGAGTCTACAGGCTTGTCACTTCACAATCAACCACCTTCTATTGAAACTACCTAAATCTAGGATGACTGCTCACCTCCTCTCATTTGTTCCTTTTTTTTTCTGCCTGTGGATTCAACTTCTGCATCCTCTTTAATCCCATTCTTCCTTCCAGGTATTCAAGACAACTGTTCACCACCATCTCATATCATCCTCAATCCTAAACCATGATCTTTGCTCCCCTCGTTAACCCCAGCAAAATCCCTCCTCTTTCCAGTTTTCCCTCCTCGGTTTCCTTCTGTATCCATCTTATCCACCCCATGCTTCCTTTGGGTCCATATTGTCCATTCCATGCATGCATGTTTTGCATCCTGTTTTTGTCTGTTTTATGTCTTGATTTGTTCAGTGTACTCGCTCTTCCATGAGCCTCGACTATGCACACAGGAAAAAAAAATCCTCTTGCTGTCCCTTGGGCCGATTTCTTGTCCAGAGCTCAAATATGTGGAGTTAAACCGTTTATAATAAAGCTCAGATAATTTTGAACCGATGCCTTGTGCGGAAATCATTTTTGTGCTTGGATAAATTGGCCCGTTCCATGCATTACTCAATATGCTGTACATTTGTCTTGTTCTTCACTGAATGGCATTGCATAAAGATTGAATTCTGCTCCATTTAAATGGGAAATGTCGAGTTTAATAGTTACGGCTTGTTATTTCAGAATAAACTTAACGGTTGTAGCAACTTGGGGTGGAGTACATGGACTGCAATAAGAAAATGCATGAGAATGTAGCAATAAACATCAGTCCTATCGGAAAATAAGGAAGAAAACCAACCGTGCTGCTCGACAAAACAAATTGTGCCCGAGTTTGAGTGGAGCCATCAAGTCCGAGTGTTGAAGATTTATCGATTTAAGCTGCTTGTGCAAGATCTTGAGCTGTTGCAGGACGACTTTAGTAGCGATTGTGTTGCTAATGAAACTGAAAAGCATTTCAAAATGCAAAGTCCATCCGCATCCGCTTTGTACTCGAGCTAAATTTGACGAAAACACAACAGCTAAAATGAAAATGTAAATTTTATTAATTGTTGTTCTCCATGTTGTCATAATAAAGGTTTGTTGAAAAATTGATGACAAAAGTTGTGGCCTGGTCAGACACACTCAACCTCAAATGGTAAATGAATAGAAACGGAAGCGACTACAAAACCCAGAAGTCTTGTGCTCACTGGTGGCTGACGGGCGAATAAGGCCTATTTCTCCTTACTGTGACTTTTTCCCTTTGACAGTTTGACTTGTTTATCAATTGCTATTCTTTCTCATAACAAGGGTATGTTGAAAATGTGATGAATGGTTGTGTGTCCTGGAGACATGCACACATACTACAATTGCAAAGCCCCATCTAGGCTGTGTGGGTGGATGGTCTAACTATCGGGTTTTAATGCTCCAAAAGGCCAGGATAATTTAACAACTGTGTCTCTGAGTCTGGTCGCTATCCATTTCATTTGGTTATTGCTCAGACTTCGTTTTGATTGTCATCCTGGTTTAAATGTGTATGAGAATTTGGGCCTTCAAATTCGCAATAAGCTTTTGGTATGGTCATTTAGCAAATTATTGAATGTTGTTCTCGGTTTTGTTTCTTCTTCCAGAAAAGAGTGGAAAGAGCCCTCCTGAAGAGGTTTGATGAAGATGCCGAAATCGGGAGACAGCAGATGTCCAGATTTATTAGGTGACTGCTTTACCCTGAATGTTCCTCCACTTGTACTGACTTCTGTTTATGTGAAGAATGTTTGCTGTAAGGGACTAAACATCCTTACCAGCTCCACACTTTAAGGCTATGGTTAGGTTTGTCAGAATTATTTGAAGTTGACCCCTCTTTGCCCTGTAAGGATGTTTTTATATTTATTTATTTATTTTCTGGTCTGGTACTTTTCCTTGCATATTTTGTGGAGGAGACCTCCCCTTCACCCCTCCCCCCTCCCCACCTAATCCTTCCCTTGGCCAGTTAAATAATGATCTAGTGTTTATGATGTTCCTCCATACTGTTTGTGTTTTACAAAATTAAACTGAGGATAAACTCGTTAACACGCTGGAACTCATTTGAATACATTGATAGCCTGCAAGTTCAAGTCTTGCACTTCAAAATGCATTATTTACAATGATTTGTTGCATACTGTATTTTCATTGAATAAAGTTTATTTTAAAAATACTAATTTGTCAAATTGTGTAATGTTGTGTATTCCATTGCTGCAGATTATCACCCCCAAATAACATCTGATATGATTTCTAATCAAAGTAAACAAGAAATTATGGTGTTGCAAACTGGTACCGAAGCTTCTGTTGAAGAATGCTCATCCACCCACTTCCCCTGATTTCGTACGAAAAATAAAACTAGGTTTATTTATTTCTTTATTTGTACCCAAATTGTATTTCAGCAAGTGATAACCAGATGGGTTATAAATCCAATCCCAATCACGTCTCGCCCATTACAGCAACTGCAGCCAAAAACTCACCGATTACCCACAGTTTTCAAATCGTAAAATAAAATTTGAAGATCAGTTTGGAGCAGAGCAGAGTTGAGCTTTTCTTGGGACCACTGAGATGGCTTCTTGGCTGTTTTGCCATAAGCAGTGAACTAAAATAGATTACCCCTTTTCTCTCTCTCTCTCTCTCTCTCTCTCTCTCTCTCTGATGTACTATAATCTTCATAGTATTGGTGCTGCTGAAGCAGCTTCCTGAGCAAGGGTTATATTAGATGGTTTGCCATTGCCTTCCCAGCAGAAGTGAGGGCCTTAATTTGTAACTTGTTCATGGGCTGTTTGTGAAGGACACCCTGGGGTCTAATTTGCACCATGTAAAGCCGGCAGACACGATGCCAAGTTTAACATTCCATCTGAGGGATGGAAAACACATTGAATCATCCTGCCTGTGAAACACCGGGATGATACTTTTATAGATCAGTCCGGATTCAAACCCAGACGAGATAGCTCAGAGGAGAGCATGCGTACCTCCAGGCCATCCTGCCAGTCAAATAATGGATTACATAAGCTGTCATCAAATGATGGGCCTCTCACCCAAGTTTAACTGATTCTGCTCTTGCTGTGGGATCTTTAGGATGAGTGTA
This sequence comes from Eptatretus atami, assembly GCA_035128595.1. Classification (NCBI taxonomy): domain Eukaryota; kingdom Metazoa; phylum Chordata; class Myxini; order Myxiniformes; family Myxinidae; genus Eptatretus; species Eptatretus atami. The sequence goes on along the minus strand of CM068958.1, from coordinate 75,227,058 downwards.
AACCTGAGACCACATGCAACAATGCCATTCAGCATTTATAATGGTTGTAATGTCCCTCCATAATTAAAGCTTGATGTCAATTGTTTCTTGTACATGATGGCTGCTGTGACATCCATCTTCATCTGTTGTCCAGAGCCCTTTGCAAAATGGAAATACAAAAGATTGAAATTTCTTCGCATTACAAAGGAATTTGCATAGAAATGTAAGCCGGTTAATCGTAACAAGTTTCCCGTGTGCGCACCGGATTCTAAATAGGCTATAGATGGAGAGGGCAAAAGTGCAAATGGTGTCTTCTGTCATCGAGCCGGCAAGTTGGGAACAACAATTCACATTTATTGCCACATCTGATGCAATTTAAATGCTCTAATGGTGGTGAGGTGTTCCATTTGAAACTTTGTTCGATTGTACAGTGCCCATGGAAAGTCTACACCCCCTTTCAAAATTTTCACCTTTTGTTGCCTTGTAGTATGGAATTAAATTGCATTAAATCAGACTTTTTCCACCTTTATTTACACA
>CM068958.1:75192650-75211834 GCA_035128595.1 Eptatretus atami | reverse complement strand
ATCTTTGGAACCATCTTTTATGTATGTGAGCGAATATGGCAGAAATTCCATACCCTGAAAACACAACGTTTTGACCCAAACCTCCTCTCACTCCCTCCTGACTTCCTGGACGTCAATACTATACGAGCCGTTTGTCTGTCTGTCTGTGTGTTGCCATTTTTCTCAGATGGCTGAACGGATCCTAATCAAACTTTCAGAGGTTCATCAGTGAGTACCAGGAGTGTTTTAGGTACATTTTTTTCTTTAAATCGCGCTATAGTGCCAAAGCCTTTGTAGCTCTGTGAAAAAAGCAATATTAAATTATCCCTAACCCCATTCTTTAGAGGATGTCGAGAAGTATTTTAGGCAGCCACAAAAGAAAAAAATCGATTTCTTCATAATGCCAACAGGGTTAGAACATCACCGGGCAATGCCAGGTACCGACCGGGCAACGCTGCGTACCCCTGCGAGTACATAATAAATGCATGCTCTAAAAGGTCAATATTCAAACTTTTTTTTTCTACTTGTGGGCTTTTTAAGTTATCAAAGTATCAAATGATGCAGAACTAGTTAAAAATGTATCCACTCTCCTATTACACAAAGCCTTTTTCGCTTTAATACATTTTGAGCTTATATGATTACATCGGCCTCGCAGGATAGTTTAGACGTATGCACACTTGCCTTTCAGTTGTTTTGCCCTGGATTGAATCTCGACCCAGCTATAAACTGTCATCTTGGTGTTTTTGCATGCAGGGCAACATCTCAATCTATGTCCCGCCTATCAAAAGGACATTCAGTCGGATGACCCATCTGCCAGCACTGGTTGCTTGGTGGATGTTGAAGATCCCATGGTGTTTCTCATGAAGAGAAGGCAAGTTATCTTCAGTCTCCTTAACAAGTGACACATTCCTTCCAATTTCCGTCAAGTATCCTCTAACAGAATGGTGTCCAGGATTGGTTCTCTCCTTTAAAATTTTCTCGACTTGGCGTGAATGCTCCGAAACTCCATCAAGAGTATGGGCCTCCATTATTATAACTACATCTGCAGACTTGTATATTTCACACTTTATTACATTTATTGTTTTGTAAACAATAAGATTATTATGAGTTAAGAAATGATTAATGACTGAATATCATTTTGTGTTTATCCTATGTTAAGAAATTCATCATGAGTTATGAAACAGCATTCTAAATGCTTTAATGTCATCAGTTTTGAGATCTGAATTTTATGTTCTCAACATGCGGCTCTCCCTTTATGCAACAAAAGTATGTCGACAGACAGAAATCCCCCCCCCCTTCCCCCCACCCCCACTGTTGCACAGGTTCCACACTTCTTTTTATAATTACCATCAGTACTTTTTTGGTTTATTTTTACAAACCATGTTGAGTTTTAACCACATTTGATGAAAAAGTGTTGCTCTTTCATATTTATCTCTGTGGCAGTATTTCATTGTATAAAATGTGGAATTCTCTTCTAAAATAACAGGCAAGTGAGTGGTGGAAGATTCAGTCCACAAAAAGAGATGACAGCCATTCCTGAATCTCACAGATATTAAATATATTTATAATAGCAATAATAATAATTAATAATATAACATTTAAGTACCACACGATACACACAAAGCTGAACACGGACTAAGCTGAATCCCAAACACGCATGTTACACAGGCCTAATCAAGCACACAAGCAATCGGCTCACAGCAAGGCCTGAAGCCTATGCAGACTGCACAACAGATTTGCAGTACTGCAAAAGCTGTGCTTAATATAAAATGGCTTCCACTGATGTAATGGCCTGCACATCACGAGCTTTATATTTCCCCCCTTTAGCCAAAATGGCTGCCAGAGAAGAACATTAAGCCCAGATGGTCACGTGATGCACAATCCTTTACATCTGTGAAAATGGCTTCCACTGCTGCATATACAGTTGTCTTGGAGACGTAGGCCGCACTCCCTCAGGCGGTCTGTGCAATGGTCACCTGTAGGTAGGTCAAAGTGTACAGTTTACAATCTCCGTCTTAACAAAAGGCCAACTGCTGGTGAGATATGGAAGAGCTTCAATGCTGGGTTGGCGGAGTGGTAGGGAAAGCAAACAAAACAAAAATCACCTTTTTGAAGTTACTTTTTACAGCATGCACAGAGCCAGTCCTCTGTATTCGGTATGAAGTGCTTTAAAATACACACCCTCATGAACAATCAAGAGTTCTGTGTGTATAATATGCAAACATCACAGCTGTGCCTGCAGGGGGCATGTGCAGAGCAGAGCAGATGAAACTGGACATGGATGGGAAGGTTCCATGATTCAACCAAGGAAGCTATATGGTGTTCCCAGCAATAAATTAGAGTTCGGCATCAGCAGCAGAAATAGCAGCAGGGCACAGTCCGTGGCAGCAAGGGTTGAGTCCTCACGCTCGGCTTATTGCAAATTTTGCTTCCAAGTGTGATTGGAGTGATGTCACACGGGCAGGATCATGGAGGAAGCTCTCAGAGAAGAGGTCATAAGAATTCAACTGGTGTAGACACGCAGGGAGTGGTCAGTGAAAAGATGTTTGATTGGCCAGCATAGTGGAGCAATGTTCCCATCAATAGGGCGTGAAACGGTTGTACGCCCCACGGTACAAACTTGCCTGGAAGAGAAGCAGCAGTGAACAGAGGCGAGCTGATGTTGGTTATGTACATGTAGACTCAACACAGTGCTGGGGCGGCAGGATAGGTCAGTTAGTAAAATTAATATCAGTGAGATGAGTAAATAAAGGATTTGATGCTCTCACATCCATCCTCTCCCCACCCCCCAACCCCCTCCCCAATTTTCCCTCCCCCTCTTCACTTCAATAGTTATAATTCTGATGAAAACTATCATTGAGTTGTGGCACAGGCAGGTACTCAACAGCATACTATATGACCATGGTGTAAGTGCACCATTTCCTTTCACTTGACGTAAAAAAAAAATCTTCAGCAGTGTTGCAGAAACAGGTGTTTGTGCCTGAATGATTTGTACATTATTTCTCCAATCAATGTCACCACCACTTCAAGTTGCTTCTTATTGGCTCTTTTGGTGGACAAATCAGCTTGTTTCCTGCCATTTTTGGCATACACTACATACATACCACAGTGCTCAGGCCATATGCAGCCGAGGGGCCAAGTGCTGTGTGGTATGGATCAGCTGCTGTGAACACCCTCCCATAGCTAGAAAACAAACATACACACAGAATCTGCAATTGATACCTGAACTTTTGTTTCTCATCCAAAATATTCCGACATGCTTGAATGCCTTATGAAAACTGACACAAATGGTCAATTGCTAAAAGTCATTGAGCCAAACACATATTTCAAATGCATGCATGGGTTACGGTGTCGTGGTGGGAGCGAGCAGAGGGATACAGAACCTACTATGTTTATGAGGAGGAAGTGAAACTAACAGACTTTGACCAAAGTTGAAGGGATAGCAATTGAATTAACTCCATAACTTTTTTCTAATAAAGACTAAGAAGACTACTAGAAGGGCACTCGGTAGAGCGCATATCTCCACCACGCAATGCCTGATCCATGAAAACATATCTGGCCCAATACATTTTTGAAATATCATGCTATATATCGTTTATGGCCCAATCTCTCAATGGTATGCCTGGTGTTGGCTTAATGGTTAGGGTGGTGGGCTTTGGATCCTCGGGTCCTGAGTTAAAATCCCGCTCAGCTGTTGAATCAATACTAGGTGGGGTTAACTCGACCTGTCAACCTTCCGAGGTCGGTAAAATGAGTGCCAGCATGCTTGTATCCTGTGTCGGAGTGGCGACCCATCCAGGATTGTGCCCAATAGCCAAGGAGACTGCTTAAGCAGCACCAACGCTCTGCACGAAGTATGGTCACAATCTACTCCTCTCAATGGTGAAGAATCACTTTGAAAATTAATTAACTCTCGTATCCAGATTCGGATTCAGATCTTCACAAACAAAAGTGAGGGTGGAATAAAAAACAAAAATGGGTGAGGACCTCAGCCAACATTCTACAACATGGTCAAGGATGGTTGTGGACACCTATTGCTAGTACTTGATTAATTTTATAATCTGGAAAGTCCATTAACACATTTTTTAAACTCCCCTGTTCAACACCATATCTTTTGTATCAAATGCATGTGTACAGCAGATGACTGGGTTATATTCATTTGATATTAGTCTTTTGACGGTGTGTTATATCCGTGATATGATATATCCGTGATGTAATATATCTACACTAATAAATGTCAGTGTGTGTGTGTGTGTGTGTTTGTGTGTGTCTCTTCCATAGCTCGAAAGCCATGAAACCTCACAGCCTGAAACTTTGCAGGCATGCTAAGGGAACTCCTAGGAAGTGCACGAGTGAAAATTGAGTGTTTGGGTTAATTAAAACACCCCTTTTGAAGATAATTAATGGCCTTATTTAATTATTTCCTTTATCAGGTGCATCCTTGGCCACCTTGCTCTCTGGGGTCTGAAGGCGTATCCTGGGTTATCTAACTGGGGTCTGAAGCCACCAGGTTTTTTGGCCTGCTCAACCATGCCATGACTTGGAACAGGCCACAACGATTTCTTAACTTTTACGTTTTTGTTTTTTTCCACTTTCCTCACTCATGTTATTGAATGCCTGTTCATCATAGCTCGAATCGCTGGGTATATTGCAATGCTTACAGATGCTGGAGACACCAGCGTTCATGGCTTTATTTCATTTCCACACATGCGATAATCTCGAAAATCTCTTAAACCTGAATTACAAAATTTAAGCTCCAGAATTGAACTTAGCAGCAGTTCCGACTCCTAAAAAGAGTGTTCGTTTATCAAATTCAGACATTTTTGATATTTCAGGCATCTCCAGGAGGTGTATGTTTAATATGACAGTTCGGTGATTGCTAATCACTTGCCAAACAAGCTGTTTCTTATCAACTATTTCGTTTAAGTGCTTAAACCACTTGGTGAGTGCTCTACAATATTCACACTGTCATTGAATACTGTATATCCATCCATCCATCCATCTATTGGGACCATACTCTGTGCAGAGCATTAGTGCTGCCTAAGCAGTCTCCTTGGCTATTGGGCACAATCATGAACAGGTTACCACTCTGACACAGGATACCAGTAAGCTGGCACTCATTTTGACAACCTGTGATGTGATCGGCGGGTAAATCGAAAAATGTGGAGTGTGACGAGGACGCCCCTGATCTCCATTGGACAAAGTCCTACACCACAAATATGATGGGCAACATATATACATATATATATAGATAGATACATATAGATATATATACATATACATATATATATATATATATATATATATATTATATATTATATAATATATATATAAAGCCGGTGGGCGGCGATGGGTTGCCGAGCATGGAAACTATAAGATATAGCAAAAATGGATGTCATATAGTGGATAGGGAATCACCTTAAGATTATGCATATCAAATCTCATCCAGTTCCATCTACTGATAACTACTCGGTATCCATTTGAATGAAAAGTACCGAAAATGCGGTTTGAAATCGCAAATCCCCAAAGTTTGAGGGGGTGCTGTGGGGTGAACAAAGATCTAAATCGAAAATCCGGCTCGATCGTTTGTGCACAATGTATTCCAGATGATTCGTGTGAATTTTCAAGACTATCCGTCCATAACCCGAGGAGGAGTAGCATTTGGCGCGAAGGAACCTCCAGCTCTCGCATATTATCGATTTTTGCACTAATTGACCTTTGACCCTGACCTAAGCGAAATCGGTCAATATGTCCTGAGGTAAAGTTGTAGTACTCATTGAGTACCATGAACCTGCAAAGTTTCATTCGTATCGATGCACTCACCTGGTCGCTAGGGGGCCTTCAATTTTCGCCAATTTTCGCGCATACCCTAATTGTAGGGGACGCTGCGGCTAAAGTATTCCATATATCACAAAAACCGGAATATATTTGATAGCGCATCACCTGTAGATCATTCTTGCCAAATTTCATAACCCTACGTGGGATAATGGCTTTCGGAATTGATTTTGCGTGAACGGTACCGATTTTGAAGGTTTTTCGGTTGTTGCTAGGGAACCAAAGCGTCCCTAGCAACCATCACAATTTCCAAAGCACTAGGTCATAAGATGTACCAACCACCCGAGTTTGGTCAAAATCCCGCCACGTTTACTACCAATTATGCTGATGACAAACGAACAAACATCCAAACAAACAGCAGAATTACTGACAATAATGGTCACCTATTTCGGCGACCCAACAATATATACATATGTATATATACATATATATATATATAATATATATATATATATGTACACGTATATATGTTGTTGTTCGTCTTTCGGCTGCTCCCGTTAGGGTCGCCACAGCGGATCATCCGTTATGATCCGCATTCTGATTTGGCATAAGTTTTACGCCGGATGCCCTTCCTGATGCAACCCTGGTCGCCTCTTACGACACAGGGATAAGGATTGGGTTTCGCCATGATTCCGGGCCCCCTACACCCTCTCATAGCGCGGCCCAGCACAGGCTCCCGTCCTCAAGCGATCCTCCAACCCAAGCCTCCGAGTAGCCGGATTACAGGCGCACGCCACTACGCCGGTATATATATATATACATATATATATAATATATATATACATATATATATACTATATATATATATATATACATATATATATATATATATATATATATATATATATATATATACATAGATAATAATATATGAATGATGGCAATGAACTCCCAGAGTCATGGTCATGTGTTTTAATAAGAATGAAAATTATTTTTATTAAGTTTGCCCATTGACATTCCCATTTTAATCGATGTTTCATGATGCTTGCTTGATTGGCCTGTTTTGTGTTCCTATCTGAAACAGTGATGCATGATGCCTGGTTGGCTTGTTTAATATTTCCATTTGAACTAATGGCTCATGATGCTGGGTTAGCCACTTTTATATTCCAATCAGAATCAAATCTGCAGGATGTTGCATTGACCTGTTTAGTGTACCCATTTGAAGCCATTGCTTACATTGCTGATATTCCAGGTTCAAATCCCATTTCCTTTATCAACTCGTCCATTATGCACTAATGTCTGTAAGTCCTGAATGCATATTAATGTTTACGTTTCCATTTGCATCACCTGTCAGCTCCATCTCTGGCTACTGATCCTTCTCTGGTATCACCTGTCAGCTCCATCTCTGGCTATTGCATTGGCCTTTTCAGTCATCAACAACGTCACATCGACAAAGTGATGAGTTCAATCATTTCAGTGGCTCACTCAATGAACGTATTTGCACTGCATGTGATTAATGTACGTGAGTTGTGCCTACTTGCCACTCGCTGATGGGTTTAATCAATCGACATCATGTTGTCCTTCACAAACATATTGCATGTCTACCTGTGAATCTGTAAGAGGATGTGAAATGAAGTGAAACACATGAAATTGATGTTTTATAAGACGTCGTTGTTGCTACTGCTGCGGTCCTGGCTGTGGTTGCTGTTTTGGTGCTCCTTTCGTGTCCTTCAAAAGGGTTCCTGCTGTAGTAGAATAATAAATGTTACTATTGGCACTGCTGCATTATGCCTCCATTACCGCTTCTTCATCTAAAACAGGAAAGAGGGCTTTTAAAACGGGCATATTTTTGATTAAGCGGACTTTTTTTTAACAAGGTAATCGATTATTTGCATTCCAACCAAGTAAATTGATTATTATCTTTCCCACGGTCCCATTTTTAGCTCAACTGGGCTTTAGTCCGGTGAGCTTATGCGATCGAGCAGTGTTTGCAGGTGAGGTCGTCTACGTGTGGGGTTTTGTCCCTCCAAAATTACACACACAATTTTGATAAAACTTGACCACAACCTTAATCACCCTTGATGTACCAAAATTTGTTCACGGCATTGAAAAAATAAATAAATGAATAACATAAAATCAGGGTCTAGGGGAGTTTGAGTGACTGTTCATCCTGATCCAGGTGAGCTTAAGGACGCAGTCCTATTTTTATTATTCTCTGACAGCAGGAAGCTTTTTGGGATCCATAGTGAAGGCTCGTGGAAGAGCTGGAACACAGAACGGATCAGGACACAACATAACAAAAGGAACAACAGAAGGAGAATGGAAAAATGGCAACAGCAGGGCTGAGGGAGAAAATAGATGGAGGTGGACAAACAAGGGATGCAGGTAATGATGAGGGGAATGTGAGATTGAAAGGGGTGGACATGATGAATAAAGAAGCAAAATTGTGGAGGGGGGAGCAGGTGGTAGGTGGTTTTACAGGTGTACAAAATATAATGGTTTTGGATGGGGGATGATTTGAGATGGGAGTGAACAACGGTCTTTAAGACCTGGATGGAAGAATGAGATTGAAGATGATGTGGAAGTTGGTTCCACAAGTTGTTAAAATGAGGAACAAATGAGAGGAGGTGAGCAGTAGTTCTGGATTTAGGCAATTTTACTAGAAGGGAGTTGCTGATGGATGGTGTTTGTCCTGTTGATACCAAAGCACAGACAGGCAAAGGGTGCAAGACCAGGGAGAAGACTGTAGAAGACAGAGAGACCACTCACCTGTCGGTGATGGCAAAGTGATAGGCCCATAGATTCAGCTTCATTGCAAGATATTCTAATGATCTTGAAAGCCTTTGTTTCCACAGCATCAAGCCGAGTAAGATGCGAGGCAGGGTAGCCAGCCCAGAGAGGAAAGCAGAACTCCATCAAGCTGCAGATGAAAGCCATGTCGCTGGAGAGGAGGTCAGGTGTGCCAAGGAAGGACTTTGCATGACGGAGGATGCCTAGTCGACGTCTGGCTTTGGAGGCCAATTTTGAAATATGGCTTGCCCAAGAGAGATCATGGCTGAGAGTGAGACCCAAAAATTTGAGGGACTGAACCTCTTTGAGACGGTTGTTGAGAAAGTAGATTGGTGAGTTTGCTGAATGGTCCTTTTGGAAAGAGAGAGAGAGAGAGAGAGAGAGAGAGAGAGAGAGAGAGAGAGAGAGAGAGAGAGAGAGAGAGAGAGAGAGAGAGAGAGTGTGTGGGATTTCTTGGGATTGAAAGACATGTTCCAAGTCAGGTCAGGTCAGGTAGGGGAACATGCGATAGATCAGCGCGTCGCTGCATCCACTTTCCGTCGGTAGTCCAGGGGCCTCCATCTGGCCATCCCCCAGGCAGATGCCTGGCCCATCCCAATCTTCGTGACATGCTGATCAACCTGCTGCAACCACAAGGCACATGATTTGCCCATTGGCCTCCTACACTCACAAGACTCCCTCGCTGAGAGAATCTGGTGAACAGGATCAGCATCAGGAAAAGGAGCTACATGTCCATACAGCCACAGCTGATGCCCACAGACTATGCAGGTAACAAATCTCAGTTGAGTCTCTCTCAGCAACCACTCATTGGACAAAAAGAATGACCAGCGATAGCCAAGGATTCTCTGAAGAGTCCTGGTACAAAAAGGAATTTAGTCTCCATCTCAGATCTCAGGTCAGAGTTCAAGTTTCACATCCGTAGAGCAAGACTGGAAGCAACAAGGAACTGAAGACTCAGACTTTCGTCCTCCCGCACAGGTACCGGCAACGCCACACCCCATGATCCAGTAATCCATGACTCCCCAGGCTTGACCCAGATGTCTATTGACTTCTGGCTCACAGCCAGCAGAGATATGGATATCACAGCCAAGGTAAGTGAATCTCTCCATGACCTCAAAATTCTCACCACAAACAGGTACAGACAAGATAGCAGCATCCAAGATATCATTGAAACCCTGGATCTTAGATTTGACCCAGGAAACCCAAAATCCCAGCAGCTCCAACTCATCATTCAGCACCTCGACGGCCCCCAAAAGGATGTCCAGAGTCTCTGCAAACATGACAGCATCATTTGTGAATTCAAGGTCAGAGATCTTGACATTCCCAAATGATATGCTGCAGATTGATCTCTCCGACATGCTCCCCAGAATACAGTCCATACAAGCGCTGAAAAGTGTGGGGGCCAGTACACACCCCTGACAAACTCCAGCAACAACTCAAAATAAGTTGGAGATGGTATCATCACATCCCACAACACTCTCAGTCCCATAATACAGTTCAGATATCAGATTGATCAGTTTAGGAGGCACCCCACAAAGACCAGTAATCCTACAGAGGGCATCCTAATTCACTGATTTGAACGCCTTGCAGAGATCAACATAGGCTGCAAGCAGCCCCTGCCGAAACACTCATTTGCATTCAGTGAGGACCAAAGGGTACGGATACAGTCAATCATTGACGTCTTTGGTGTAAAGCCTGCCTGCTCTTGGCGCTGGTGCTCAAGCAGCATCCAAGATATCCCTCTCAGTGAGCCCTCTCAAGAATTATACGAGCAAAGACTTTGCCTGGCACTGAGAGCAGCATCACCCCTCGGTAGTTGCAGTCCTGGTGATCACCCTTCCCTTTCCAGAGAGGGACAACAAAGCCCCTCTTCCAGTCAGTTGGGATGATGCTTGTTTTCCAGGCAGAGCACAGAACTGCATGCAATGGCATAAGTACAGCATTTCCACCAGCCTTGAGATGTTCAGCATGGATGCCACAGATCCGAGGAGCTTTACCCCATTTCAACCGGTTCACCACAGCCTGTTTCCACAAACAAAGGTGGATCACAGTTGATTGGATAGTGAGCAAGAGGGGTAGTAACACCCCTGATATCCAACTAGACAGCTGGTGGATCAGCCTGGTACAGCCGCTTAAAGTAACCGGCCCAGCGGGCCTTCACTTCGGACTCCTCTGTCAAGAGCTCACCACCCTCCGCTCTAACTGCATTACACCAAGGGACGGGCATGGAGGAATGCAAAGCACAAATTCCCCTGTAAGCAGGACGAGAATCACTTGACCACAGGTGATGCTTTACCCCCTCACAGATTCCTCGCACATAAGCCTCCTTGTCCAGTTTTTTCCTCAACTCCCTAAACCGCTCAGCTCTGCCATTAAGCCTGGCCCTGCGATTCTGGTCAATGGTATCCAGTGTCCCTTGAGAGACAAATTTCTTCTTCGCCCTACAGTGAGTTCCAAGACATCCAACAGCAATATCAAGGATGGTGGTCTTGAAGGCACTCCACAGCTCTTCAAGATCCCCTAAAGCACCCAGACCCCCCAAATCCCCACTCAGCCTGTTCACAAACTCCTCAGCTACCCTCTCATCCTTGAGCTTGCAAACAACCAGCCTAGGCTGGGTTGGTACCATTCTCCCAGATTTAAGCTGCAACTTCAGAGATGATACCACAAGCCTATCATCGGTGTTGAGGAACTGAGCACTCCGGTAGACCTTGCAGTTCTGGATCATCCTCCAGTGACCATCAACGAGCACATGGTCAACCTACTTAGCCACACCACCAGTGTTGGAACAGCAAATCCAGTGATGAGCTTGTGGGCACTGAAACCATGAACAAGCCACCCGAAGTCCACGACTTCTTGCAAAGTCAAGGAACATCGTGCTATTCTGGTTCACAGTTCCAGACCCATGGGAACCAGCACATGTCTCATAACATCCCTATCAGTTCCAGTCGATGCATTGAAATCCCCCAAGACTGGAAGAATATCTCGCCTGGGGCACTGATCAACCACAGACTCGAGCGTGGCATAGAATGTGGCCTTTTCAGTGAGATCACTCGCCTCAGTCGGAGCATATGCATAGATCATGGAAACAACACCCAAGGAGTGACGAATCCTTTTAGTGGAGTCAAAATATGGGAAAATTTCCACGTACCCCCAAAAAACTGCAAGAAAACGTTTTATGGTATTTTTTATTTTCTATTAGGTCTACAGAACAACATATCAAAAGTTGCCAAAATTTGGAATAAAAGAAAGGGTCTGGATATGAGGTTAGAAAAAGATGGCAGCCAATGTTAGAACATGTCTGATATCTACCCATATCTGGTGAATTGAACACTTTCCAACCACTTTAACCCTTTGAGGTTAATTTTTGGGGGATAGTATGGCTTTTTTTTTTTAGCTAAATACATCCTAATTAAATAAAATAATGCAAAAAAAAAAAATAATTCCATTGTAAAAATAATTCATGACTCAGGGTTCATAGTGTAAAAATTATGTCTACGCATCATTATTTCAGTAAAGTTAGAATTCCTGATGCTGACAAAACTATCCCATGTGACGTCATGAAATAATTGATGCTAAAACTTCCTCTTTTTTGGTTCAGTTCGTGAAAATGAGTGCAGAGCAAGCACCCAACTGCCCCTTGTGCCAGAAGGAGTTACGAAGTGAAGACATAGTCAACGTTGGTAGGAAAGGAACTGATGGCATAAACAAGACAAGTGTCGAGAGAGGAGATTTACCTCATTGTAGCAGCTGCAACTGGAGTGCACAGGTATTGCCGTATGAATTACGTAAACAAAAGGAACATTGAGAAACAAGAAAGCTAAGTTAGATCAAACCACATCCGTCAAGAGAAGTGCACGCCTCTTGAGTGGACCATATGATAGTTCAACAGACTGCTCATTCTGTGGGAACAAAGTTGCGACGAGCAAAATTGATGTTGATTACGATGCCTATCGCTGTGTTAGAACGTATAACTTTGTGGACAAACTCATCAAAAGTGATCCAAAAACCTTGGTTCCACGTTTAAAAGACAAGTATCTGAAAGCTACAGACCTTAAACTGGAGTCTTCCATCGACTATGTTCCCCTGAGCTTGCGCTGTCTGCTTCAACATCTTCTCATTGGAAAGGTCGCTCATCAGAATGAAGCATGTATTGGGCACACAATTGTTCAAGCAGTGCGACCAAGGACTGTGACAGCACCATTACAATTTGGGCTCGCTGTCCAAAGGCATCATCACTTCTGATCAAGGTTTTTGATGGACAGTCTTTCTGCCATGGGTTATTGCTCCTCATACTCAGAAGTGCAAAGGTTTGAGGAAAACGCCTCTTCTTCAGTCACTCCTGATGTTTTAGGTGGCGTCAACATACCGGATATGATGCTGTTGTTTGCAGCAGATAACGTCGACCACAACATTGTGACCCTAGATGGAAAGGGTACATTCCATGGCATGGGAATGATAGCAGCCGTAACGCCAGGCCAACACGTCAACCACACAGTTCTCAGACACAAACTGTCCGACTTGAATATCATTGACCAGACAAAAGTAGATATCGTTGAATACCGTTTTGTGGAACACACTCGTCGCATAACAGAATTTCAGCCCCTACCATTCCTAAATGAACTGGACCACAACATTGACATACTGTGGGAGATGTCCTTTTGCTTCACTCAACCAGTACCAAACTGGCAAGGAATGATGCATGTACTACACAAGGACTGTGACTATCCTAGACAGTCTTCGGTAGTTTTTCTACCGATAATTATTGATATGTAGCCCGGCGACAAGACGTGTATCTTCTCCACACTAGAGTACATTTGCAAACTTGCTTCTAAGCATAACGCCCCATCAGTTGTCACTTTCAAGCCACCACTCTTTTGGAAAGCTTCCGAGATTATACACGAGGTTCCAGACAATAGCCCAGTTGGAGATGTTGTGCTGTTACTTGGGACCTTCCATACCTTCATGAATCTGTTGGGGGCCATAGGAGTACTGATGAATGGGAGTGGCCTGAAAGACATCTTGGAGACAATTTACGGTGAAAACGCTGTGGTGTATATGATGAATGGAAAAGCTGTGCAGGACGCATTTCGGGCACACCTCCTTGTTTTCCAGTGTCTGATGGACCAGATCGCAGCTAAAGTCATTGCAGATGAGCCAGGATTTGAGATCCTCATGCAAGAACTTGACAGACAGTATACTCTGTTAGATACGAGTGAAATAGACTTGGAAACGTGACTCAAAAGTGATTGTATCAAACGGATTTCCCATGCACTAGTTTCCAAAAAGTCTGATTTATCTAAGAGTTCAAAAATGAGCAAACTATGGCTGAACTATTTGCAAATGTTGGGAGTGGCCCAGGAACTTGTCAAGGCCAATCGCACAGGGTCGTGGCAAATGCACCTCCAAGCTATAGCTGAGTGCTTACCGATATTTGCTGCTGCTGGACATCCCAACGACCTAAAATCTGCTTATCTTTAGCTGCAGAAGATGCAGGCGTTAGAAACTGAAAACTCTACAGTATTTTCGAAATTCAGAAACGGATTCCATGTGATCCGACGCACCGACCAACACTGGGCTGGCCTTGGATCAGACTTGGTGATCGAACAGACCGTGTTGCGGTCCCTTAAAAGTACAGGAGACCTGAGAAGAGGAAGTGGAATGACTGAACATCAACGAGCTGTTTGGACAATGTCTTCTGTATCATCCGCCTACAACTACGCCATGCAGAAATTCCGTTGAACCATATACGCAACGAGCGAACAGCATAAAGAGGCATCTGCATCACAAATAGACAGGGACAAGATGGACTTGGCCAAAATTGCTACAGAGTTTGAATAGCATTCTCCATTCTCGGATGAGGTGACCCTTCACAACATCATCACAGGAATAAATGCTGACGAGGATGTCAATGTGCAGGACCTTTTCATTGTTGGCAGAAACACAGTGAAGAAAATGGAAGGACAATCTGTCTTCTCATACTTGCACAAATGAAACACTGCAGTGAGGACACTAGCATCAGCCCGGGCCATCAAAGTCACCAATTATATCGAACCAGTGATCCAGCACTGTTATTTCAGAGGTTCCTTGTGGTATCTCAGTTGGGAAATCTGTGCCTGGATGAGGTAATGAAATATTAACTTTCCCCATCTCCTCCATTCTTGTTTGAAGTGAAGAATCGTATGCAGAAACCAGAATAAGCACAACTTCTGGACACTATACGATGGCATGTTACTTTGTCAGAAGATGCTGTTCTTCAGTCCATTCCAACGTCTGATTGCTACGTTCTAGATGGTGGTTCACGTCTACATCGCCTGAAATGGACCAAAGGCAGCACCTACAGCTCAATTGCCGATGCCTACGTGTCTTTCACGTCAAACCTGTACGGCAATGCCACCATTGTCTTTGATGGATATGATGGAGGACCAAGTACAAAGGACAATATGCATCAGTGACAAAGTTGAACTCTGGTTTTGAACAAGGTCAACATATCAGATACAACAACATTCGTTGGGAGAAAAGAAGATTTCCTCTCAAATGATATTAACAAACAGGCCCTCATCCACTTGATCTCTGAATGCTTGTGGCAGAAAGGCTGTCATGTCATCCAAGCTAAAGGGGAAGCTGACTTGGACATATTGAAAACATCCGTCGCAATGACATCCTACAATTCAACAACCCTGATCGGAGAAGACACAGATCTGCTGGTATTGCTGCTGTATCATGCAACTACAAAGGACTGAAAGGACTTGTACTTTCGGTCAGACAAGGGGAAACCAAATGTTTATAAACATCAAAGTTCTGAAACGGTTGCTTGATGACTATGTCTGCTCTGATCTATTGTTTGCCCATGCCTTCTCCGAATGCGACACTTCTTTGAGAATCCTTGGGATGGGGAAGAAATCTGTTTTCCAAAAAGTCATCAAAGGTTAATCTGTCTTGCATGCCTGTTCACAGGTCTTTTGTGCACCAATGGTAGATCAATTTGCTGTATAAACCACTGGTTGCAAGGCAATGGTGTCCTTGTTTAATGGAACCAATCGGACTCTTTAGCATCATTACGCTACATGTTCCTTTGCAAGAAAGTGGCCGCAGCAAAGACCTTCGTCACACCCGAAAGACTGCATCCAACAACCTCGGCCACAAACCTTCACTCTCAACGGATGTACCTACAAGTCATGGTTTGGATGGGCAAGGAAGACGGCATGGACCCGACTGAAGGTGGCTGGGACGTGCAAGGGGACAGACCTATTCTGCTCATTATGCATAATAGCCCTGGTCAGATGTCAAGTTGATGATTTCGTAAGTACCAGTCTATGACTTCTTGTTTTTTTGTCAATCGTACATTTAGTTATTTTTACGAATGCCATATTTTTAGACCCTTTCTGGAAGTCCATTTTTTTGGCAACTTTTAATATGTTGTTCTATAGACCTAATAGACCTAATAGACCTAATAAAACAATAAAATACCATAAAACATTTTCTTGCAATTTTTTGGGGGTCATATGGCATATTGATCCTACTATTAGTCTCAAAATATGCTTGTTGACCGGTGTTAACTCGATTATCATTGGAGTCAGCTTGTTGGACACAACTACAGCAATTTCTTGGGCATAGTAATCATCAGAGCGACCAGACCAATAGAAGGTGTAACCACCTGCCATGATCTTGCTACTATCCGGACTCTGAACCTCAGAGAGTGCTGCAACATCGATGTTCAAATGCTTGAGCTCAGATGGTAACAGAGACAGGTGATAATCCTCTCTTAGGGATAGGACATTCCAAGCACCCACCCAAATGTCTGCCTCAGGTTAAAACCAAGGAGACCACTGTCTGGTGGATGACACCTCAGCACCATCCCCGACACTCATGACCGCAATCTGACCCGGGAAGGTTACCCCGTGTTTTTCATCCTATCATCAAAGAGTGTGGGTCCCAAAGGCTTTGCCCCAATCCTGTCATCCAGTGAGCTGCCCTGCGAAGGGCAGCTGCACAGGCGGTACTCCCATGGAGTGGGTTTTCAATTTTCTTTGCCTTTTTCATGTGTTTTGCAGAGTGAAGGGTTTTACAGTGGCAGGAGTGTAAATACTGCCAACAACCTCCCAACAACAACCAAAAAAAGCAACCCAACTGCAGGAGGATGTCCGCAGACACAGTTGGGCACTAGATATGGATGGCCATTGGCTTACAAGGATCTCCTCCACCCTTTGACAGGTTTTGTTTTTAATCCTGCTGGGTACGTGAGACTTGGACTCTGACTTGGGACCTGAGATGGAGATTTAATTCCTTTGGTACCAGGTCTCTTCAGAGAATCCTTGGCTATCCATGGTCTGACTTTGTATCCAATGAGCGGTTGCTGGGAGAGATTCAAATGAGATTTGTTACCTGCATAGTCTGTGAGTGTCAGCTGTGGCTGAATGGACATGCGGCTCGTTTTCTTGACGCTGATCCTGCTCACCAGATTATCTCAGCGAGGGAGCCTCGTGAGTGGAGGAGGCCAATTGACTGACAACATGCCTCATGGTTACAGCAGGTTGATCAGCATCTCAAGGAGATGAGGATGGGCCAGGCATGTGCCTGGGGTATAGCCAGATGGAGGCACCTGGAGTACCGGCGGAAAGTGGATGCAGCGACGCGCTGCTCCGGCGCATGCTCCCATACCTGACCTGACCTTACCTGCTGGGTGTCCATATCCATACACCCTCCTCAACAGGAAACCTGGTGGGGGAGACAGTTTAGTCGCCAATAACCCGACAATGAAACAGGTTAGTGTGCAGGTTTACATGGTACCTGTAGCAGGTCACAGATCTCATCTGGCCTGACTTGACAAATGGTTGTTGAGAAAGTAGATGGGAGAGTTTGCAGAACAGTTCTTTCGGGGGGGGGGGGGGGGGGGGAGAAAGAAAGAAAGAAGAGCGAGGTTTCTCGGGATTGAAAGACATGTTCCAATTGTTTGACCGGTTTGTGATTTTTGTCAAGTTCTGAGGAGAGGGAAGAGGCTGTTGCCTGTCAGTCAGAAGAATGAGGAATGTCACGGATAGGGTGGAGTCTTCAGCAAATAGATAAAGAGGATTTTCTGTAGTCAGAGAAATCATTGATGAAGATCAGGAATAGGATGGGGCATTGAACACTGTCTTGGGGAACTCCAGCCTTGACTGGGAGAGGAGAAGAAAGGATTCCGTTGAGAGCCACCCACTGCTTACTCGAGAGGAGGAAGTCAGATATCCAAGAGTTGGCCTTCGATGGCATAGACAGACAGTTTGGAGACCAAGGCAGGATGCCAGACTGCATTGAATGCTCAAGATATGTTCAGAGAGAAGGCCCTGACCTCATGTCTGATATTGAGGGCCGTCATCCATTGTTGGGAGTTTAGGAGCAGCATGTCCAAGGTATAGTGACCTGGTCTGAATCCGAATTTATGATCTGAGATGGGGATATTGGAGAAAAAGAATGATTTTATGTCAACTGTCATGATGGATTTCATGTCCTTGCTGATGATTGGAAGTAAGGCAATTGCTCTGCAGTTAAAGGAATCTGTTTTTTGCACCTTTTTATGTAATGTGGTGATATAGGCTGACTTCCAAGCAGATGGAAAATGACTTATGGTAAATGATAAGGTGAAAAGGGCAGAGAGAGGAAGTGCAAGAGCAGCAGAGCAGGTTTTTCAGACTTGTGAGCTGATGCCATCTGGTCCAGTAGCCGTTACAGAGCAAGCATTGCCGAAACTTCACCTTCTAAGATGCAAAAATCAGAATCCAGGAGCAGTTGTTATGACCAGAAGGGGGGGGGAGGAAAGAGAGAGAGAGAGAGAGAGAGAGAGAGAGAGAGAGAGAGAGAGAGAGAGAGGAGAGAGAGAGAGAGAGAGAGAGAGAGAGAGAGAGAGAGAGAGAGAGAGAGAGAGAGAGAGAAGAGAGAGAGAGAGAGAGGAAGAGAGAAGAGATTGGGGACACAACATTTGGAAGCAAACACAGAATTGAGGCCTCTCGAGCAAAGTCGGCTGTGGTGCCATTTGAAGAGAGGGAAGGGGTGGAGGGGTACATACACCAGATACAGACTTGACAAGGCACCACCAGACTTTAGAGGGAGACAAGTTTGAAAGTTCATTCTTGCAGTTTGGCAGATGTTTTTTTCTGGCTCTCCTGAGAGTAGACACACAGTTGTGGCTTTTGTGGGATGATCTGAGGTTGCCTTCAGTTGGATTTGCCTTCCAGGAGGTGAATGCAAGTTGTTTCAAGACGACTGCCTCACCACAGGATTCAGTGTACTCAGGTTGGGAGGATGGGTAACATAACAGAAGATGAGATAGGATGAGTCTGTGCATAAGCGAGAGTAGGTTTCTATGGAAGAATTCCCAGGCTGAATTATTATCAGGGGCGGGAGATATAAGAGACCAATACTGAAATCTAAATGAAATTGTATACATTTGAATATATATTCCCTATCTTTCGAATAAACACAAAATCAACACTCCGTATTCCTCAATGAATATATTGACATTATATGAATTTTATTGCAGGTACAGACTATTCAATGATGGTGAGAAACGGTATCAATTACCTTTTATTTTTCAAAAATATCAAGCAACTATTATGAAAATATACAACGTTATCACACAATAAGCATCAAACGGGTATTCAGAC
>CM068958.1:75177960-75189720 GCA_035128595.1 Eptatretus atami | reverse complement strand
TGGTTGATTGAAAACATTATTTGTCTGAATACCCGTTTGATGCTTATTGTGTGATAACGTTGTATATTTTGATAATAGTTGCTTGATATTTTCGAAAAATATAAGGTAATTAAAACCGTTTCTCACTATCATTGAATAGTCTGTACCTGCAATAAAATTCACATAATGTCAAATATATTTCATTGAGGAATCAGGAGGTGTTGATTTTGTGTTATTCGAAAGATAGGAATATATATTCAAATGTATATAATTTCATTTAGATTTAATGTACAACACTGTTAGACATATACGGATGATCAGAATGCAATTATTTTCAATTTGATGCATCATAATGTTATGATTGATTTGGGCCTTCTGCATGCCATTTTGATTCCATCCCAAATTGAATTACGCATATCGATAAAAAATATAATTTTAGGGTACCCTATTCGAAAGGTCAAAAAGTAGTCATCCAAAATTTCAAGTAACATTCATATTCGTGTTCAGTATATCCAGGGACTCAAACACATAGTTTGCTGGCAGCGCTGGCGGGGGGGGGGGGGGGGTGCCGTGGCCCATACTCTGGCCCATGGCCTATCACGCCTTCTCAAAATAAATCCTTCAAAATAAATCGCATGCCATCCCGTGCAGCAGGCTCCCTGGCCCACTCAAAGGACATAATTGAGGCTGCCTTTCATAGGATCACTCATAAAAAGTGACAGGAAGGTGCCAGCTCCTGCCCTCTCCCCTTTCCTCGAAAATCCACCATGAAGGCCCTGTCCCACCAATCGAGCTCTGTTGCCAGGCAGAGATACCAGACCCGGCCAATCACCAGAGGTGAGGGTCAGTCCATCCTCGTGGCCTCTGCACCAATGATGGTCCCAGATCGATGAGGAAGCAGGGGTGGGGTGAAGGAACAAAGAGAAACGTGGGGAAGGAACAGACACTTGGGGATTTGGAGACACTCTGAGACTTTTGAGATGAGACACACTGACTTCCCTTCGACACTTTTACACTTTCTTCTTCACTTCAACACTTATCAGACTTTGAGGAGTTTATGCACGTCTTTCTCTTCCCTTCTCCTTCTACAGCTTGCTCACTTCACTTTGCTATGCTGGCCTCCTTCACACTCTTCATTCTTTTTACACCTTTAGTTTCTCCTAACCTTACCGCACGCACCTCTCCACACCAAGCCCTGAGCACCTTCGCCTCAACCCAGTTTCCCACCTCGCCGCCCAGCCATATCAGAGCTGTCCACCTCACCAGCAGCATTCTCATCAAAGCTGAGCAATCCATCACGTCCAGATAGATACAATCAGGGGAGCCAACGGAGCGCAGAGGAGAATCCGGTATGGAGTGTGAAGGAGACGAGATACGGTTCAGTGGGCCAGAGCATTGGGTGGCCGCAATCCAGCCGGGTTGTGAAGATGTGCGTCAGGTCTCGCAGACAACCCCCTCATTACTTCTTTCCCACCTCATATTCTTCTTCACCGCTTTGCATTCTCTCACTTCTTTGCATGTATGTATTGGTGCCAATGAGTTATAGTGCTAGGTGATTGATCAAGGCATCCGATAACGCGAGTGACGCATAGGGGACAAGGGGAAATGTATACATGCTGTAGTATTTGTATACCAGCAAATACCACGCATCGCTTTGCTGACGGGAATACGAAGAGAGTTGAGAGAGAGAGGGAGAGAGAGAGAGAGGAAGGGGAGCAAGGAGGGGTGGGAGGGAGGGCAGGGGGAGCGAGGAGGTGTGGGAGGGGAAGGGAGGAGAGGAGGGGTGGGGTGAGGAGGGGTAGGGAGGAGGGAGGGAGTGTCTGGGTCAATGAGTCTCTGTCTGGGTCACTGAGTCTGCCTGCTTGGGGGTCGGCTGCATGAGAGCTTGTGCAGTCCACACTGTTGACTGTCCAGCTTTGTCTTTTACTTTAATTTCCCATTTTGTTCTAACATCTATCACTTTTGCTTTCCCTTCATTCTTTTGCTTCACTTTCACTCTCGTTCTCGCCCCTCTTTCACTTTCCCACTTTGTGCAACCTTTACTTTCTGCCCTTGCACACCTTTGTCTTGCGTCCTGTTTCCTACACTCCCGCTATCTGGCTTCATCGCTGGACCCCTTCGCCTCATCCATGTCATACGTTCACACAAAAACCCACACATCCAAGGTCCCTGGGTCTCATCGAGTTATTCGGCCACTTATTCAGCACCAAGATAGTGTCGCGAAAGTTCCATCACCAGGTACATGGAGAGGCACAGCACATTGGCAGCACAGAGACAGGGACTAGAATGGGGCGTGGGGGGTCCGGATGATTGGAACATCTTGTGCCAGAACCATTGGGCAGTGCTAACTCAAACATGCTCATGCAAGTGCTGCAGGGGCTTAACACGTCCCCATCTTCTTTTTTATATCTCTTATCTCCATCTTGCCCCCTTACCCATCTAGCCCTTCAATGTCGGATGCATGATTGGTGTCAATGTTAATGTTAGAGTGATAATTGACAGTATAAGGATCCGATGGCGAGAATCGCTTCGGGGATAAGGGGAATCTATACGTGCTCGATACATTATATGCTCGTGAATTGCTTCCTCTGTAAATACGTGCATTGTTTAAGTAAAGGCTTGTTTAGCAGGAATTAGTGTCCTGACTTCCCCTGTCTGTTTTGATGGTGGCATAAGGTATCTGAGGGGTTGATTGCTCAGCTTTTAGATTGGCTTATAGATCTCAGGAAGTGCCGCACAATGTTGGTTCACTCAGCCAATTAATGTCCATTATTATGTAACTGCTGGCAAGATACTCCATCCGTGATGATCATCTCACTGGTAATGCGATGCTGGGCGCGGGGAGCCGGTCAGACATAAGCGACTCAGACGGCATCCATGGTACTTACAGATGCACTGACCTCTTTGGAGTTGTGAGCAGATATGCATTATGAGTGGTTATTTAGAGATCCTATACATGCTTTTTCCTATTCCACACACTCTTTCTGCATCCATTTCTTACATTACATGCACCAGCTATAGTCCCTCTGCTAAGGCGCCATTGCTTGCCCAGCCCGCCGTTCAGAAACCCCCAGCATAAACACTATTCACATCTGCCCCAGACCAGTTTGGTGAACACCTGATACCGATCAATCATTTCAAGGGAGACAGCCTGCCAGAACTGTAAGGGCCAATCACCAGGAGTCACCAGGGGTCATAGGACTGGAACACCAATTAGGTACATGGGGGAAGCATCTGTCAGCAGGTAAACTCTTCAGACAAAATGAGGGAGGGGGAGGGGGATGTGAGTGGGGGAGACACAATCCAATAAAAGGCGAGAGGAGAGCTGGCGAAAAGATGATGAGGCAATGAGTGGAGTGAACGTTACGAATCACCAGCCAGTCTCGAACCTCTTGCGAATTCTTCTCGTGCATATTCTCATCAGATCAGCTTTCATCCCTGCTTTCTCTCTATTCATCTTTCTTTCCTTCTTTCTTGTTCTCATTCTGCTTTCCATCTCCTTTCATTTCCTTTTTTCACTTTCTCTCATTCTCACGCTTTATTCCTCTTCCACTTCCAACACCTCTTGTCCCTTCGCACCTTTTATTAAGCTGTGCCGCCTGAATAGACCATCGGCCCCCACTTTGCCTTGCACAACTCCCACTTTTTCTCACCAAAACTGCACATCCAGTTTGCGCTGCAAACGATACACCAGAATGCATGGAGAAGGCAGCACATATACAATGGCGAGGAGGGAGAGCAGAGTATGAGGGGTCTGGTCACCAGACCATCGTCAAGATAATTGGCACCAGCTCAACAGAGCTGGCACAAGAAGTGAGAGGGCACTGTACATGACCCCAGCTTTCTCTTTCTCTCCCACTCTCTTGACCCTCTCACTGTCTCTCTTTATCCCAGATGCATGCGGCACTTGTGATCATAAAATTGCTAAGTCACTGATAAGATTCCGAGGGCAGGAATGTCTCATACAATGGGGAATCAGTGTAATTTATGTTTGCACAGAACCACGCACTATAGGACAGGGCACGAAGGTGGCAAACTGCACCCCAGTTATTAATGTTGTGGAGGTGAGGGACGATAACATCTGGTCGAACTGCTCCCAGGGAGTCTCTCTAAATTCTGACAAGAATCGGCCTGGTCCTGTTTGTGAGATGGTCGATCGAAGTAGCGTTGATTTGGAGGAGGCCCAGTGGGAGGCGGTACACATATGAGTCAGTTGTCATTTAGATATCTTCCATTTGTCTTCTGAGGATATTGGATGCATGGACCTTGTTAAACATTAGATCAACACCGCTGAGGCCCAGCCAATTCACCAGCCCGCCCGACACCTCCCCTGAAGCAAGAGGGAGGAAGCTGACAAGCAGATAGAAAAAATGCTTGATGCAGGAGTCAATGAGTCCTCAGTAAGTCCTTGGTTGTCATCGGTTGTGCGAGTTAAAAAGAAGGATGGGACCACATGTTTCTGCGTGGACTATTGCCAGCTGAAACACATGACATTTAAAGCCTCCGATCCCCTGCCTAGAATTGACAGTTCCATTGATGCTGTTGCGGGATCAAATTGGTTCTCAACCTTGGATTTAAGTGGGTATTGGCAGGTGGAGTTGGACACGGAAGGAAAGCGAGGTAGAACAGCATTTTCCACGCAGCAACGACCTGATCAGTTACAGTTATACCCGCCACTTGAGAGACTGATGAGCATGCACTACCTGCCTCCGCCGGGGCAATTTGCATGTGCGATAGTGCCAGGTCGTACCTTTTGATGACATACTCGTCGGCAAGCATAGACCCGAGAACTTTACCACTTTGCTAGCCAATCAATTAACTAACTTTGCCAGGTGTTGGCTGGGCCACATCCACTACTCGAGCACGCTTTAAAGTGGACGCCTGCTAGGTTGAGCCCAATGTCCTACTATTGGCATTTTGTGCAAATATATATATATATTTATATATATAATATATATATATATATATATATATATATATATTTATTGCTTTTGTCACATGCAGCAATGGCTGGTCTGGCACTTGCTTCCTGGTATCCACTACAATGATGGGGTCTGATCTTGACAATGTTTTGGAGGGTTTGACCAGTTCACTCTGCAGAGGAGCTTCTGTTTCAAGCTTATGAGGGCTATCACACCCGAAACACTTGTCCATTGATGTTTCTGCTCCTGGGTGGATTGGTCTATGGAATTGAAAATTAATTTATCTTCCTGGTATTGGCTGCAGTACAATCCTACGGAGATCTGCTAAGCTCGTGCATAAAAGGCAGTGCCTATGCAAACTGTTTAGTCAGAAGAGCTTTCATATATAGTATGAATATATATATAATATGTTATATAATTTCTTCCCTTTCTAATGCCGACAATTATTCTTATGTTCTTGAGCCTTTCCATGTTTTGGCCCATCTCTTCCATGATCCGATCTACCCAGCAGCCTGATGTTCGACTTAGGTTTTTGGCAAGAGAATTTGTAATTGTTCAGGGTGCTGGCGATAGTTTTCCTACTCTTCACGAAGGAAACAGTGGGATGCTATTAACGATCCACCAACTAATGCTGGCAGATGAAAACCAGTTTAACATCCGTGCCGAGGGACAGCCCAGAACTATTGATGAATCACCTGCTGTGAAACACCAGGTTATCAGTTTTATAGGCTTGTATCATGATTCAAACTCAGGCTAGAACCATTTATACTGTAGGGTGTTTGCATACCCTATACGCTGTACAAGGCCATGTTGCCAAAATTAGCAGTATGTATGTGTATATATATATACTATATATATATATATATATAGATATATATATAATATATATAAATACATACACGACATATATATATATATATATATTATATTATATAATAATATATATATATATATATATATATATACTATATATATAATACACACATACATAAAGCATACACACAAACATTTTTGCTGGAGAAAGCATCCTGCTGGATATGGGTGAGGGGAGAGTCTGAAAGGTGACTGAAAAACCTTGACCTCAAATATGTAACAATTTTTAAAAATTCCCTTGAAATGTAAGGGGGTGTGTGGCCTATTGGTAACATGCATGGAAAGGTGACCTAAAATCATTGATCGGCCTGAAATAAGAAGGTCACTGGTTCAAATTCCACCACCACAAAATCCTACCATGACTTCCAGAAGGGGAACACTCAGGCTTATCCCAAGTATGACCAACCCCTGTGGAGTGTAAGGAAGTTAATTCCCAAAACATTTGTCTGAGGGGGGCGCTCTTCCCCTGAACATTCCCTGCAAGCTTTTCTCCAAGTGAGTTTCCTATCCCATATATGTCTGTATAGTGCTATGCTTCTTCTGAATGCATTTATGATGTTAATGCAGGACAATTTTGAACATGTCATTAAATTCAGTTTCAGGTTAGCTATCAATATTTGTTTATATAATATTTTGCAAATCCAAACAACCATTTCACACGGCCCCTTTTTGGTGTTGGTTCATGGAGGTGCCCTATGGAAAGATCTCTGTGCATTGACAATCCATTTTTTGGGGGAGATTTCTCCTGTTTGATTGAAATTACATTTTCATCTCAGTGATTCACAAACTCATTATCCTTGTGAAGTCGGACAGCTTTAAAATACTGTACATTTTCCTTGTTCACCATTCTCATTCCATTTTTATTTTCTCGATTCCATATTTGGTCTTTACTCGTCTAATTTTCTCTTTTGATTTTTACTGTTATTCCTACCTCTGATTCTTTCTGTCTGTGTCGATTAAGGTTTGCTTTCAGTGCACTTGCTTTCATGGTGTCCTTTTATTTTAAGGAAGATGCAGTTTGGTTTAAGTTTTATATTGACAATTTTGTTCTGCTATTAAAGCCTGA
The DNA here is from genome assembly GCA_035128595.1 of Eptatretus atami. NCBI lineage: Eukaryota > Metazoa > Chordata > Myxini > Myxiniformes > Myxinidae > Eptatretus > Eptatretus atami. The sequence continues at coordinate 75,182,880 of CM068958.1, read as the reverse complement.
AGGCAGATATGGAGGTCACCAAGATCGCTGTGGATTTTAATTTTTGCAAATCAAGTGATCACTGCAGAAAGCCCATTGCATAATCCTCCTTTTTGGGTAGTGATCCATAGTAATATGCACTGTTGAGTTATCATCAATAGACAAATCGCTGCAAACATTAACTGGGCTTTTGTAATGCCATGTTTTTGATGGTACTCATCATTGCCTTAGCACTCGTTGTTAAGAGCTCTTGTTCGCAACATTTGAATCAATGAATGACGTGACTTAATGCTCATGAAACTGCCTTCTGGTTCACAGCTCATCATGGACCCCACAGCAACATAAGTGATGTCATGTGCGCACTTCATAGCCAATCAATAATAAGATATTGATGCCTTCACAAAAATTACTGGATAATTCTCAAATGTTCTATTTACTGCTTAATGTTGTTGTCTTTCACAAGGTGTATATATATATATTGAAAGATTATATTACATTCAGATTTTGTGATCCTCAGTTTATGAAATTTGACTTTCATTAAATTTTAAATTATTGGTGAAGTTTACAGTTTTAGTTAATCTATGTTAGTTGTGTCAGCTGATATATATATATTTGATATATATGTCAGCTGATATATATACCTGCCCACCTGTCACTGTAGGCTGCTGTTGCAGCAGCAGGTGCTGTGTAGCGATATGCTGTGTAGCCACCCTGCTAACATGAAGAGGGGGGGGGAGGAGAGAGAGAGAGAGAGAGAGAGAGAGAGAGAGAGAGAGAGAGAGAGAGAGAGAGAGAGAGAGAGAGAGAGAGAGACAGAGACAGAGACAGAGACAGAGACAGAGACAGAGACAGAGACAGAGACAGAGACAGAGACAGAGAGAGACAGAGAGAGAGAGACAGAGATTTTAAGAAACACAGACCGTGATAGTCAACCTGAATATTCTGTAAAATTGATAACCATTAACATGTAAGAGTATAATGGCATTGAAAAAAACACAAAGAAAACTTTCACCTCTGCCAATGGCATATGATACATGAATACTTGTACATGATCCTTTGGTATCTGTATACATCAAAACAGTTCTATCCCATTACCATAGAGTTTGACCCAATAAAAAATGATCTATAACTTTATTGTGGTGATGGATGTTTCACGGAAATTGTGGGTCTAGGCTAAACCCTCGTAATTTTGTGGAAGTCGGGGGTTAGGAAACCCAGAATCAATACAAAGTAATTGATGTTTTTGCAGAAAAGTAGCTGAAATTCAACAATACGAAGACATTCCTTGCTCCAAATACTTTTAGTGATCTGTCAGAGGTTTATGGATGAAGAACAAAAGGATCTGTGGCTTCAAAATCAGCAGACAGCAGTCATGTAATCACCGATTGAACAGCTGTCCTCAATTGCTGGCAAGAACACTTTTCTGAACTCCTGAACAGATCCTCGATGCTCAATGATGATTCGACGCCATGCGAAGTGAGGTCGAGGCTGTTTTTTCCTGCTACCTGAAACACTCACCAACCCACGCCTGCACAAGATGGATTTTTTGGGGGGTGGATGCCGGCTGCATTTTCGATCCAATCATTATGTAACTTTTTTTATCTCCTTGGATAGGCACTCATATTGAAAGTCTTGTGTCAATCACTCAAGCGGTTGTGTAGAAAAATATTATAGTGAATAAAGGTGAAAGTGAGGGCAGAAGGGGGAAAAAAAGTAAGGACCTCAGCTGACGTTCCACAACATGGTCAAGGATGGTCGTGGACACCTATTACTAGTTTAAATCCGCAATGTCCTGCAAGATTCTGTTAGAAGTGTACAGTCAGTGGTGAAAACTTCATGGAGTGGTAAAGCCCCAAGTGAAGATAGCATACCACCCAAAGTCTTTCAACAAGACGGCTACCAAATTCTTTGCAGACTCCACCAGTTTTACACGCATATTTGGAGTGACAAAATTATCCCAGAACATCTTAAGGATGTGTTGTCACCATTTACAAGGAGAAAGGAAGCAGGTTGCAATGCGGAAACCATTGTGGTATCTCGTTGCTCGCCATTGCAGATCTAATTCTGGCAAAAAATCATCCAGAAAAGAATTGTTGGCAGCTTTCTTGATCGTGTCATATTCAGAAATCCAACATGGCTTCTGGAATGAAGGCAGCACTGTCTAACAGGGCGTTGGCTGCCCGCTGGCTGCAAGAAAAGCTTAATGCTGTATTTGTCGACTTCACCAAAGCATTCAATTCAGTGGACAAGGAAGCACTTTGGTAGATTCTGGACAAATCTGGGTGTTATACACAGCTTTATTTATCCATTCAAAAACATATATGATGGAAATTGCAGCCGAATATGTGCAGACGGTGGATTTTCTGACAATTTTCCCATTACGGCTGTGATGAAACAGAGCTGTATGATTGTATCAATCCACTTTGTTTTACTCTCATTGGCCATGAAAAATAGAGCACTGTCTGAAAGTCGAAATTGCATATACATCCAAGGTTAGAATGGATGGTGGTCTTTTCAACCTTATGAATTGCACATGCGAACTAAAGTCTGGCACTTGCTAACATGAGACCTACTACTGTGTTCACCAATGATTGTGGTTTGATTATGCACAGGGAGGAAGACCTACAATCTCTTATGGGCAGTTGTGCTCAAGCCGGTAAAAACCTTGGACTCACTATCAGCATAAAAAATACTGAAGTTATGCACCAGCCTCCTTCTGGTCGCACTCACATAGTCCCAGCAATCACCATTGATGGAGAACTACTGAAGACAATTAAGGCCTTCACATATCTTGTTGTTGTTCGTCTTTCGGCTGCTCCCGTTAGGGGTTGCCACAGCGGATCATCCGTTATGATCCGCATACTGATTTGGCATAGGTTTACGCCGGATGCCCTTCCTGACGCAACCCTGGTCGCCTCTTACGACACAGAGATAAGGATTGGGTTTCGCCATGATTCCGGGCTGCCTACACCGTCTCATAGCGCGGCCAGTGCAGAGCGCCTGTCTTCAAGCGATCCTCCAACCCAAGCCTCCCGAGTAGCCGGATTACAGGCGCACGCCACTACGTCCGGTCTTCACATATCTTGTTGATATTCTTTTAAATGACAATTAACCTGAATAAATAAATAGCAAACCAGATTGCCAAGGCCAACCAATCCTTTGGTCCCTAAGTCAACGAGTATGGCAGAAGCACAACATTGGCTGCAAAGATATTACTGTCCAAAACAATAGTGGTTAGCATACTTTTGTATCGGTGCAAAACATGGACGCTCTATAGTCTCCACGTCAAAAGGCTCGAATAGTTTCATCAGCACTGTTTGAGGACAATCCTCACATAAAATAGTACGAGTTGGTGTGAATGCGGAGGTGTGAACTGGAACCAAGTGTACATCGATAGAATGCCTGCTGAAAGAGCGGTGGTTGCAATGAGCCAGTCATTTCATCAAAATGGATGCAGATCACATTCCATAAGTGATATTGTATTGTGCAATTCAAAGAGGGAAAAAGAGGGATAGGTTGTCCACGCAAGCAATCCACAGATCTCTTGAACATTTCACTAAAGAAATGCAAGATTGGCTACGATGCTTGGGAAAATAATGCACATGACAGATGCAAGAATTTGTAATGAAGCCACTATTTTTGAAGAGGTGCGAATGGAACATCAGCTGCAAAAGCTTTTCAGAAGGAAATGCAGCCACTGCAATTGACACCGTGGTAATGTGCGATCTGTGTGGACACTCCTGCAAGATTCATGCCGGGTTGGTTGCCCACTCTCACATTCATCGTCGAAGGAAAAATTACAACGAACCATTGTAGATGGAAATGGTCTTCATAACCAGTCGTTCAGTGCATCACTCGATATGTGATCAGAAACGATGTTGTCATAACTGTTTAATTTGCAATTGCTCGATGAATATTATACGATAGCAAATGGTTTAAATGCTTTCAGGTTATTTTGGGCAAACATGAAAATCCATCGAAATCATAGTACATCATATTCAATGCAAGCAAATAGGTATAGTAAAGGGAATGCACCTCTGTCTGAAATTCACGAGAGGGCGTACTTACGTAAATATCAGCACCGTAAAACCCATCTTGATAAACCACCCTAAGGACAGAGCCAGAAAAAGGGGCAAAGAGAATGAGAAAGTTAAAGAGAAAACCATACGAGTCTCTCCATCGCAGATGCAAGGAAGAAGTGAAGAAATATCAATGTTTTTTTGCACTGCGTAGGGTTTGCAGCACTAATTGGAAATGATGTGGTCTGTACTCCCGAGAGCAAGCTTTAGAACAGCCACCAACCGGGCCAACAGAGATGACACCATATGCGCTGCATTTCCTTCAATTACCCACATTCATCAAGGTAATTACCACTCGAAGTTGCGACATGTAAACATGTGTTGGTGAATTAGGCTGGGGCTGCGTTCCTTCATTCTGCAGTAAAGTGAAGATTGAGTCGCAAGGTCCATGTTAAAGTCAATGTGATGTATGCACAAAAGTGGAAATTTTAAACTTTCGCTCTCTTTGTTGGGTCTAAGTAAGGGCCGGCACAAAACTGTCGCCTGAGTAGAATCTAAGACCAATCATGTCGGCTTGAGAGTATCAGGCATTCATAGGAAGTGAATGGGTAGAAGCTCGATCACTCACCCTCCGTAAGCGGGGATTGCAGGGGGTGGTGGAACTCTCAGCGTGCTGTACACTGCACGACCCCTGCCCCGTAGGTGTGCACCACGATATGCGGTTGCTGCTCCAATTGTTGGGTAGGGAATCCCAGCCACTAGTACAAGCAGTAGACAGCACATGAGAGATAGATAAATAATTATAACATGTGAAGACAAATTAAGGCCAAGTGAAAAACACAAGAAGCAAGGCATCATGTGAGAAAGCATCGAGGGCTTGGACAAATGTTTAAAAAGTTATGGAAGAATAAGCTAGTTTTTT
>CM068958.1:75154739-75168946 GCA_035128595.1 Eptatretus atami | reverse complement strand
TTCAATTTTGTTTGACTGCCAGGCAGGCAGGCAGACTGAACCTCTTATCTTTTATTTTTCAAGTTTTTTATATTTTTTGGCAACTTTGGTGATTTGCAAGTCAACAAGGTGTTCTTTGAAGAATGACTTGTTCTCAGATCCTGTACCTTTGTGTTTTCAACATCACAATAGCAATTACTCCAATTCAAACTCACACAAGTTTTAAAAAAAATTCAATTCACAAGAATTTTTTTTTTGTCAAATTCATGCGATGCGATCAAGTGATCATGTGATCAAGATCAAAATCACATGCGATCAAGTCAAATTCAGAGCCAATGTTTGGTAAAACGAGAAACGTGTCTTCCAATTCACGTTCAAAATATAATATTCAATTTAAACTCGCTGTTCCTCAATCATAAACTGAAAAGACAGACGGACGGACAGACATGAACCAATTGCTTAATCCCGCTTTTTGCTTCGCGTGCGCGGGGTAACAACGAGAGAGTTCATAGAACACCGTACCCCAAACAGTATTCAAGTATCTCAATCAATTTAAATAAAACAATGATTTTAAAGGTAGTATACATCTTTTTTTTGGAAGTTTACCACCATTGATGCAGTCTTATAAACCACCTTATATAACCTGTCCAAATACTATAAAACTTGAGGTTTTTGGAAGCAATAAAAAGGGTTCAACTTTTTGTTCTGCAGTGTTCAAGTATATAACTAAATTTTAATAAAATAAAAATTGTAAAGGTCTCATGAAAAAAAATTCGGAGGAGTGCCACCATTGACGTAGTGTCTATTACACCACCTCATTTAACACGTTACATTAGTTATTCATGCCTGTTGTTTGTGTCCTTTATGATGTCCTTAAAAACTATTTTTTTTCTGTTTGGAATGATTTTCAATTTTGTTTGACTGCCAGATAGGCAGACAGACTAAAAAAAAAACTATCTCACTATAATCTCTGCACATGTGCGATCGGGATGATTTCAGAGCCAAAGTACTGTTAAATTGCAGTCTGATTCATGTTCACATTTGCGCTCAAAATATAACATACAATTTGAATTAAGTTGTTCCTCATTCAGAAACTGATGATTGTGGATGGACGGACAGATGGATGGACAGAAGTGAACCAATTGCTTAACCTCGCTTTACTCTTCGTGTGTGCGGGGTAACAACAACAACGTCGTGACTTAACTATTACTTTGAGAAGCCAGGAGTGTATTCCGCTAGCAAGCAGCTTTCTCTCACTTGCCAAGCGGCTTGTTTGATTCAAAGTGCTCAAGCAAGCACTACAACAGAACGGAGTGCTCAGCAGCACTTAAGATGGCGGCCTCCAATGTAAACAATGCTGTCGTGCTACTCGAGCAAATGATGTCTGGGCGGTCGTTTTCAGTTTTACTTGATCATCTTGTGACAGCCTCCCCAAACAAGTTTATTGTACATTAAAAGTGGCTACAGAGAATAAGGAAGAGTGAAAGAAACAAATAAATGGGGAGTAAGAAGGATGAGCCCCATGCCAAGTTTATCGACAGATCAATGCCACCTTCCACTGAGCATTTTGGGGAGGGATTTTTGCATGTTTTTAGATCTTGAAGAAGTAGGATGAAAAGTAGAGTAAAAATTAAAGTATGAAATGCACGTTTCAAGAACATTTCATTGGTTGTAGTCACTGATCTCTCAAGTAACTGGATAGGAGTAGTGGGGCAGATAACAGCAATTTTTGAGAGGAATCGGGGCAAAAGATGATACAATCATCAAATTTGGCAATTTGTTCTCAGGGGATTCTATCAAATCTGCCTGATTGGCCATTTGAAAATCCAAAATTGTGAAATTTGAAGAAAAAAAAAACTTCAAAAAGTCAGATCACACGAATCAATGTTGGATGCTGGCTGAGATTGGTGAATTTTTCAGAAACATCATCAAAGACGTTCCAAGTCTGCCATGCAGTTTTCTTCCCTTTACCGCAGAAGGCAGACATAACGTCACATCCATCGAACGCATGGAAGTATGGGATCCCTCTAGCTTTCTCAGGCCCTATTGCAGAAACTACCTCATGGCTGGAATCCATCGTGCCTTGGCTCCTTGGCCAAAGGCAATCCACATGTTCTCAAGACTTAGTTCCTGTAAGGATGGCAGTACAGATATTGCTATGACTAGTACGTCCGTGTCATTAGCCTTAATGATGTGGACTTGCTACCATCCGTCGTTGCATCCCTGGCGTGTACAAATATTCGAGTGTCAGCTTCTTCATGACAACATGGAGACACAGCATCCAGTGACTTCCTTGTGTTGCTAATGGCATCTTCTCCTTTTGTGACAATGACTGTGCTTGTCGTCTGTGCTTCACACATCTTTTCCGCAAGGAAGTGAAACAGCTCAGTCTTGTTGCTGTCATCTCGAAGAAAGCTTCTCCCGTTACTTGGGGTCTTTCTGGTTTCTGTCACACTTCTTCTGATTCCTTGCCCCCTTTTCGACCTTGCCTCGGACTTCAGACTTGACTTCTTGTACACATCAAACACTACGTCCCCCCTCTCGTACCTGGCACCATAGGATTCCACCTTTTGGATGATGTTCTTCTTTAGCTATAGTCATCAAATATCTTTAAAGTGCGTGGAGGTAGGGCATTGATAAGTGCTGAGCCATCAATGATGACTGCATCTCCCCTTAGTTCTCTGTCTGGGATGTTCACTTGCGCTTCAAGAATTTCAGCCAGCTGTGACTTCAAATTTTTCAAAATTTGGATTTCAAATGGCCAATCGGGCAGATTTGATCAGAAAGCCCTGCAGAACAGAAATGCCAAATTCGATGCTTGTATCATAGGTTGCACGATTTTTATACTATCTACTACACTAGAGGGGAACCCCATTTTTTGAAGCCATTTGTCCGCCATCTTTGCTCTCCCAAACCGAAAGAATAGGACTGGTACTAACTAAGGTGAATGTCACTTACCGATGAAATGTGATTCCTCATCTCCTTTGATCACGACCGTCGCAGTTTTTACAACAGTAAGCGGTACACAATGGCACTCCATAAAGACTATAACAATGCTTTTTTCAACCTGGAAATGGATTAAAATGAATTCGGAATGGAATAAAATCAAGTGGGAAGGTAGACTTTTCGTAGGAACTATGCACCTTGAAGCAAGTAGTTGTATTGTCGGAAACAGGATTTTCTGTGTTGCGGGAGAAGGAATATGGCAGATGGAGCACTTCCGCTGGCTTCAGGACCGCCCGACAAATTAATGTTAGGTGCAGTTATTGTAGAGATCAGTGGTTGTAGTGTTGTTTTGAATCCGACTACGGTGGCCATTTCTGTTAACATAACAAAGCACCTCTCTGAATTGTTTCCTCCTCATGCCAAGCGGTTAAGCGAGCATCTTGCAAAGCGGGTGATATGGAATGACTGGCTTGGAAATCTATAGCAAGCTGCTTGCTAATGGAACTTGCAAACGTCTCCTCCAGCTTGATTTGGGTTTACGTTGCTCATTTCCATGTGTGTTTGCAATTTCCGACACCAGATACTCTATCCTGGGTTCAGATTGTTTGTGTCATTTCAATCTCCCCGTAAACGTCAAACTTTGCCATCTATTGGATGTCTCAACACAGCTTCGTGTTCTCGGTAAAGGACCCACTATTTCCTCACTGAATGTCACATGCCTTCCATCCACACCCACGTGCCCTTTTCAGAATGTACTTTTTGACTTCCCATCCATAACGCACCCATCGGAGACAATCCAGCCCATCAAACGCCACATCACACATCAGATCGACATTACAGGACCCCCTGTTTTCACACGTGCTCGCAGACTAGCACCCGAGAAATTATGTATTGCCCGCCAGGAGTTTGACTATACGTTACAACATGGGATCATCATCCAGCAGTTGGGCTTCACCACCAGACATCGTCACCTTAGAATCAAAAGGTTCGAACTAACAAAGGTTCAATTGTCATATTGAACTTTTTGATTCTAACGTGACAACATGGTACCCAAAAAGACACCCGGGGATTGGCGTCCTTGTGGGGATTATCGGTCCTTAACCAACACGACTGTTCCAGACTGTTACCCCATTCCCTACATTCAGGATTTTACCGCGACACTCGATGGTGCTACAATCTTCTCCATGGTCAATCTTGTACCATCAGATTCCTGTGGATCCAGTGGACATCCCAAAGACAGCAGTCACCACGCCTTTCAGCCTGTTTGAATTCCTTTGGATGTTGTTCAGCCTACACAATGCCGCACAAACCTTTCAACGTTTTATCATTCAGGTGCTCTGGGGATTACACTTCTGCTATGTGTATATAGATGATATTCTAATCGCCAGCGCAACCACAGAAGAACATCGGGCACACTTACCTCTCCTCTTCACCGATTTGAAGGATTTTGGCGTCGTCAACAATCCCACAAAGTGCATATTCGGTGATCCAGAGTTAAATTTCTTTGGCCACTGTGTTAACCATTCAGGCATCCATCCACTCGAGAAGAAGGTGTACATTAGTCGGGATTTTCCGTTGCCATCATCTCAACACAAACTGCAAGAGTTTTTGGACCTTGTCAACTTTTACCATCAATCTATTCCAAAGACAGCCACAACATTGCAGCTGCTGAACTAGTTACTCACAACTGGTAAGCATCCTGAAGTGTTCTGATGGACGGAGGCAACCTTGTCAGCCTTCCACACCAACAAAGACTCACTGGTCAATTCCTCACTCCTGATTCATCCAAGGCCAGAGGCACCAACATGCCTGATGGTAGCAACGTCTGAGGTCGCGGTGGGTGCAGCCCTTCACCAGTTCCTCAATGCTGACTGGCATCCACTGGCCTTCTTCTCTAAAATGCTGAAACTAACAGAGCGCAAGTACAGCGCCTTCAATTGGGAATTACTCATTGTATACCTCACCATCAAGCACTTCCGCCACTTCTTAGAAGCCAGACAATTCTTTGTCCTGACTGACCACAAACCTTTAACTTTTGCTTTATCCACCCATTCAGACTCTCTCTCTCTTCTCGCACACTGAAGCCAACTCAGTTATATCTCGCAATTCACCACCAACATCCGGCACATCAAAGGAATTGCGCACTTGGCTGCCGACGCTCTCTCACGCACTGAGGTATTGGTGTTGTCTTCTACCAACACAGTGGCCATCAGGTTTAATGCATTTGCAGAATCACAATGGGAGGACATGGAGCTCCACTGTCTGAAGTCTACAGCAGATTTGCTTACATTTTGTGAGGGACCACTCCCAGGGCCAAACACTTCCATTGTGTGTGATACATCGACGGGACAGTCACACCCTTTTGTTCATGTGGCATTCCATCGTACAGTCTTCGACACTTTTCACTCACTTGCACATGCAGGTATTCAAAGTAACCCAGCAACTCATCACCACCTGCTATGTCTGGCCATGCATCAACACTGACGTGCACTGTTGGGCAAAGCAATGTCTTCAATGCCAACATTCCAAGACCATATGTCATACTGTTGCACCAATTAGTAATTTTTCAACACCAGATAGGTGTTTCAACAGGGTCCATGTGGATATTGTCGGTCCCTTACCACCTTCAAACGGGCACAGATATTTACTGACTTGTGTTGACCGCTTCACCCATTGGCTGGAGGCTACATCAATGGCTGACATAAATGCACCTACCATTGTCAGGGCCTTTGTCCACACCTGGGTCGCACATTTTGGTGTTCCATCAACCATCACTACAAATTGTGGTAGCCAGTTTGAATCGGCTCTATTTTGCCAGCTGACCCAGCTCCTGGGTACTGACCATGTAAGAACCACCCCTTACCATCCAGCAGCAAATGGAATTGTGGAGCATTTCCACTCCCAACTCAAGTCTTCCCTGAAAGCACATGACAACCTCACGCAATGGGCGGACATTGTACCTGCAGTCCTGCTTGGTACATGAGCTGCTCTAAAAAATGACCTTGGATGCTCCACTACAGAGCTAGTGTATGGTGCACTGCTTCATCTCCCAAGATAATTATTCTCAGCATCTGATGGCCTTCATGGCCTCCGGGAGACACCAAGACGTATGCCTTTGTCATGCCCGGTTTTTATTTCCCAGTATTTTTCTACGTTCACCCATGTATTTGTACGGTGTGACACAAGCACATGACGAACCATACAAAGTTCTACAATGCTCCAAGACCTTCATACTCGATATTAATGGTGGTCATGAGGCAGTCTCCATAAAATCGATTGAAGCCAACTTTTCTTGATGCAACACCAGAGCCGACCCTCCCACTGACCAACGGGTCAACACCTCCGACAACAATACCCTTACCATCGTATACGACTCACTCTGGGCGTCATGTACACTTCCCAGCACGATATTTATGAGAGTACATTTTGCTGTTGACCATTTCTCCTTGCTGTAACTTTTATATTTATATGGACAGTCAACATCTCTTATTCGACATTATGTATTTTGTTTGTACCTTCCATTTGATTAATGCACTAGGAGGCGGGGGGAGGGGGTACTGCAGCAGCGTGATATTGCCTTTGATTTTATAATATGTAAATACGCTTGAGCTCTTGTTTATCAGGGCATTTCTGATGCCAGGTGACCTGGAAGAAGGACGAATGGGGGAGACGGTTGCGGTTTGATTAAGAATTGACTCGGAATTTGAACGTCTCAAACATCTTTTCTTCCACACTCAATTTGTATGTATATATGTATGTAGCTGAAACTCCAAGGATTGCATTGTTCATAAATTAAAATGAGTACATTACTTTTTTTGAGGAAACTTAAGCTATAATTCAGTTGTAAAGATATATGTATAGGCCAACACAAAATAATTTAATTTGAACCTAATTCAATAATGCAACTATCACAGAACACGGTTATATGAGTTGAAAGAGAATATTTATGGTGTTTACAGGGACCGGTTGTAGATGGGCAAATTAGTTTTGAAAAAAATCTTTCATAGATCTTTCACATCCACATGATTTTTCGATTGGACGATTTAAAGAGCAGGTTGCGGGTCACCAAACATGTTCTGAAAATTTATCAATATGATTATATGTGCATTAAATAGTTCGATGCAAACTATTGTGGTTGCCTAACTATTGGGAAAATTAATGAAATTTAACTCCGAAGTTGTTATTTCTCGAGGCCGTTGAGAAAAACAGCCACGTGCCATTTATGGATGGTGACGTCACGTTCTCCAAAACAAAGCGGACGTCATTCGCTCATTGAAGAAGTGTCCAGTTCAGCGGCCGTTCTTTTCGCTTTTTTTGAGCTTGCAACTGTCTATATTATCCTTTTTTATTTTGAATTATTGTAGAGAAAAGTTATTTGGATATTTGTACATATGCCTCGTACGTGTGTCGTCATGTTTTGCGAAAATGGCTGGAAAATGGGTAATCGCTCGCACCGATTCCCGAAGGAATCAAACATTCGCCGGCAGTGGATAAGATTTGTACAAACAAAACGGGCGAATTTCCCCCAAAGAAACGGGTAAAGAGGACCCTTTGGATAGACTTGTCATTTGTGGTGACCATTTCACAGCCGAGGATTACGAAGGCATAAACACATCTGATCACCACTCTGTGAATATGAGTTGTTGTTGACAAGTTCTCCAGATACTGCTCTGTCACAGAAACAATTGTTGAGTTTAAGTGAGAAAAACCTTGAAATGTATTCTTAAGAGTACATGGAAAAACACATAAATAAACTTTCTGAAAAACACAAGCATGAAAAATTTTCTCAACAAATCAACTTATTGTTGATTAAATTACTTTTTTTTTTAACATCATCAGCAAATTGTAAGATTTCATTTCAATTGTAAAGCATTAATCAATTTTCCACTTTTTTTTTTTCTAAATTTGGTAGAATATTTCCCAATGAGGCTAAACATGTTTTGGTATTTATATCCACAAACGTCTCTTGAAAGTTGAGGTTTGTTCGAACTGTTCACTTTCGCTGGGGTCAAGCTCAGCTGTCAGAAGAACTTCAACGCCAAGCCTACGGTGTATAATATATTTGGGTCCATTATTTATTCATTTATTTCTGACTCTTGAGTGACTAGAGGGTTAAAATTATTATATCAAGTCACAGACGAATTAAACTTTACATTATTTTTGCATCGAACAAGAAAATGAAAATCTACAAACCAATCTGTCTGGTGGAGTCTGTCAGTGTGAACTGCCGGGCAGTCAGTCCTGCCACTTGTACACGAAATAGGCCGTTTTCTGGCAGCAAGTGGCTAAATTTATATGCTCAGGGCCAGAAACTCCATAGTATAAATTCCCATCATCCTCGACTCGTCCTCGGCAATATCTGAATGAAAACACTCAATTTCATCGCCGCTGAAATCACTCTCTGATTCGCATCTCGCCATTGGTCACACGCTGTTTCCGAATGTTCACGAAGTTTTCGGAGAACGTGATGTCATAGCATCTTCGATAAATTCCGGTCTGTTTTTTGATCACTGACAAAAGTTTTGACGTAAAAGTTAATTTTAGCATATTTTGAGTTTCAAATGTAAGAAAATAATTGCCCAACGATTATTAATGTGATTACAACCTTCGAATCACGCAAAGTCATCAGCGACCCAAAACCTGCTCTTTAGGCCTAAGTCACATTTGCCACGGCGGCCGTGGGGTCTCCAAATCTACGGCCACTAGCAATTATAGGGTGGCCGCAGTATTTCCACGGTTACACAATGTAGCAGTCATATATGTTTTTATTTTTGGGTAGCCGCTCGGGGTATTTAGAAATTGTGGAGACCGAAAACGTGGGGTTGCCGTACGGTCTTTGATTTGATGTCGCACGGTGACCTTACGGCGTTCCTGCAGTGGCCATATAATTTTCGAGGCAGACGCAAGGTGCCTGCAAGGCGACCGCAAGGCACTGCAGGAGGACCGCAGGGGGGCCCTAAGGAGACGTGCGGCCAGACGGACGGTAACGAGTGGGTTTTTTTTTTTACCAGTTCTTTTGTTTCGGCTTGTCGAATTGCTACGGCGAACGTAGAAATGAAAAAAGTTATAACTCCGCGCTATAATTCCACGGCGACCCCTACGGCCTGTAAAATATAGCCAAACGGCGTAGGGCCACCCTGAGGCCACCGCAGAAACTCTGCGGCCGCCGCACGTTTCTGTCAATTCAGAGGGCGTACGGCCGCCGTATCCTCACATGTAGAGCAAATGTCACTTAGGCCTTAACTGGAAGGATCTGCCCTGTTCCTCCGCTCGATGCACCCTGCTGGCAGAGCAACAGTATAGCAGCTTTAATGGAGTAAATTCAACCATGAAGAGGATGAAAGAAACCCTGAAACTGAAACAGGAAAAAAGTAGCTACTAATGCCTTGTTTCCATGCATCACTCAATCTGGCTTGGAAACCCGGGTCTCCCTGACACTGTTTCAATGCAAATTTAGCCAAACCAAATTGTGGTGGCAATTTTAGCCAGCCCTGATCGTTTTCACAGCCTTTTCCAAAATTAGCTGTAGCGGGATGGGTGGAAATACGTCACAACACGAACTAATGAAGTGATGATTTTAATGTAAACCTTCAATGTAAATTGCCTCTTGATATTAAAGGTCCACAGAATCAGAAAAAATAAATAATTTTTACCTCCGCCACTGAAAGTATAGGAGGTTATGTTTTCACTCATTTCTATTGTCTGCCTGTTTGTTTGTTAATTGCCGGAATCCTTCGGATTTCGGCAATTATGTTGGTCGGTTGTGTGTGTCATTCTGTGTCTGTGTGTCTGTCTGTTTGTTTGTGTGTTTGTTTTCCCTGTAGCAGCCACACTGTTTCAGCGATCATGACCAAACTGGCTACAGACGTCGGCCATGGTCCAATTTAGACACTTGTCGTTTTTGGTGAATCTAGGTCAAAGGTCAAGATCAAGGTCACCGAAAAACCGAAATTCTTATTTTCGCAATAACGTCCGCTAAAATGGTCGTATCGACTTCAAACCAAATCCAAAATCTGCATCTTCTAACACTGCATCCAACCATATGTCTCATTGGGGTGTCACACCAACACCCTTCTTAGCGGTTGGGGGTCGAATGTCAGGGGGGTCGGGTCAAAACTTTCAAATTGCGATAAAAACGCCATTTAAAGTCCGATTGACTTCCAAGTTATGATCATGACCAAACTAAGTGCTATAACTCATTAAACAGTAGCACTATCGACTTATAAGAACCAAATTGATTTCCAGGTTTTTGTTTTTTCAGAGATCATGGAGATATGACAAAGTTATTCCGGCAATTCCTTGCTCAACGAGCAATTTCATTTGTTTGTTTGTGTACAGGATATCTCAAAAAGTTGTGGACGGATCCGGACGAAATTTTGTGGAGAGGTTCAGTGTGTGATAAGGACGAACTGATTAGATTTTGGTGAAGTAATAAACAAAGAATTGAATGGGGTTTTTAATTTTAATAAGTTTTCGAGGTGTTACAGTTAGAAAAGCAAACCTGTCGTGGATTGCCCCTAAAAATTCCAGAAAAACTGCCGTGACGTAATCGAGGGAAAGAATGTCAACAAGCAATGCATAATGAACGCACAATTCACTCCAGACTCGTCAGAAAGTGAATTTGACGATGAATTTTCTGATCAAGAATCCCCAAATTACGACGATAGTCAAAATCATTATGTAGAAGGGCTCTCAGACCGGATATGTATGAACCCGAGGTCGAGATGATGTCATGGGAGGGACGGGGCCAATTGAGCCTTTTTGGGGGGGCGGGACCAATCGTGCATAAAAGAGCACCAAATAACATAAAAAATCTTCCTTTCAAGATATTTATTCAAGAAAAGAACAACGATTAAGTGTTAAGTGAAACTACATCTATTTGTTAAACCAAACGTGGTTTTCTGATTGTATGGACCTGAAAGCTCAACTATTACATTCTTAATATTTCCCAACGTCTCTCTTTTCTTCTGCTTTATTTGTGCTTTATTAAGGGGCTGTCACACCTTGACGTTTTAGCCAGCGTATGGCAAGGTCTCAAAATGTATGTAAAACGTAAGGATTTTCAATTCAACCAGATTAAGCGTCTGGAATCCACTTCGAACAATGACATCATCGTTAACACCCCCGATACATACCCCTTATCAATTTTTCCATTGAGGGTTTTCAGAATAAGGGTATTTTCCAATTATTTCCCAGTTTAATCCAAAAATGGCGCAATACCATTGATCTATGACAAAAATGAGTTATCAAGAAAATATTCTCCATGGAATCGTCCAAATGTTTTAAAAGCTTCTGTATCAATTCGACAAGCAGTTGCCCCAAGAAGAACAAATGTTTTTCAATCGGGAAAGTATTCGATTTCAGACGCACGCACCACACACTGCTTTATAGCACACACGCATTACACACACCACATCGCACAAGCACACACACACCACACAAAACATAACACAATACACACCAAAACACACAAACTAACACACACATGCATTTACACACACAAACACACCACATAACACCACACCAAACACACACCCCCCCAACATGATACATCACACACACACACAACAACACACAATCATACAAACATACATCAACACATAATACACAACATACATCCACACACATATTATACATCACAAATAATACCACATATACATACAAAACATATACACCATACTTCACATACACACACATATAACCGAAACAAGCACAGTACACACATTACACACTCAAAACACTTACATAACATACTACACATACATCACACCTTACAACACATACTACACAAACACATCACACAACATACAAACAACATAACACACACATAATCACACACATACACACATACACATTATACATACAAACATATATACACATACATATCACACCACCATTCACATATACATACCAACACATACAAAATAATTCACATACTACCACACATATACACATACACCTGATACTACATACACACATACATTCACATACACATACACATACAACATACAACACATCATACATCACACAAATACAAACATACAACATACATACAACATACACAACATATACCAATACATAAACAATACATACAACAATACTACACACAACATATATCTATACATACATCAAATACCATCACACAATATAACATACTAAACATATCCACACAGTAACTTCACATAGCACACATACACATACACACGTACACATACACATACACACATACACACATTACTATACATACACACACATACACACCAATACATCCACACATACAAACACACGCTATACACATACATCACACACACACACACACACACAAACATACTCACACATACATGCACACATACAAACAAACACCATAACACATACATATGCATACATAAACACATACTACCACACACACCATACAACATGTCCATTCTCACAAATATACACACATACACACACACCACACACAAACATACTCACACATACATGATACACATACAAACAAACACATATACAAATACATATGCATACATACACACATACACACACATACACATACATACATGTCCATTCTCACAAATATACACACACATATACACATCGATACACACATTCCATACACACATACACACCACAATGCAATACACACACATACACAATACAAATTTACGCATACAACACATACTTCATACATAAATACAACTTACATACACACATATACACACACACACTAATACGCATACATACACATCATCATACACCTACACCACACATACACACACATAGATACACACACATACACACACATAACACATACTTATACACATACACACACATACACACATACACACACATACACACACATACACACACATACCACACACACCGGGATATTGCAATCGTCTCGCTCCCCTCAAGACGAGACTTAAGCGCCCTGTCACACCTTGACGATTTAGCCCAGCGTATGCCTGACGTATGCAAAATTTGCTAAAACGCTGGCACACGTCGAATACGTTATGGGTAGGTTTGTAATACTTAAGAGCACGCTGGCATATGTCGTAGTACACTGGCTTTTTTTCGTAGTATGCTGGCATACGTCTTTGTACGCTGGCATAGTTGTACGGGCATACGTCGTAGTACGCCAACGTGTTAGACAAATTTCCAATGCTTTGAAATTTTTTGACGTATGCCAGCATATGACTCACACGTTCCGCATAACGTGGCATAACTTGTAGCACGCTACCGCGATCGTTGACACACGTCGACACACGTTACTTGTAGCTACTCATAAGTCGAAACACGTCGAGGTAATGTTTAGCGTACCCGAACTTATTTCTAACCTATGAGTAACGTGTTGTAGGCACGTTATGCGATCGTTGACACATCCACACACGTTACTTGTAAGTTACTCATGAGTTTAAACACGTCAAGTAATGGTTAGCGTCAGTGTTCCAGACTCCCTGGTTTTTTTTTGGTTTTTTTTTTCTTCTGTATGACGGTGATGTTGACACTTCGATATCTAGTGCGGTTATAATATAATATAATTAATAGGCTGCCGCTCAAACGATTTAAATCATAACCGCACTAGAAATCGCGCAGTGTCAACATCACCGTCATACCGAAAAAAAAACAAAAAACAGGGAGTCTGAACACTGACGCTAACATTACCTCGATGTGTTTCGACTTATGAGTAACGTACAAGTAACGTGTGTCGACGTGTGTCAATGATCGCGTAGCGTGCCTACAATTATGCCAGCGTATGCGGAACGTGTGTCATACGTCGAGTACTTCGATAAAATTTTCAACATGCTGAAAAATTTCTCGACGTACTCGGCGTATGACGACGTATCCAGAAAACTACGATGTATTGCCAGCGTGCTCTTAACGTATACAAAATTACCCATAACGTATTCGACGTGTGCCAGCTTGGTTCGGCAAATTTTTTCGTACATTGGCATACGCTGGCTAAAACGTCAAGGTGTGACAGCGGCTTCACACTTCGATGTCTAGTGCGGTTATGATTTTGAATCGTCGAGCTTGCAGCCTATGAATAGCCTACGCACGGTGATCGTCGGCGATACGCTGCCGCGCTATTCATAAGTTAGACTATCGTTGGGCATAGGTTGTGAACGCCGACAACACGCTCAGCATTCGTTGGTATAAGTTATCTATATGTGATTAAACGTTCTGTGTGCGTTACTAATACGTTATGCATACGTCCAACACGTTATATTACGCCCAACTTTCAAAAAACCATCATATTTTAGTTTCAGCGTACGCCAAGCGTC
>CM068958.1:75118001-75145148 GCA_035128595.1 Eptatretus atami | reverse complement strand
GCCAAGACGCTTTCGTTTACGTCTAACCGTTTCGCCTTGATGATATTAATTTTTAAGGGTCTCGTTTCTCCACATTCAAACTGTAGGACAAGTATTGAAAATAGTGAACGTAGGTCGAGAAAAAGTATTTTTTCGAATTTTGCGTATTTCGCCCCGACACCCTTGGTGATCGAATCTGGAAAAATGCTGCGGTTCAATTTTGTAGTAGTTATTAAACTCTATCCATACACGAATTTGAACGTTCCGCCGTCGACGGTTTCGAGTCAAGATCACTTAACATATTCCCTGGTTCACCACCTTTCCACATTCAGAGGCTGCCATGCGAAACTATGAGAGATAGAGGAACGTATGCTGTTCACGATAACTAGGGGATGCAAGGAATAGGCAGGAGTTGGTCTACCTATCATACGCTCTACCTATCATAAAGCCGCGCTGACGCAGTTACCGTTGGGTTTCTATAAAACGCGGTTTTCGGCCGCTGGCATAGCAACGGGTGTTGCCTTACAACGAAACTCAAACCGCACACTCCCAGCCCATATGGCACCTGTTCGCCAAGTTTCATCAAAATCGGTTTGCTGGTTTGTGCTGTGGAGCTCGCGTTGCAGACACACGCGCACCCACACACACACACACACACACACACACACACACACACACACACACACACACACACACACCACACACACACACACAACGGAAAACCGACAATAACGATATCTAGCGAATGCCCACAGAATAACAAAATCGACTGACCATATACTTGAAAAATTTTCGATTTTCAAGCAACAAACAGACAGAAAGGGGTGAAAACATAACCTCGTTCACCTTCGGTGGTGGAGGTAATAAATCCCTTCTGCTTATCATTAATAGCACTTTTTACTTCACTGCTCACACACCAGCTGACCCTGAACATGACTAAGTTATTTTCACCAAACATTCCAGTGTTCAGATTCAAAATCAACATTGTACTCTTTGAACAATTCAACCAACCTGTACAGCTTTTTGTCTTTCTTTTATCTTAGGCAGCATTATAAAATCGGATTCTGAGTTAAACCTACCTACCTGTCATTCTGAATTTAACTCAGTTTTATATGGCATGAAACAACTGCATTTACATTCACACAGATGTAATAGTGCTCTCTTTTTTCTCGACTTCTTCATGTTGTTTATCCTTTATTAGCATCTACAAGATGTATTAGCACCAGTGAAAAACAATGCAAGCCACTCTTAATGAGGAATGTGGATCACTAGCAGGTACCTGCGGAGCTTCCGAGATAAATGCTTTTGCTTGAGAGAATGTCACATAGTTATTTGTGTGGTGTATAAGCAACAGACTGGTGCTTGGATCGGTCCCAAAAACAACTAGCATCCGTTGAAGACAAAGTCTTCGATATCCCCCGCCATAATAAATGACGATTAACAACCTTATATTCCCTAAGTGTGTGCGATATGTATGTGAAGTTTCCCCTTGATCTGACCAGCCGTTCTGGAGAAGATGTTTGAATGTCTTTGGGTAAATTCAATATGGCCGCCAAACCATGTGACCTATCAATTACAAATTAACAAACTTCTGAAAGGATGTCTTGGGGAAAGTGTATGTGAAATTTTGCCTCAATCTGTCCAGCCGTTCTGGAGGAGAAGATTTTTAAAATTTATTAATTTTCAATCCAAGATGGCTGACGAACCATGTGACCTATGACATCATAAATATTTATTCTGCCTCCAATCCTCCAGTGGAATACGTGCGTGAAGTTTCGTGTTAATCGGATGAGGTGTGTTATTCTATCCAAGATGGCCGCCAAAACATGTTTGACTGTGTGATGTCATACAATTTGTTAACTAATGTAGTGGCGCAGACGCGACTGATGAAGATATAGTTGCGAAAGTTTTCGCCTTCGTTAGGTTATTGGATTCCCAGAGAAAGCAGAAGGAGCTACGGAAACTGAGAGTAAGGTGTAGTGAATTTGTAGGGGTCCGTTCGAGTATGTATGCGTCCAGACGTAACATTATTTAATATTTTTCTTGAATCCAACATGGCTGCCAAACCATGTGACCTATCAATTAGAAAATATCAAAAGGCACCAGTTCACACTTGCTTGATATTTGTACCAAATTTGGTAAATATATCTTGAGGGATTTGTAGTTAAGCTCAGAAACGAATGTGATGGATGACGGACGGACGGACGGACGAGAACCCATTTCTATTATCCCCCGCCAACTTCGTTGGATTGGAGGGGGATAAAAAGTAGCCTGCGTTTGACATAAAAACGTATGCACTGCCGATGTGCATGTATAATACATCATGGTCATATAGCTTGGATAGATTCCAATTGCAATGGCCCATTGGCTTTGGCCCATCTTTGCTCTCCCCTTCTCCTCCCAACTCCAACTCTCTGTCCTCTCCTACCCCTCCTCCCACTCATAAAAACAAAAGGACATCATGCTCTTCTTCTGGTTAAACGTTGACCTTTGCCTCCTTGTAGAGCTTTCCAAACGCAGCCACAGGAATCGACTGCCGGAGATGGACACAGCCGAACGTATGAACACACAGACAACAAAGGGGATCAGTGATATATCAGTGTTGAACGTATGAACACAGGGGATCAGTGATTTATATATATATATATATATATATATATATATATATATATTATATATGTATATATGTATATATATATATATATATATATATATATATATCTGTAAATAAGGGAGAGGATCACTTTGGGGGGACTAATTTGTGTGGGTCCTCAATGAAAGCCACGAGGCAATGACCACATAGGGCGGACAATGTGGGCTGGGACTCACCGGCGTAAATCTCAGGTCCATATACTGCGCTGACGACAGGATTCATTTTCCAGCCTGTTAGCATGCATGGAGGTGGGGTGGTGAGAGAGATGGGATGGGGGAGGGTTGAGGGAGTAGGGGGTGGGGTGGGATATAAGTTGGAAGAGAGGGTAAGGGGGTGAGAAGTTGGTCGTTAACCTGCAAGCAGCCAGGCAAAATAGCTGAGTGGGAGTAAATTGATCACTGCATTTTGAGGACCACTGTTAAAGGCCGGAGAATTGTCCAACAAATCACATATTTTAACCCCAAAATAATAGGTAGCACAAGGGCTACAGTATGTGAAAGTTATATCTTTTCTTTAAATTTGTAAAATAAATGAGGAAAACGCTTTTTCAAAAATATTGCTCCCTTCTGATTAAACCTCCTATTTAACTCCGGCAGTGTTCCTTCAAATGGGCTAAAAATCGAGTTTGTTTCAAATATTTTTTGAAAATGAGTCCACATTACCGAGTGAGATAAAATGGCTGAACAACAAAGCACAGATTTGTTATTGATCCACCAGCTGCATTAAGAGCATAAATAATCCAGGAAAAATAATATTTCTCACAAAATATTTGCCATGGTTTTTCGCAGAAAGGTGCAAGGCCAGCCATTAACCACCGAGTGTATTTCAGGCAAGACAGCAGTTCAATGGGCTCCTCTGCAGTGCTAAATTAAGGCTGACATAAGCACAGCCAGGCCTTGGACCTTCTATCGACCTTGTGGCCTTGCACGATCAAATTTTCGGCCGATGCCCACAGGTGCTGTTTTCATTCCTTGGTCCAAAGCTGTGATCTGCTGGCCATGCCAGAATGCCATTAGAAACCCCATCTACAATCTGTTACCCCCTGGATTAGTTCAGCAATCAAATGTATGTTTCTAACCATGAAAAGGCACATGCTCTCAACCACAATATCACGATTTGTTTTCCTTCTGTATGCATAAATATTGGCTGAACTTTGGAATAGATATCAATTTTCTTAACAACAAGGTCATCCCAAAAGCTTTGTCATTTTTGCTTTATCAAATACACACAGTGATGATAACAGGTATTCATAACATACATTATTACCTCACCTGGACTTTAATCCGGTGAGCGAATGTGATTGAGCAGTGTCTGTAGGTAAGTCAGTGAGTGAGTGAGTCTGTAAACACTTTAGACATTATCACTTGAACCAAACATACTATTTTTCTGAAACTTGGCTGCAAGCTTCATATCTGATGCCTAACGGAGGTGTATTGACCCCCATCAAAATCTGCACTCATTAACGGGTTGATATTAGGTGTAAAACGCGAAAAAAAATCCTGCTCTAACTGACAGGGGGCGTTGCATCAGCAGCACAGCCAAGCCCTCAGCCATAAATATGACCTGTAACCTGAAAAACAATGACTTATAAACATGTATCACTGTAATCAGCATTGAGAGGGCTTCCATTCAATGAATCACATGACCAGATACTGCACATGAACAAAATTTTGATGTTTATGACGTCATTGACCATTGCTCCTGATCCAGGTGAGCTGATCCAGGTAAGCTGGTCCGACCCATTGGCCTATTTTTCTACATAGTCTTCGTTTTCTCAAATAATTTAGTCTACCCTTTGTTGTGATGCATACGTTTCTTCATTCCAGCAGAGAATTCTTCCTTCTGAAGTATTCTCAAGACAATGGATATGGCTGTGCTGATGTAATCAGCTGGTGCAAAATGTCTTCCCTTGATCTTTTGCAAGATGGACAATATATGAAAGTCACATAATCTTACGTACAATAACTAGGATGAGTGAAACAAACCTTCTCATACTCGGATTCCAACAGGTCATGAACAATGTATTTTGTGTGTGGTACTCCATTATCATGAAGAAGAATGAAGTTGTTCTGCATATCAGTTTGATTGCTTTCTCCACAACGAAGCTTGCAGTTGGCCACACAATAACATGGGAGTTTTAGTCTCCATTCACTGTTTTACTCTGAAGAACTACCCAATCCAAAAGAAATATCACCATAATCATAAAAATATGAGCACGGGTCCTGAAGCTCACCAGGTTCAGGAGCAACAGTCACTTCACTAACGTCATAAAATATCGAAATTTTGTTCATGTGCAGAATATCGTCACGTGATTCGTAGAATGGAAGCCCTCTCGAAGCTGATTACAGCAATAATGTTTACAGGTCATGTTTTTACAGGTTACAGGAAAAAAAAAATTTGGCCGAGGGTATGGCTGTGCTGCTGTTGCAACACCAACGGTTAGAGCAGGAATTTTTTTTGTGTCATAGGCCTGATTTCCACCTGTCAATGAGCGCAGATTTTGATGCGGTCAATATACCTTCGTTCGGCATCAGATATGAAGCATGTGGCTAAATTTCATCAAAATCGTATGTTTGGTTCAAGCGATAATGACTGAAGTGTTTGCAGACTGACTCACTGACTGACTGCCTAACTGACTTACCGACGGACACTGCTCGATCACATCTCACCAGGCTGAAGTGCAGATGAGTTAAAAATGATGTGGAGTACATTAAACATTCCTTGTTGATTTTCTCTTCTAAAAAGGGAGACAATGAAGCTGTTAAACTAGTGGATTAAAAGTGCATCAATTAGAACAAAAACCGTTGTGTATAACTGTCATAAAAATTACCATTTTCAAAAGGGAAAGGAGGCTAGAACAAAAAAGTTAGGGAAGCAGGGAGGGATCATTGTATTTCGTCATGGTCTGGTATATTAGAAATGGCAAAATGGGTGGAAATGTTCAAACAATTTGACAATCCCACATGTCATATCCTTCATTTTTGGCTTGTAGTCCATTAAGTGAATTGTAACAATCAGTTAGGCCATAAAGTCTGAAACTGCCATCCAAGACTGTGCCTCTAAGCTTTTACAAACCTACATGATAACTGTACAGAGTCTATTTTGGGTAAGAATCCATGATGGTCACATATGCTCAAATATATTTCATTCCTACAATGATTATTCTGACATTTTTCTTGAAACATACTTGTGTGTTTCTTACGACCACATTACAGTTGGCTTTTAGTGATGCCAAAGGCCAAGGAAGCTCTCCTGTGTACAGTGAGCCTTGCTTCTGCCAAAAATATAGTTCTCCAGCTATGTTCATCTCGTGTTAAG
Organism: Eptatretus atami; assembly: GCA_035128595.1. Taxonomy (NCBI): domain Eukaryota; kingdom Metazoa; phylum Chordata; class Myxini; order Myxiniformes; family Myxinidae; genus Eptatretus; species Eptatretus atami. The sequence continues at coordinate 75,139,198 of CM068958.1, read as the reverse complement.
TCACCCAAGTGAAACAATATCATTGGGACAAAATGCATTCACCTACTCCATTTCACTTACCGGATTATAATAATAACAATATTGATATATAGAAGAGCAGTGCTGAAGAAGCACAGATGTTCCAGGCATGCGGTAGACAACAAGCAAGTAATCAGGCAAGCATGCTCGCAAGCAGGAAGGCGATTGATCTCACCGTTAGTATAGGAGTTTGCAGTTTTTTTGTTTGTCATCACACGAGCAGTGGCATTGTTAACCTGGGAACAGGGCGAAGCAGGTTTATGCGGAGTTAGACACCAGCCCCACAGACATTGACAAACATAGATGCAGCCCCTCTCCCTTCCCCACTGTAGAAGCGACACGTGCAAACTCCAGTCATGCAGCTTGTGCCATCTCCTGCAGAATGAATTGGAGTACCACCAACGCTCAAACATGGTCCATTTTTCACATCCATTGAGCGAGCGACCTCGGCACATTCACTGCTATGTTTGGTGGTACAAGTTTGCAGGATTTTGGTGAAATATGTTTGACAAGAACAGGATGTGAGATAAACATGATAAAATCCTGTACTTTTTCTTCCATGCAAAATCCAATTTCTTGGTTGCATTTCAAAGGAAAGGATGATAATGCTTATCTGTGTTATCATGTGTGTATGCCTGGTGTGTTAACAAATGGAGCCACTAATCAAGAGCATGAAGGAACCACTGACATATTATGTACATATAAAATGTGGTTGAGTAAACAAAGGGAAAGAGGGGAAGGATATTTGAGATAACAGAAATCGAAATGTATCTGGGAGATACAATATATGATAACTGATATAGATATTAGAAATGGGGGCATTGGGAAAGGAAAAATAGAAAGGAAGCTAAAAAGAGAGGAGATGGAAGAGAGGGGATGGAAGAGGAATGTTTCAGATGTGATGGAGTGAAAGGTCCAAAATTCTACTATTTGTGCATTTATGATTATGTAGATATCCCCAAAGGCAAAATTCAGTCACAGAGATAAAGAAAGAACAAACAACACATAAATAATCTTAAAGGCAGTTATGTAACATTTACTCATAAAATTGCAATGTTTTCACATCATGTACAGAAAACCTTGAAGAATTTAGGTGCATTGTGAAAACAAATAAAATAAATATATAGACAAAAAAAAGGGATATAACAAGAGAACAAGATATAGAGGGTGAGAGTGAGAAAAAGGAAGAGAAAGGAACAGCAACAAAACAATGGCCAAGGGAGCAAGAGCAGCAGTGCTGACTGTTGCTGGAGGTGGATCTGCTCGTAATGAGCCTCAAAAGGAAGCCAAGCAAAGGACAACAGTTGGTGCTCAATTCATCGCACGTTTTATGGCAATATGTTTTCAGAGGTTGTTGGGCCATGGACTCTCCAGTGACATCTTATAACATCTGCTGTCTCCCTAGAGCCAGCTTTTTGGATTTCTGAATGCACACTGTAAATCTGCATACATGTTCATGTGGACGTGACCATATTTGTTCAGATGTCAAAGAAATCTGAATTGAAAGTCTCTTATTGAGGAAAATGGATCACAAATTTGAGATGCACTAAAATGAAAATAAACTAGATATGACAATGGAAATACGTCTGCTTTTCTACTCTAGAGTCCAAAACAGTCACAACGTTACTTTTCATCATAGATGAACATGAAAGCCTGATTTCTTTGAAATATTGAACTTTGTCCCAAATTCACCAAATTAATGCTTGAAACAACAAGCTTGACTTGAAGACCTCTAAAATAATCAATGCAAATTTTCTATGTAAATATGTATCATTTTGCGTGGCTCCCGGAAAGGGTTATAATGAAAACATGATGTTTATAATGAAAATATGGAGAATATTCATGAATAATTGGGTTAAAATGTCAAAGGGTAAAGTCACAGAAAGTCGAAATCGGCCTGATTCGCCTGCCCACCGTGCATCATCACAAGACAGCCGGGTTTTGTAATTGCTTCTGTGTTTCTTTATTTACTATTTGAGCTTCATTGTCTCTGCAGGCCATAACTGTTTCATAATTTGAGTTTTTTTCATCGAATTTTCAACAAACATTCATTATGAGAATATGGAGAACACGAAAAAATTTTCCATTTTTATTTTTAGCTGTTGTTTTCATCAAATTTGTTTGAGCAGAGAGTGGACATGGTTGGGCATTTTGAGATGCTTTCTAATTTGTTTATTTAATTATATTAAAAGGTAGGAAATTATATGGTCGTACCACAGCCAATAATTTTTTTCATCATCCCCTTTGCTCTTCCTTCTTTAAATTAAAAAAAATAATTATGTATGCACTCACTCATGCCAGTGAAATGCCATGATGCATTTATCGAGTCAGAAGGGCCATATTTTGGTACATATACTGCAAATATATACAGTGTGTGTTGTGGTGTAATATAATATATATATATATATATATATATATATATATATATATATATATATATATAGAAATATACTATATATAATAATATACATATATATATTATGTATATATATACACACACACATATAAACACACACACACACACACACACCACACACGTATATTAGCACACACATGTATGCTTAGCGGACTATGCTTACACATTGTAAGCAATAATGAACCGTGTTCCCATTGTCTCGGGTTGCTCACCTGCATTTGATTTTTCATTTGTTAATTTTCTTTTTTTGCATTTATTTATATTTTCATTTGGTTCTTTCTGATGGTTCTGTGATTTTTTCTGGTGTGTTGGCTTTGATGTCCATTGGCATGCAAAATTTCAAATTTCTCCATCACCCGGAAGGTACCAATCTTTAATATCAGTCAGGTAGTGAGTCAGTGAGACGTGTGTGTGTGTGTGTGTGCGTGTGTGTGTGTGTGTGTGTGTGTGTGTATCATAGACTCCTATAGAGAAGGACTGGAACCTCCCATGCTCGGGGTTTGTAACTTGAGTCTGAAGGATTAACTTGAGTCCGGGGCTAAAATGACTTCGAGAAGGGCTAGAGACACGATCTCGGGATCCATATAGGGGTTTTTGAGGACGGCGAGTTCAATAGTGTCATTTTCAACACCACCTGAGGTCATCTTCAAGGTCAAAAGGTCATATTTCAAGGTCAAATGACTGAATTTTGGTATTTTTTGCCCGTTTTTGTGTCTAACTAATAAACGGTGAGAGATGGCTGATTGTAATATGATGCAAGTGTATAGAGCTGTCAAACTTTGATATTTATTGTCATATATCGTATTACATAAACATTATATGCATGTCACAACACTATGCCTATTACAACTATGTCTATGTCTATCACTAGTTGGAGAGCTTTTCTTGCCTCCTGAGGCATCCCAAAGCTTTTTCTTTGTCACTTACTTTGAGGACATGAGCTTTCAATAGAATGTTAGTTAAAGTATACATGCAGCATTACTACTAGCTAAAGGTGCATCTACAGAGGATAACAGCTCAGCAAAATGAAATCGGCAACGCATTTTAGTCTTGTCATACAAATTATAGCATTATGTACAAAAAAGACGGTTGACATAGTCGGCACACTCAGTCCACCTCTATTCAAATTATCTAGAAACTCAGATGACACCTCGTTACCATCTTCATCATCAATGACCTCCTCCATACTAGTGCTATCACCATATTTATGAACAAGGTGTCCGGCCAAATAAACTATTTATGCTTAAGGGCATCGTCAGACCCCAAGAGATCCTGAGTGTCTTGAGGAGTAATCTCGTCAATGAGTTCACTTCCCTCATCTGGATTTATGGAAGTTGTGCAGTTCTTGTCGCAATCAATCACACGAGAACTAGATTCGGGCATAATGTCATGCTTAATGAGTGTTTGCAAATTTACAATTTTAGCTGCAGCCATAATGTCAACTACGTCAATGTAGAAGTTTCCACCGCTTCTTTGCCTGGCTTGGCCGAAAAACTTTTCCAAGGCGTCATCTGCAAATATAGCAGGAAGAACGTAGTCAAAGTCTTTCTCTGCCAGAAGCAATTTGGCAGCATCCACATTATTACGTGTGGACACAGTGAAGGCTTCAGCAGTTTGCTGAGTTAGCTTCAGCTTACGACCACCACCTCCTTGCCATGCGCAGGTAGATATAATTTGGCAGGCCTGCTCCAGCCTAGTGAAACTTGTAAGTCTGCTGTCCAAGGCTGTCTGGATTCGTCACGCAGATGGATAGCTGAGAAACGGTCTTTCACGTTCATCATCTTGATCCACTCACTCATTATCTGGGTGAGGATGATTGTGCCTTCGCTAATGCCCAGTGAATCCTTGAAGGTCTTTAAAGCAGCGACAGTCTTGTCATTGAACACTTGGCATACCAATGGTATGCTCTGGCATTGAAGGGGCTTGGGAAAACAGCGTGTGGCGTCAGCTTGGTTAAGCGAATAGGAGTAGCCCGGTCGATCTCATAAACCTTCTGAATATCACTACAGTAAGCTTTGTACTCATACCATCTACGACAAATGAGAGTGTCTTGCCATCAACAGTAATCCAGTTGTTGCAAACATTTTTGAAGATGTGCACGTAGTCGTACACTAAGAACATAGATTGCTCTTGAATTGACAGCACTTGGCAACTTCCTGGTCCTCCAAGTTTTGAATAAACACTGTGGTTGGTATTGCAATTGTCACATATAAAAGAAATCACAGTACCGCCAGCACCAACTATAGCTGATGCAGCTTCGATAAGGAGTTCCTTCAGCTGATCGGCAGTTAGTTTTTTGCAGGGCAAAATGTGTAGAATATAGCGTGGACCACTGAATGGCAGACAACTTCACAACCATAGCATGTGAAGCAAGCATTTCGTGTTCACCACCCGCTGCTGCATTTTGAGCATATCCTACAACATGCCCTCCAGAAAATCGCAATGTCTCGACCAGCTTTACCTCGTCAAACATTAAATTGACCAAACACTGCTGTCGTTTAAGCTGCTCGAACAAGGTTTTGAGGTTGGAGTCTACTGACTATAGCAAGCATCTGTTTTACCTTTTTTGTTGATGGTAGAATGATTAAGCCGGATCGACGAATCATTTTGTATGCACTGGGTGATATGTTGTGAAGCTGCATTGCGAAAATCATAGTATCAGTATCAAATCGGCGCGATCAAGAGGTTTGAACATAAGATGCAGCTGCGACAGAAGGAAGGTGAAATGAGGAAGCTCATGTGCCTCAATGTAAGTGACAAAGAAAAAGCTTTGGGATGCCTCAGGAGGCAAGAAAAGCTCTCCAACTAGTGATAGACATAGAAATAGTGTTGTGACATGCATATAATGTTTAGGTAATACGATATATGACAATAAATATCAAAGTTTGACAGCTCTACACACTTGCATCTTATTACAATCAGCCATCTCTCACCGTTTATGAGTTAGACACAAAAACGGGCAAAAAATATCAAAATTCAGCAATTTGACCTTGAAATATGACCTTTTGACCTTGAAGATGACCTCAGGTGGTGTTGAAAATGACACTATTGAACTCGCCGTCCTCAAAACCCCTATATGGATCCCGAGATGGTGTTTTAGCCCTTCTAGAAGTCATTTTAGCCCCGGACTCAAGTTAATCTTCAGACTCAAGTTACAAACCCCGAGATCGTGAGGTTCCAGTCCTTTCTTAATAGCAGTCTATGGTATGTATATATATATATATATATATATATATATATATATATATCTATACGAAACATGTAGAGTGTGACAAGCACTCCCCCGATCTCCACTGGACATAGTCCTTCACCAAAGCGTCACCTCTAACCCATAGGCCTCGACCCGGTGACTGTCAAACAGACTCATATTACATGGTTAATATCAGTTAAACATCAAACGGAGCCACCTATCTGGATTTCAGGCTTGTTTGCCCTCATGAGGACAGCATATTGATTAATATCAAACCAATACGCCTTTTTCTTGTCATTCAATTGAATTTAGAATGGGACTAAAATAAATACAATTCAAATTAAAAGGAAGACCAAATAGGTGCAGTCCTGCATTGTAGTCATCAGAATGAACCCAAACAAGCAAAAAGCAAAGATGAAGTTATCAAGAGGAACCTGGATAGGATTTGCATTTCAGCAGCTACTCCTCTCCCCTCAAACCCATCCAGGCACAGCCAAATGAGCCTTATTCAAAAAAAAATAAATAAAAAAGAAATAAAAAAGAACCCAGATCAAAAAAATTTTTTAATGGCTGCCAGACCATGCATCCGATCAAGTTGAAACTTAAAACATATATTCCCTATACTAGATCATAATTGTAAAGTTTCATGTCGATTGATTAAGCAGTTCTGGAGAAAACATTATTTAATATTCTTCTTCAATCCATAATGTCTGGCAAACCATGTGACCTATCAATTATTCCTTAACAAAATTGTACACCCATGGCTTGGAGAAAATTTGTGTGTAGTTTCCTTTCGATCTGTACAGCTGTTCTGGAGAAGAATATTTTTGATAGGTTTTCGGGTATATCCAATATGGCTGCCAAACCATGTTACCTATGATGTCATATGTGTGAACCTTTTGTGTCCTCATATATAAGCTGTCATATGTGTAAAGTTTCACCTCGATTTGTTCAGCCACTTTAGAGAAGAAGATTTTTGAAGGTTTAAAAAAAACAACAATATGGCTGCCAAATCATGTGACCGATGATGTAATGAAATTTTTTTCTGTGGACTATTTTATCCCAAGATGACCCTCAAAATTTTTCATACTGATCAGATGTGGTGTTCTACATAAGCAATTATGACGTCATAATGAGGCCACCTATGACCTCATTAGAAAAATCAAACTCATTCTCCAGGAGGAGTACTTGCGCTGTGCCAAGTTTCAATTTTTCCCTTCGTGTATTTTCAGAGATACAGAGGTTCAAAGTTTTTCCATTTTTCTCATATGGCTGCCACACCACGTAACCTATGACATCATAATTATCACTATCACATTCTACATGAGTAGTCCCATCAATGGTGAAAATTTCTTCTCAATCCAACAAGCAGTTGTGGAGAAAAACACGAAAGTTCTGTGCGGACAAACAGACAAACAGACAGACAAACAGACAAACAAACAAACAAAAAAACAAATGGACCCAAATGCAATACCTTCTCCTTTGGCGAGGGTGATAATGACATTTACAAGAAAGGCAAGATTAATTTCAAGGCTGGTCTCCTTCTCTCCAACTAGTCTGCTTCCTCAAAATATTGGTGATGCCTCATCATGTCGGTCCCTGAGGCTCCTCTTCCATCCCCTCGCTCACTTCAAATGGCCTCACTTCAGACCCTGTTTGAGAAAAGGCAAAATGTCTGAACTCAGTGTTTGCCTTCAAATTTTTTGTTCCCAATCATCCTGACCTATTATCCACTGCCTTCTTCTCAATGAAACCTCAGCCCCCTCACACTCACCACCTTCTTCACTCTGTCTTTCACACACGAAGAGGAAGAGAAAGTTAGGTCCAGCCTCGATTCTTCATTGGCGATGGTCCAGAGGGCGTCAATGCCCATGTTTTGAAATCTTGCTCTGCTGGTCTTGCTTCTCATATGTCTATTCTCTTCAGGCTGTCCTCCTTTGGCTTCTTCCTGTTAGCCCAGAAGTCCATCAAGATAGACCCCATTCAAAAAGGAGTAAAAGCAGATGTTTTCATTTAAAGGCCAGTAAGCTTTCTTCCATTTACAAACACAGTCAATACAGTCTGACATCCTGCCTTGCTCTCCAATCTCTATGCCTATGGAATTCAAGGCCAACTCCACCCATGGCTTATTGACTTCCTCTACTTTCATAGCGAACTTGTGACTCTCAACGGAATCCTTTCATCTCCTCTCCCTGTCAAGACCAAGGCAGTGTTCTGAGCACAGTCCTTTTCTTGATCTTCATAATTGATCTTTCTGACTCTGGAAAATCCCCTTTATCTATTTGCTGATGACTCCACCCATGGTCATGACATCCCTAATCCTTCAGACAGACAGACAGGCCTCTTCCTTCTCTTCAGACCTTGACAAAATAAAAAGCACATGAAACACTTGGAATATGTCTTCCAATCCAGACAAATCTCACACTCACTCTTTCTCTCTGTCTCTTTCTCACTGGAAGGACAGTTTAGCAAACCCTCTCATCGACTTTTTAAACAAATCTCTTTGGGAAGTTCAGTCACTCAAACTGCTGGGTGTCACCATCAGCAATGAACTTTCTTGGGCAAACCACATTTTAAAGTTGCCTTTCAAAGCCATGTAGTCCGAGTGTTGGCCAGAAAAGCGTGCATTAGGGTCCGCACAATGTTTTTCTGCATTTTCGTGATCACCAGACCATCGGAATGAATATACCGATTGATGCCACTCTGGCACCCTTGAGCATTTTTGTGGAAACCCATTAATATGCAAATTAGCGGTGGCCATTGTCGAAATTACTATTTTTCTTAATATCTCCAAAAGTAAGCATCGAAATAGCCTGGTTGAGGTATCTACACCCATGTTTTTAGGGTCACTGGTCATGATAAACCCACTTAAAATTTAATAACATTTAAATTTAGGTCATTAATATGCAAATTAGCAGTCGCCATTATCAAAATAACAATTTTTCTTAATATCTCCAGAAGTAAGCATTCAAACAGCCTGGTTGAGGTGTCAAAACCCATGTTTTTAGGGTCACTGGTCATGACAAACCCACTTACAATTTAATAACATTGAAATTTAGCTCATGAATATGCAAATTAGCATAACCCTACCCCCTGAATTTCTCCGCACCGATCGGTGTTTTTGCAGTACAGTTATACAACAACAACAAAACCGTTTGAAAATAACTTGCACAGAGCTGTTTATCCCCAGTACAGTTGTGAAGAAATGGCTGACATCAGAAGATCAACAGCATGAACCGTTTCTGGTCAAGTAAGTTGAGGCTTGTAATGTAATGAAAGAAACATGGAGAACTGAGTTTTAAGTAAGAGCTAATGTCTTCTGAAACAGTAGAATGATCGATATTATTTGCAAGCAAGTTTTTTATTATTATTTAACATGATCTGTCTGAAAAGCAACTGTGTATTTTATTGATTTTTAAAAGTACACAGAGTGGAACCTGTTTCCTGGAGATTTTTTAAATACGAACAAAGAAATTAAATGTTTACTGATGTTTATAATTACCTCTAATGTTACAGGTTGAGGCTCCATCACCATGGGAGACTGTTTCTTCAGTCCCTGCGATGCAACTAAAGCTGGAAAACCTCTGGTAACATTTGGTCCAGACAGAGTGCGAAGTATCATCCGGTCAAGCAAAGCAAGACAAATGGTATACATAAAGAGCTTGAACAGAGATTACAGGCAGACAAATCTATCGAGCTCAAATGCCATAGAGACTGTGTGTCAACGTACACACACAACTCACACATAGAAAGACACTTGAAACAAATGAGTAATGTCTGTTTGGAAGATGCTTCAACAAGCAAAAGATGCCGCCGTTCAAAGACGACAGTATTTGACTTTAAAGAACATTGCATTTTTTGGGAGAAAAGTGCATCATGAACTTTGATAAGAAGAATCCTAATCGTTGGCGGGGAGTTCTCCTTTGTAGGACTGCAGATGGTGTTGATCGGACAACTTTCAAACAAACTATTCTAGATGTTATCGATTCCCGCCAGAATGAAGAAGGACGCCAGGTCAAGATACGATTAATGGGCGCAATCAGCGATCTTCATGCTGCTGATGCGAAGATATCACGATGACTGCAGAAAGTCCTTCATGGCACCCCGTTCTGTTGCAGCAGCAGCACACAGTGGCAGAGAAACTCAGGACATTGAGCCAGCTGTCAGTTCTACCATCCTATCGATGAAAAACGAAATGTTGCGCATCTGGAATTCAGTAGAAGTCTACACTATGTGCAAGGATCAATGGATCATGAAGGAAAGCTATACTCTCGACAAACCTGTTAGCAAATTGTTGGATATACTTGGCTCTGAGCTTCTGGTTGTGTCTGGTGAAGGTGTTGCTAGTTTAATCTTGTTTCGCAGCAGAGCTCTACTGCGATCAACTTAGTAGCATCAGATGAAGATGACGCCATTGATGTTTCCATAGAACGAATTGCCAAGAAGGTTGCACAGGAATCTAAGCAGTTGTTGTCCGACCCAGTTCCTATCAGACTAGAATTAATATAGATATTGCTATGAAGCAGTGAGTTCAACCCTTCAATTGCTACTCTCAAAATATCAGCTAAACTGGACTGCACACTTCCAGGAGCTCTGATAGAAAACATCATAACGAATATGATCACCAATCGACTAACTACACTCCAAATAGCACTGGGAGTTCTAGTCAGTCGTAAAAGCCTCATCAAGCAGTTGTACAACTATCGTGTGACCTGTTCCTATGATGAGTTTCAGCGTTTCAAGGGATCAGCAGCAAAGGCTGCAACTGTTCATCCACGATTAGGGGAACCGCCAATGCTGAATGTGGCCTCGTTCACGTTGTTCTGACAACTTCGACACAAATATCTCATCCAAGAATGCACTCGTTTCAACACATTCTCTTGCAGTACTACTTACCATAAAATATCAGGAGATATCTTCCACATCTGCAGATGAAGCCATCATCAGACGATTGACCCGTGATGAAATGAAGACACCTGTGACAGAAGACATTTCAGTTCAAAGGTACAAGGGACCTGAGAAACCAGCGATGCCAGTCGAAGAAGCCACACGTTTGGTGTTACCTCTCCGGGTATTGGCTCATCATTCTTATCAACTTAGGAGAGTTCAAATATGGATTTCTCTTTCTGAAGCAATCACTTCTGATCAGAATACCCAGAGTTTGGTGGCTTTATACGAAGCTCTGCAGAGAGCAAGGACGATCCATCCATCCTGCACGAGGGCCATTTATACACCACTCAGATATGGATCCAGCTGATCCGGACACGATGTTTACAGCAATGGAGGAGGGAAAAGCTTGACCGCAGAGTGTGGACAAACCGTAACCATCTTCACAAACGACAACAGCTGTATCGAGTGGCCGTTAATGTTAAATGGGTTTATCCTGAGCGATTTACCCAGTTCATACCAAGGCTGGGCGTATGCACACCCTTATGAGTTTCATCGGTTGTGTGGGGAACTTGATGGCTGAAAGTGGGCTGAAGACGTGATGAAATCTGCTTTGGAGGTGTTGCTCATATGCTTGGTGGAAAAAAGTTTCCCCAAAACTTCAGGGCCCTGCGATTGGTGACTGAGGAGGTCCTTCGTTCCAGCTGGCTCAGGCAGAAAGTCATGAAGACTTAATGGACACTCTTGAAACCAAAGCAACAAAGAGCATGACCACACAATATGGGTACAGAACCTTGTGAAACCTGTATTCATCATGATGGCGTTTTTCGTCTGAGCATGAAGGAGACTGGCCATTGCATCTTTGGGCTATGAAGGAGATGCTCCCCTACTTCTTCGTGGCTGGACATCACAACTATGCTAGATATGGGCTCTACTACCTTCGATCGATGAAAGGTTCATGGAGACATTCTGAATGTTCTTAAAAGGAGATCACGTGATGCGGCACGAGAAGGGCCTATGGAACGGCATATGGTCGGATATGTACATCGAGTCCACGGTCATGCACTACGGTCATGGCATACATGGAATCGTTGGATTATACTGAAGCCTTCTACACTGAAGAAGTGGGCGATAGTATGCACACGTTTAGTCAGATAGTCCAGATCTCAAAGATATGTCTGCGGGGCACATAGTCACAGAGGTGACCATTCACAAGGAAGAGAAGCCATCACGCATACAATCTGATGTAGAGACGAGATGAGATAAGGAGAAAAACTCCAGTCCTGTATGACCCACTTGACCCAAACGAACATGCAGACAGAGTTGTCAACATTGTAACTGGCAGAATTGGACCTGAGAAGGTGAACGCACCAAGGGCAGTTGACATTGGCCGAGCACAGATGCATTCTTATGGAGAAAGCTGGCCAGCAGGATTCAACGCTCCCTTATCTAAACAAGTCTAACTATGCAGTGACATGAAGGTCATGCGTGTGGGATCTACTGAGGTTTGTGATCTAAATCTCATCTACTCCAGGGTCATGGGACTCCAACAAAGTCGAACATCAAACTATGTGATGTCTTAGAGTAGAGCTTGCACCTGTGCCAACATCAATGTTCGATGAAAAGGGGGAGATGAGAATAGCAAAGACCAAGTCGACATTGAAGAAGAATCTCCAAGTGGAAATCTCAACAAGACTGGGTCCACAACCTGAAGTCACCATCTTAGATGGTTGTGCAATCCTCTGGGTTATTCATTGGCCTAACAGGGGAATTGTGCAAGACTTTGTTGACAACTTCATGAGCTACATCATGGCAAAGGTGACAGATCAGATGTATATCTGGTATTTGACAGATATCATGATTTCAGCATCAAGAGTGGAACAAGATTAGCAAGAGCTGGGCAGCAAGCTATCAGGCGCCACAGGTTGAACGCCAGACTCCACTGCCTCCACAGCTGGTGGTTCTGTCAGTAACTGAGAACAAAGTTCAGCTGATAGAACTGATTTGCCAGAATTTGATTGACGTTAGTCAACAGAGAAAGCAGAGCCAACACAGGCTCGTCATTACGGGACAGGAGTCTACCCCAGTGGAATACACCATGGAGCCAAAGGTGTCGCACTGATTTGAAGATGACGAATGAGGAGGCAGATGTCATCATGATTCAGCAAGTCGCTAAAGTTGCCGAAGATGGCGCAAAATGCATCACAGTCATCTGTGATGATACTGATTGATCATTTGCTTGTGTATCACTTCGCAGAACTTCATCTGCAATGCTGCGTAACAATGGAAGCAACAGTCCTGGCCGATCGTTGATCGACATTGGGGCACTGCCAGAAAGTATGCCAGGATGGTGCAAGACCTACTAGCTTTACACGCACTGAGGTTGCGACACCGTTGCCCAGATGTATGGTAGAGGTAAACTGACTGGCAAGAAGACACTCGCAGCAGGCCATTCACTTCAAAAACTTGGGAATGTGGATGCATCTATTGATGATGTCATCGCCGAAGCCACTGTGTTCATGGCTGTTTGCTATGGTAGCAGGAGAAAGCAACATGTCTGATGCTCAAAAGAGGTGTGGTCTATGAAGATGGCGAAACCAAATGCCATCAAAGCACCAGACCTAAAGGCTCTGCCACCAACTACAGAGTCCTTTGAACAAACGTGTGACACGCTCATATCCAGACAGAATATGGAAGTCAGCTGCTGAGCTGCAGCCACCACTCTGGATCCACTCAGTACGGATGGAACGTGATGAGGCATCAAGATCATTACTTCCAATTATGCTGCCGCCCAACGTCGCTCTTGCACCACCAGATATTGAGGTAATACGATGTAGATGTTCCTCCGACAAGCAATGCTACACAGCTCAATGCCGCTGCACAGCAGCCAAGTTACCATGCACAGTTTTCTGTACGTGCCATGGAGATACTGGCTGCAGGAATGAGCACACCAAGACAGTTGCTGCATTTGCCCTTGATGATGACTCTGACACTGAATGAGACACCAATAACTGAAGTAGCCTTCATAAGGTTTACAAACCTGTTATATATATGAACATTTGATTTTCACAGGATGTCTTCTTTTGTTCATGTTGTTAGCTGCTTTCGCATACTGTCAAATTGTTGAATCTGTATGAATAATAAAGTGATCTATATTCACAAAGGCTGAAGTGTTTTTTTTCTATCTATATGTCTATTTATTTACATTTCAATAATGGCGACTGCTAATTTGCATATTAATGAGGTAAATTTCAATGGTTATCAAATTGTAAGTGGGTTTATCATGACCAGTGACCCTAAATACATGGGTTTGGACACCTCAACCAGGCTGTTTGGAGGCTTATTTCTGGAGATATTAAGAAAAATTGTGATTTTGATAATGGCGACTGCTAATTTGCATATTAATGACCTAAATTTAAATGTTATTAAATTTTAATGGGTTATCATGACCAGTGACCCTAAAAACATGGGTGTAGACACCTCAACCAGGCCTATTTGGATGCTTACTTTTGGAGATATTAAGAAAAATAGTAATTTCGACAATGGCCACCGCTAATATGCATATTAATGGTTTTCTAAAAAAATGCTCAATGGTGCCAGAGTGGCATCAATCGGAATATTCATTCAGATGGTCTGGTGATCACAAAAAATGCAGAAAAACATTGTGCGGACCTAATGCAAGGTCATCTTGAAAAATGGTGTTTGACATCTGGACTAATAGCTGCCGACTGGCATCCTCCTTCATACAAAGTTCTTCCTTGGCACAACGAACCCCTATCCACCAACAAGGTACTCAACTGCAGCTTGATGGAGTATTGCTCTCCCCTCTTGGCTGGTTCCGCTGCCTCACATTTTGCTAGCTTTATGCCGTGAAAAAACTAAGACCTTCAAGATCATTGGAATCTCACGCGCTGAGGCAGAGTCAATGAGCCTTTCACTTTCCCATCGCAGACAGGTCGGTAGTCTCTTTGTCTTCTACCGCCTCCTCTCTGGTCTTCGACCCTCTGCTCCTTTCTGTGTTTTGTCTTCTCCAGGTTTCTGCTGGGTGCACACGGTCCACCATCAACCCCCTTCTGGTGGAACTACCTAAATCTGGGATCACTGCTCACCCCCACTCATTCATTCCTCTTTTTCCCCACCTGTGGAACAAACTTCCACACTCTCTTCAATATCATTCTTTTCTTGATGTCTTCAAGGCAGCTGTTCACCACTATCTCTGATCATCCCCCATCCAAAATCATGAACTTTTCTAACCACGTTAACCCCCCACCCAACCCCATGCCTTTCTCCTTCCAAATTTCCAGTTTTTCCTTCCTCAGAGTTTCCTTCTGCATCCATCTTGTCCTTTCCTGCCCCCCATTCCTCCTCCACACCCATTGTTTGTCGAATTCTCTCTCTATCTTCGCCTTCAACCCTGCTGTTGGTGTTGTCCCACCTATCCCCCCACTTTCTGCTGTTCCTTTTGTTCTGTTGCATTCTGATCATTTCAGTGTACTCACTCTTCCACAGTACAAATAAGTTTGCTCAGCACCTCTGTGAATAAGAATAAAAAGGATAATTCAATCAGAATAATTCTGCTTATTTTTCATGATTGGCCTTTGGAAAGAAGAGGAAAAATGTTTCACAAATTTACATGAACCATCTTTGTAGTTGATGCTTAACAGGCAAAAAAGGTGAATTCTAAAAAAATTCGGCAACGAAGAAAAATAAAAATGTCAAACACACATCACCTGAAAACTATAGTATGAACTAGTTTGTGGTGGAAGGTCGACAGGATAGCTCAGAGGTGGTAAACTCACCTTTGAGTTGTCTCGTCTGAGTTTTATTCCCAACAGAATATCTGACTGTAAACCATCCGGTTGTTTTGTATGCAGGACGATGAACCATAAAGTATACTGCCCTTTTGTGGAAGATGTTTAAAGCTTTGTTTTGCTTATGAATGTTAAAGATCTCATGATCCCTTCAAAAAGCAGGCCACTGTATGGCAGTCTCCTGTCTCCTGGCCCTATCATGTCTACACCCAGAGGGGAGAGGGATACCTCAGCTTGATGACTCCTCCTGTCTTCATGTTGCTCAACCCATAATTGCGGTCAGGGACAGAAATATAAACAGACAGACTACATGGGGAGCTTCCTGTACAGTAGCATTTAAATACCAGCACCAATAATTTATGCTATTTTAGCAATTTATAAGAAATATTACATCATTATATAATAAGAAATATTAGCCATTTAGAACTGAAGACTGGCCATTATAAATAGGTGGCAACATGATTAGGGTGATTTTCTCTTTCAAAGAATTATCAGTGCATGAATAATTATCTACATCAGGCAAGAGAATGTATTTTTGAAGGACAGAAAAATACAGATTTATTGTACTTCCTTGGATTTCATTTTGTATGAAACAGTGGAAACCAGAAAGAAGTGAGCAGAGGGAAAGGCATAACCTGTCAACTTAAAAATCAACTTTAAGTTTTAGTCATCAAACCACAAAGCGACATCACAAACATCAACTGCAACAAATTTATTCCTCTGGTCAAGAGTAAGGTAGGGACGGTAGGTAGAAATGATCCAAACACACAAGACATTTGAGGATTTTTTTGATTTTCATTTAAATGTTTTAGCTTAAAGGTCCACAGAATCAGAAAATCATGTTTGGTTGAATGAATAGATATGAGTAGGGTGGATATACTGATTCTGGCTCACTTTTCCCCATGTAAATGAATGGGGGATTTTTCGCGATTCACATTTTTTTTCCCCTAAAATTACACCCCTTTTTATCCAAGGTATATTTGTTTGCTCCCCTTTTAACCTAGGGGCATTCTATTCAAATAACCAATGCGACAAGATAAAGATTGGTTCAAGTAGCAACGTAGTATGTGGTTTGTTTCAAGGTGATTCTGAAGAGATATCTGAAACCTGTAAGCCGAGGACACTCATTTTCAAATAAACAATGCATATTGTTTAGCTCACTCATTGAACCTATAAACATTTGTTCATTCTCATATTCCTTCAATAGTTTAATTTTCTTTGCACAATAATCCCCATCTAAAATATTTAAAAACAAAAACATTTGAATCTTTATATTTTTCAAGATACCCCTTTGTTGCCATTACGAAATGATATACTTCTCTTAATGATCTCATATGACCACTCACTGAGTTGTATATATTTTTTGTATAAACCACACCATAAACAAGTTTTTTTAAATTGTTTTCAGTTTGTGCTGTTAAAATGAGGAAGTGTTTTTTTCGACACGGTCGTGCTGGTAAAATGAGGAAGTGTTTTTTTTTCGACACGGTCGTGCTGGTAAAATGAGGAAGTGTTTTTTTTTTTTTCGACATCGTCGTGCTGTGAAAAAAACAGGAACTATTGTGTGATCGAACACCTCGTGTTTATCTATACCAATTCAGAACACGGACAGGCTTTAAAACATAAGTTTAATTAAGTTAAGCTTCAAGTTTAATCAAGCAAGTAATTAAATCAAGTTTAATCAAGCATTTTAAGTATGTTTCGAAATGATCATACAAAGAATATTCATATTCTTTTTGCCCAATTATTTTCAATTTTGCCCAATTATTTCCCATTATTTTTTTTTTTTTGCCCAATATTGCCCATTATTTTCCAAGCTGTTCACCAGAAGCGTCATTTCCTGTGGCCACACCCGATGTTCTGGAAATTTCCTCATCGCTTGCCTTATAAGTGATTCGCCAGACAGTTTCTGCCAGACAGGATTTTCATTTTTACAACTGAGGCATCAACGATCGTTTCTCCCAACGAACAAAACAGCTCAACACAAAGCTGGTAAGTTTGTAGATGGTTTCTCTTTGAACGATGAAGCAAGTGATTATATTGAATCGTGATAATTCTGATATATATTTTTTTTCCTGGCAGGTCCAGGCAGGAGAAGAGCAGTTTATATATCACGACGAGGTGCATGGAATTAATTTCTTTGTAGAGGTCGATCATCTGAGAAGAGAATTGAAAAAGACTTAATGACTCACACGACGTCTTATCAAGTCCTCTGATCTTTACCATCTTGTACCAATGGTAAAAAAAACTGAGCCATGGACTTGCTCTCTTCCGATGAAGATACAGTTCACTACAAGTTGGTACGTTTTTGTATGGGTTTAGTTCCCCTTTGAACGATGAAGCAAATGATTATAAATTATATCGTGATAATGCTAAAATATTTTTTTTTTGTGGCAGGTGCCTGGATGACGTGGAATTTACATTTGACGATGAGGTGATGAGATAAATGCCTTATTGATGAAGTCAGTGATTTTAGAAGAGAATTGAAAAACATATGTAATGACTGGTCCGAAGTCTTATCAAGGCCACTGATCTCGAGTGAATTAAACCAACGGTGAGACGTGTGTGTGTGTGTGTGTGTGTGCGTGTGTGTTTTGCGTGTGTGTGTGTGTGTATGTGTGTGTGTGTGCGCACGCGTGCGTGTGTGTGCGTGCGTGTGTGTGCGTGTGTTTTGGTGTGCGTGCGTGTGTGTGTGTGTGTCGTGTATGTGTGTTTGTATGTGTGTGTATGTGTGTGTGGTATTAGTTGTATGTATGTATGTGTGCGTGTGTGTGTGTGTGTGTGTATGTGTGTGTGTGTGTGTGTGTGTTTGTGTGCGTGCGTGTGTGTGTGTGTGTGCGTGATGTGTGTTTGTGTGTGTGTGTTGTGTCTGTGTATGTGTGTGCGTGCGTGTGCGTGTGTGTGGTGTGTGTGTGTGTGTGCGCGCACGCGTGTGTGTGCGTGCGTGTGTGTGTGCGTGTGTGTGCGTGTAGTGTGTGTTTGTATGTGTGTGTGTGTGTATTATGTGTATGTATGTGTGTGTCTGTGTATTGTGTGTGTGCGTGTGCGTGTGTGCGTGTCCTTCTGTCCCTGTCTGTTTGTCTCTCTGTATCTCTCCCTGTCTGTCTTTGTATCTCTCTCTCTCTCTCTGTCTGTCTTTCTACCTACCTCTCTCTATCTGTCTCTCCATCTATACCCTTGACTCATTATTTTATTTTTTTTCAGCTCGATCACACAACATAAGCTGTTGAAGCAATCTGATACAACACATGATTTTCTGGAGGTAAATGTTTCTGAATTATTATTTAGTTATTTGTTTATTTATTCTTTTATTAATATCACTCTTTCTTTGGAATGTCGCCTTATGTTGGTTGCATCATTAGTTTGGACGCGGTTATGCCAGTACACTGGAATTCATTTTTATTGGCCTCGGAAGGATGACAGGCTGAGTCGGCCTCCTGGTGTGTTAATTCAGTGGTCAACGAGGCTTGAACTGAGAACCAACACCAGGCTTATTAATATTACATGTAATTATCTTTATAAACCTAATTATTATCCACTTTTTGTTTCAAAACAGAATATGGTGTCTGAGTTTCGAATCACAAGACATCTGAAGAAGATTGCTGGGAAAGATTATACATTCTCGCAAATGAATATTAATATTTTCAATATTGATGAATTATATTTGTTTTGTTTACAATTACTTGATTTTGAATTATAAAAAAAGAATCAAGACATGAAGGGGGGTAGGTGCGCTCCCCAATGACCCATCACCTCCTCATCCCACCCCTCCCTCCCGTGTGTGTGTGGGGGAAGGGTGGGGTGGGATGAGGGAGGTGGTGGGTCAAAGGTGGGGGCGCACAGGGGGGGGGATGAGGGGGAGGGCTTGTGTTGGTGGGGCGTGTGTGGGCGGGGCTTGTGTGGGCGGGGCTTGTGTGGGGGAAGGGCTTGTGTGGGATGAGGGGGGAGGGGCTTGTGTGGGCGGGCTTCGGTGTGGGAGGGGCTTGTGTGGGAGGGCTTGTGTGGGAGGGACTTGTGTGGGTGGGTCAAAGGTGGGATGAGGGGGGAGGGCTTGTGTGGCGGGGCTTCGTGTGGGAGGGGCTTGTGTGGGTGGAGCTTATGTGGGAGGGGCGAATGTGGATGAGGTTGTGTGGATCAATGGATGGGTGGAGAGATGGGTGGATGGGTGGATGAGTGGATAATTTTTTAATTAAATAACATGTTGTGTGTGGGGAACTAATTAACTAATCACTAATTATGTGAATATGATGAATGTGGGTGGAGCTTGTGTGTGTGTGGAGCTTGTGTGGAGCTTGTGTGGGTTTGTGTGTGGTGGGTTTGTGTGGGGTTTGTGTGGGCGGGGCTTGTGTGGGTGGAGTCAAAAGGGGCGGAGTCAAAAAAAAAATTCAATTTATCTTTGTCTTTTGTAATTCTTGTGAATAAAATGAACCTAAAATCTCTTCCCCTTCTAAATCATATATCTTATAAGTCCAAGGAACCGTATCTATTACAGAAACAATTTTAAAAAGTTCTTTCGTCCATCGTTCAGTAAAACCTTTTTCAAAATGAGATTTCCACCTGTATATTCTTACGATATCACCAACTTTGAACTTAGGTTTTCTGACATTAATCTCTTTTTCATATTTTAATTTTGTAAATGTTTCTGATGGTTTCATATTTGTTGACGTATGAATCGTGTTATTATACTTATCCACAATATCCTGAATAAAAGATAACCATTGTTGTGAACCGAGTTGTGTGAATTTTTTATATAGTCTCTCTTTTAAGGTACGATTAAAACGTTCAACAACAACAGCCTTCCCTTCATTAAAGGTACTGTATAATGTAATACTGTTATTTTTTAGAAAATTCATAAATGTCTTGTTATAAAACTCTCTACCCTCATCAGTCCACAATTTTTTAGGTTTTCTCTTACTTCTATTAAATATCTGTTGAAAGGCTAACATAAGAGTATTACCTGTTTTGTTTTTTAATGGTACAACCCATGCGTATCTACTCCTCAAATCAATAACGGTTAAAGCATACTTGTACCCCTATCATTATTGAGTTCAATCAAATCAGCGGACCAGATATAATCAACTTCCTTGGAATAAACCTTCCTTCTACGAAACTTTGTGAATATTGGTTTATGTAATTCATCAGCTAATTGCTCTTCAATCTTAATGACATCATTAGAGTCTATAAGTTTTTTGAATTTCCAAGTCCAAGTTTCAATTAGCACTGATCATCTTCTTCACGATGAACCGATCAACTTTTTCTCTCAAGGTTGGATTTTGTATCAGAGACAAATTATACAACATTTCTCTATCGGCTTCATGCTTTTCTTCTAAAGTTGTGGTATTCCATAATCAATATCGTGTCTCTGCCACTTCATCAACCCTATTGATAGGTTTACTCCATGGTTTAGGATTGTCTGCCTCATCTAATCTTTTATCAAGTTTGTGCCTGGACCACAGAAAGAATACCTGGTAGATGTAATTCCCCTGGTATTCCAGTAGTTGTAAATTTACTTCCTGATAAAAACTTTTGTATATCTCCTCCGAGTTTGTGTTTGGAGATAATTGATTTTTTTTGAACCACACACCGAACATATACCTTTTTGTATACCCTGTTATTTTTACTTTTAATATATGAAATATTTTTAGTATTAGTTTTTCTTTTTACATTTGAGACAATACTCATTTATTTATGAGAAAAATTCCTGCAGAGTGCAAAAACCTTTTTAGTTTCCAACATGCACATTGAATCTTAATTTTTAAAACATAAAGAATCCTTAGAAATGCCTCACTCTCTCCTCCATTTTTCAAGAAAAAATTGAATTAAATGAATAGCTTGACGATGTCAATAGTCTTGAAGAAAATATTATCTCTCTCTT
>CM068958.1:75099558-75117001 GCA_035128595.1 Eptatretus atami | reverse complement strand
TTGTAGTGGGTATGGATGAGATGTGTGGTCGCTTGGTTGTGAAATTGAAACTAAGGATTGTGCTTCTCATTCTTATTAATATGAGATAAAATGTTCTTTATATGATGTTTATTAATATTTTCATGTTCATAACTGGTCTAAATGGCTGATGCTTCATTAAAACAATTGTTTATTTCCAGCCTTCTTACTGCCTAACAACAATAACAGTCTATTAACTAATTGTGGTGGTCATTGAAAGAAAAACTAACACCTAACCAAGGATAACTTAAAGCCTGAATAATGTGTTTTCTCCTTCTCATTCTTCCTACTTTTACCAGAAGAATAACCCTATAATCAACAGAGTTCAGCAGATCAAATATATACTTTATCATCATTATCTCATATCCAATGGTTATCAAATATACTTTGATTCATCCCTCACAGTTGACCTTGTCTTCCATCTTTTTGTGAGAAGAAACATTAATCATCGTAGAGTTAGTTTGACAGGGGTCGAGCAGAATTCAAGAACCTTAATCATCATTAAATATCAATACCTTTTCTTGAACAAGATGAAATATTGCTGATTGTTCTGTTGGAATGAGCCCTGCTTTGGTTTTTTGAATCCGCTGAATATTCATGTTTTGAAGAGCATTTCACAATAATCAGGGGGTCGATTCATCTCTTCCATTTGTTGAAATAATCCTCATCATCATATTCTAATTCTCCTATATGCTCTAATTCTTCCTCCGTCATTTGACTGAATCTTTTAACATTGGAGCTTCTAGGAGTATATTTATTGTGGGAACTGGTGGAAACATCTATAATTTTTCTTGGGAAGTTTTTAAAAGTGGTTTAAAAAATTCTCTTGTTTTCTTCAAATGCTTCTCACCGTTAGTTTTGCCTGCTTCTTCTCTTATGTCTTCCTGTTGTTTTACAACTTTGAAAACCAACTCTGATGTTCCCTAAATCTTTCTTGCTCTTTCTTTCGCATCCATTTATTTATTGAAAAATATATTTAATATCTATCTTGTTTCACAACAATAATTATATTTTCAGTCGTGTGTTATGTAATCCCCCAATTCCTTTTTACTACATAATGTAGAACAATGTCTCTCAAAATTGTAATATCTATTGAATTTACTTGAATAAAATAAAGTATTAGATTGTTTCTGATGGAACGACGAGGAAGTTGAAGTAACGATTGACCTAAGATAATACATTACAAGAAGAATTGTCTCCCTCTGTGTAGTAGCTGTCCATTACCGTTGGTTTCTCTCATTAACACAATCATCAAAGATAACGAGGTTCTTTTGGATTTATCCAAATCTTGGGGAGACGGTATATCATCCGTATTATCACTAAGAATACAAGTATCGGTTGATTTCTTTTTACATCTCTGTGTATCACAAATAGTTGTATTATATCTTCAATGTTATAATCATTTAGGTTTTTGAAGTTTAAATAAACCGATTATATCTCTTTTGAAGTCCAGCATTAAAACCTTGTGAGAGTAGTTGATATTCTGGTTGAAAACTCGACTTTGTGAAATATTTAAATTATCATAATCTAAAAAGTTTGGAGTGAGGAGCATCTTTAAAAGTAAGCAGGTTTTTCCACATCCACTTGAAACCAACTATGAGGCATCTTAATGAATTTGGGAGATTTTTATGATTGTTAAATTTTATCTTATTTTCCAATGGTAAAAATCATTCATTATAATTTGGAAAACAGGTTATTAATTTATCATGGCTTTTTAGAAACTCTGTTTTATCCTAAGTTCAGGTTTAATTTCAAGATAATCCATTATTTATTTATGCAATATCTTGTGTGAATATTCCCTGAATCACATCCATGAATATATTACAACAATCCTTGAACATTTCTCTAATACGTTCAGTTCTCCCTGTAAGGAAAGTGTGTTATCACCTCATCTTTACATTCATTCTCTAATCATCTGTAAAGTAATTCATTTTGTGTAAATCTAAAAGAATATTTTCCTTTTTATATTTTATTACATTAATTAGAGATGATCACAGAATATACATGTTTATAGCTTTGACTCTGTGTTTATCCCGTCTTTCACACGCGGACAATTCTAAATTTGTCATATGGAGAATCAGGGAATTCAAGAGCTCAAAATCGAGTAAACTATTCATATTTATAAAGTAAAACTTTACTTAAACAGAATTCATCTTCGATATCACTTCGATACTTTCAGAATCATCATATTTCATAACTATCGTTTGAACACAAACTCTCGGTATCAATAACCATCGTTTGATGCAAACTCTCGGTATCATAATCACTCTCATAATCTTCAAAATCTTCAGTTGAATTATTACTCATATTTAATTTAGTAGAAAAAACATTACCATCGATATCTATATACTTTTTTTCATTACAGATTCAACTGCTACATTTTTTATATTAAAGGTAATTTAAAATGATCCTTAACTACAATTGAACGAAATGTCATTTCACCTGATACGTTAACATCCTTATTTCATCAGGATTTTATCTTTGAGGTTGTTGAAAAAAATACAAATTTCTCCTTGCATATTACAGATGTCTTATCTTTTCTTTCTAAAGCTTCATCCAGAAGGTTTTATTTTTTGATACTTTCTTGTTTCATTGCTTTTTCTAGTTTTGAATTTATTGCCAGAAGGAGAGGAGAAACTTTTTAGAGCTACTTTAATTGATGTTCTCAGGTATACTAAAAGCCTCCTACTGAAGTAAATTGAAGACTCATATCATTCGCCATAATGTTTTATCCAATAGTTGTTATATTTATCTTTGTTCAATTTACATCCTTGACATATCTCAGTATCTAACAAATGAAGAGATTGATTGAACTGTCTTTTGTGTCTTGAACATTGTATTTATTAGTGAAAAAGTTGGAGGATAAAATGGTTTTAAGTAAAGATTCACCTGTAAAATGAACGAAATTTTCATCAAGAAATTTTAGTTTCAGCACAGATTCACCGAAAAATAAGTAAATTTTATCAGTTTTATTTTAACAATTCATCTTATATTAATACGAATATTTTCATAGAAATTTTAGTTTAAGACATGATCACCTGTATTATTATATAACGTAATATTATATGAGAATATAGTTTATATTTGCTCTATTTAGTATTACTGTAATTTATATCAATTCGTAATATTTTCATCAAGAAATTTTTAGTTTAGCACAGATTCCCGTAAATATAACGAAATTTTCATAGAAAATTTATTTGAGTTAGTAAGTTATTATTACTCGTATATTATTCAATTTCTCATAGATTATATTAAGTTAAGCACAGATTCACCTGTAAAAAAACGAATTTTATCATATGTAAATATTTTTAGTTTATTATTGTCTATCATTTATTTCACTTTTTTTTTTCTGAATTATATTAATCCCGTATATTCTTATCAAGAAAATTTTAGTTTTAAGCACATGATTCACTCTTTGAATTTTATAACGAAATTTTCATCAAGAAATGATTTTAGTATGATATATGTTTATTATAATATAGGTGAATACAACATACTGCGATGTTTGTAATCACGATATAAACATTATAGAAAACACCTCCGAACCAACAAACACACATTTAATCTATTTCATAAAATATCTCCTCTTGAGTTGGAAAGAAAACATTGTGATATCTGCTCAAAGGATGTTTTGAAGTAGTAGTTTATAATAGACATCTTCAATCACAAAACACAAGAAAAATGAGTTTAAAGTAAAGGGAGACTATCATATTGAAAACACTGATGGGCATTTAAAGGGCTATATAAAAATAAGGATTTTTCAATTTGGAGAACCGGTCCATCATCAATAGCTGAATCAATTGAAATAGTGAAACCTGATGTTTGAAAAAGTTATTAAAAAAGAATTAAAAGAAATGAAAACTTTAAAAGTTTTTATGGGAGTGAAAATGAATATGAAAAGACAAGATGAAGAACAAACTCCTTAATATGAGAACAGATCTTCATTTATAACATCATTTCAAGATTTTTTGAATAGTGGGTTTATGAAGAACTATAAGACAAGGAGGATGAAATACATTGGTAGGAAGTGGATTCAATATAAAAATCATCTTTTTAGAATATACACATTCTAAAATCAAACCCTCTTAAAGCTTCTTCTTATATTGAATTACCAAAGAAATAAAACTAAAAAGGCAGTTGTTAATATTAAGAACAATGATAATAAATGTTTTCTCTGGTCTGTTCTTGCCACTTACATCCACCAAAATGTAATTCAGAAAGAGTAAAACAATATATGAAATATGAGAAGACCTTGGACATTAAAGATTTTAAATTCCAATGCCACTAACAGATATTCCTAAATTTGAGAAAAAGAATAATCTTTCTATTAATGTATATGGATTAACGGATACAAACAAAGTTCAAATATTAAAAATTTCAAACAATATAAATGAGAAACACACATTGATCTTTTATATTTTAGTGTTGGAAAGAATTCACATTACACATACATCAATAATTTATCAAGATTAATCTCTTCTCAGGTATTCAGAACAGCAAACAAATATATCCTTGTAAGCGATGTCTTAATTCATTTCATACAAAAGAACGATTAGACAACATTCAAAATATTGTAGTAATCATAATCAGCTGTAATTACAATGCCTAAACTGGTGAAAAGATTTTTTGAAGATTATAATAAATCTATGATGCACCCATTTGTGATATACGCTGATTTTGAGTGTATCCTTAAAAGATAAATACTGCTTCTCCTAATCCAAAAGAATCATATACAAATAAATATCAAAAACATATTCCTTGTGGCTTCTGTTATTATATCAAATCATCTGTTGGAGAAAACTATAATAAACTTGAACATTATCGTGGAAAAATGCTTCACAAGAGTTTGTAAAACGATTAGAAAAGGATTGTATAAGACTAACTAAATTAATGAAAGAAACAAATGAACCGATGAATTAACCAAAGAAGAAAATTAGAATTTAGAAAGAACAATATCTGTCATATTGTGAGGAGGAAATTGAGGAGTCTAAAGTTAGGGATCATTGTCATCTTACTGGTAAATATAGAGGTCCCGCTCATTCCTGTTGTAATCTTAATTATAAATTACCTTCTTTATTCCAGTCTTTCTTCACAACAGCGCCAACTATGATACACATCTATTTATAAATGAACTTTCAAAAACACCAGGAATTTTCTGCCATAACAAACACAAGTCAAAAGTATATTTCATTTGCAAAATGATATTCACAAACCTATAACTCGTATTAGGTTTCTAGATTCTACAAGTTTATGGGAACACCACTAGCCAACCTAGCATCAAATCTAAGCTCACAGGCTCTTTTCCAATTCTTAATTCATTCTTTCCAAAAGAGGAAATTCTAACTAAAGAGAAAATTCAGATTTAAAGAGAGAATTCAAGTAAAGAGGAAATTCTAATTAATGAGGAAATAATGAAGAAATTCTTACTGAAGATGAAATTCTAATTGTAAAGAAAATTCAAACAATGAATGAAATTCTAATAAAGAGGAAATTCTGATTATAGATGAAATTCTGGTTAAAGAGGGAATTCTAACTCGAGAGGAAATTCAAACAAGGAATGAAATTCAAAGTAAAGAGAAAATTCTTACAAGGAAGGGAATTTATCCTTATGATTATATGAATTCATTTATGAGATTTAAAGAAACACAACTTCTTCAAAAGAAAGTTTCTATAATAACCTTATGAAGAAGAGATAAGTGATAAGGAATATAAACACGCAAAAGAAATTTGGAAAATATTTAAATAAAGAACCTTGGAGAATATCATGATTTGTATCTAAAAACAGATGTTTTATTGTTAGCTGATGTGTTTGAAGCATTTAGATCATCTGTCATAATAAAAATTGTTATGGATTAGATCCTGCCCACTATTTCACAGCTCCTGGTTTAGCTTGGAGTGCAATGTTGAAAATGACAAAACAAGATATTGATTTAATCAGTGATGTAGATATGCTTTTGATGATTGAGAAGTCTAAGAAGTGGAATATCACAAGTATGTTCAAAAAGATATGCTAAAGCAAATAATAAATATCTTCCAAATTATAAGAGTGAAAAAGATAGTAATTATTTGATGTATTTTGATGCTAATAATTTGTATGGATGGGCAATGTCTCAATCTCTGCCTTATGGTAAATTAGAGTGGGTGGAAGAAAAGGATTATGAAAAGGCTTTGATGAATATTGTTATTTCTTCTCAAGAGGAATTGAATGAGGAGGAAGAAGGTTATTATTTTGAAGTTGATTTGAAGTACCCAAGTAATCTTCATAATAAGCATAAAGATCTTCCTTTTGCATGTGAGAAAGAAACCCCAAAGAAAGAATGGTTAAGTGATTATCATAAAAGTTTTAATATTAAAGGAAAATCACAGAAAAGTTATTAACAACATTTTATGATAAAGAGGGATATGTTTTGCATCAAAGGAACTTGAGACAATATTTATCTGCTGGTTGAGAGTAGCTAAAATTCATAGAGTTTTAAAATTTAACAAAGTCCTTGGATGAAAAAGTATATTAAATTCAATACAGAATGAGAGCAAATACAAAAGTAAAATTTGAAGAGGAGTTTTATAATTAATGAATAATGCTGTATTTGGAAAGACTAGGAAATGTTTAGAAACAGGCAAAACATTAGATTCGCAACATCTTGGAAAGAGCTTCTAGATTGATAAATAAACCAAGTTTTGAGAGAGAAGAGGTTTTTTCAGAGAACTTTTCTGCTATTCATATGAAAAAGGAAAGTATTGTAATGGATAAACCAATTTATATTGGAACAGCAGTTCTTGATTTATCAAAGATATTGATGTATGATTATTTGTATAATGGCTTAAAGAAAGAGTATGGTGAAAATGTTTCATTGTTGTATATGGACACTGATAGTTTTATCCTAGATATAAAAACTGATGATGTTTATAAAGATATGAAGAAAAATATTGGAGTATATGATACAAGTAATTTTAGTAAGAAGAGCGAGTTATTTTCCAAAAAGAATGAAAGGTTATTGTAAGTTTAAGGATGAGTTGGGTGGAAAAGTAATGAGTGAGTTTATTGGATTGAGAGCAAGCATATGCTTATAAGTATGGTGATCAGGATCAGATTGATAAGAGGTTAAAGGGAATAAAAAATATGTAATAAAGAAATCAATAACTTTTAGAAATTATTATAATTGTTTGATGAATAAGAAAGAAGAATATAGGAAAATGAATACAATAAGAAGTTATAAACATAACATATATAGTGAAGAAGTAAATAAAAGGCATTAGGAGCCTTTGATGATAGAGATTTATTTTAGATAATGGAATAGATTGTGTTCCATATGGATATTGTATGAAAGAGTGTATAGAATAGATTGTGTTCCATATGGACACAAGTTTTAACAATGGGATGGGTTAGGGTTTTTTTAAGGGCTACCGCACGTTTTTTCACAATATATAAATGGTAAAACCAAGTATTAATCAAACTAAAGAGTGGAGAAAATCTCAGTCTTGGTATATAAATGGAAAACATAATGAATGTGAAAAATATCAAATAAGTCTTATTGAAAAAATAACGAAAACAAAGGTAAATAAAACAAATAAGCGAATCAATTTAAAAACTAGTAAGTTAGAGGATGTAAAGAAAAAAATAAATATCCTTCAATGGACTGAAAACTTCGATGGTTATCAATTGAACAATGGAAAAACAATTTACTATAATCTCAAATGATATGTGGCTCAGGAGGTGTCAGATGAGATCATTAAGAGAAGTATATCATTTCGTAATGGCACAAAAGGGGTATCTTGAAAAATATAAAGATTCAAATGTTTTGTTTTAAATTTTTAGATGGGGATTATTGTGCAAAGAAAATTAAACTATTGAAGGAATATGAGAATGAACAAATGTTTATAGTTCAATGAGTGAGCTAAACAATATGCATTGTTTATTTGAAAATGAGTGTCCTCGGCTTACAGGTTTCAGATATCTCTTCAGAATCACCTTGAACAAACCACATTACTACGTTGCTACTTGAACCAATCTTTATCTTGTCGCATTGGTTATTTGAATAGAATGCCCCTAGGTTAAAAGGGGAGACAAACAAATATACCTTGGGATAAAAAGGGGGTGTAATTTTAGGGGAAAAAAAATGTGAATCGGCTGAAAATCCCCCA
Source organism: Eptatretus atami (assembly GCA_035128595.1). Classification (NCBI taxonomy): domain Eukaryota; kingdom Metazoa; phylum Chordata; class Myxini; order Myxiniformes; family Myxinidae; genus Eptatretus; species Eptatretus atami. The sequence goes on along the minus strand of CM068958.1, from coordinate 75,108,841 downwards.
TTCATTTACATGGGGAAAAGTGAGCCAGAATCAGTATATCCACCCTACTGATATGGCTTAACTTAACACTTAATCGTTGTTCTTTTCTTGAATCAATATCTTAAAAGGAAGATTTTTAATGTTAATTGGTGCCCTTTGACACTCAATTGGCCATGCTCCTCACATGACGTCATCTCGACATCGGGTTCATACATGTACAGTCTGACAGCATCTTCTACATAATGATTTTGATGATCGTCGTGATCCGGGGATTCTTGATGAGAAAATTATTCGTCAAATTCACTTTCTGACGAGTCCGAAGCGAATTCTGCGGTCGTTATCCATTGCGTGCTGACAATCTTTCCCTCGATTACATCACGGCAGTATATCTGGAATTTTTTTAGGGGCGATACTCGACGGGTTTGCTTTTTTTAGCTGCAACACCTCAAAAAATTATTAGAATTAAAAACTATATTCAGTTCTTTGTTGTTTCCAACTTAAAAATCAACATACTCATATCAAATTTTTTTTTTCTGCTTCTGTGAACCTTTAAGTAATCGAAGTACATTGTTAGTAGGTGTGTGATGTGAAGTGGCAACCTCGATTGGAGTTTCATATAAACAACACTACTTCTGCAAGGACCAGTATGTGGAGAACATAGTAAGCTATTTTACCAATTTGGCGGCGAGTATTGATTGCATCCTTTTCTCTGAAACAGAAATCTGGAATAATAAAACCATACATACACCGTGGGAAATGAAAAATATCCCTGGATGGATGAGATGTAATGGAAAAGGTTAGACTGAATTATCAAGATTTTGATGTTCTTATCACATGCATGACTTAATCTTTCATTTGATCACTGAAGTAGCATTACCAACATGCAAGTAACACGAAAGAGAGAAACAGAGGAAGTGTTTTGGGTTTACTTTCGAAAAAAGCTGATATATATCTATGTATATATATATATATATATATATGTATATATGTATATATATATACTGTATATTGTTTTAGATGTGAGATTCCAGGTGTCCTTGTGGGTGTGGAGAATAAGTGATGAGAAAAGACAACAGAGATCCAAAACATGCTTGTAAATAGAGAACATTTACGCTTCAGAGATAAACTCTCCATGGCATTTTCATGCCACACTTTGCTATATAGCAAGCACTAATGCATTTGAAATTAAGGCCTTAAATTTTTGCTGTCTCTTCCTTGCTGTAGTCACCTGCAGTGCAGGACAAATCTGGATGCAAATCACCAATTTGTTTCAAAACTGCACATCCAAAACATTTTGCAAGGTCTTGCCACCAATTTTGTTTTGTTGACTGCATGTTTTAATTGGCATGAAAGTCAAGCCTGTTAAACTATGAGAAGAATGCACAAGGTGCGATTTTCGCACACCATAGATCATTTCAATGTGTATGTTTAGTGCCAAAAAGGCAACCGTGCCATCAGAGGGTTAATCGCCGAAGCGTTCTGAATCAAGGATTTCATATCAGCGTGCAGAACCCGACAACATCAAGTTCCCATCTCCAGACAAATCCAGGCAGACAAGCAGACAGGCAGACAGGCAACTATGCTCAACAGAAAAAGGCTGTCCCAAATTCAGTTCAGGGCACTCAGCATCTCACCACCGAGCTCGGAAAAGGTTAGCATTTTCAAACCACAAACTGTGCACATGCCTGTGAAATATCGAGGGCCTTATACAGGGAGACCAACATGCCTAGTTGTGGCCTTCATCCACAGTAAAACATCCACCATCACACAGCACCGCACCCAGCACACAGCAGGTCGAGCGAGCGGGCAAATGGATGCAGGTGACAAGGCAGGCGAGCTGTTAAGATCCAGATATACTCACCTACTGTATGTCAAGGATCAGTTCTGAAGCTATGCCTGGCACTAACTTGCATTATCATCCAGGCACAAGGGGACAGGGAAGGGAGGGTGGTAAATCTCACTGAAAAAGTTGAGATTGAGAAGAGCTCAAATATTCCAACAGACGTTGGATATAGCCAACCCATTGGTTGGATTTTTAGGTTATGTGTAAGCATACCTAATGTCAGAGCTTCAATATGTTTTATTTTGTCTGCCGTACCTTTTATCCTCAAGAACCCTCATCATGTATTGACACCCACAATGTAATATGTTGTACAATTTGCTTTTTTGCAAGACTCATTCATCCTGCCGACATTGACAATAAAAACTATAAAATATTCTGAAATTGAGTGAAAGGAAACAAACGGAAGTTTTGAATATTTCATCAGAAAATGAAAGAGTCAAACACATCCATTTCTGTCTCGACACAAAGCTGTTCCGGCGGAGTGCGCACCTGATCGGAATAATAAATCGGGGGAAATGTCGCGTGACTGCGCAGGGCAGGGCCGAACCTGCTGACTCCATTACTTTTATGAAACATCCTTATCTGAGGGCAGGTCGGCAAGGTGCTGACTATGGACCTGCATATTATGCCTACGAACACCTGCACATCATACCTGCCCTCCCACACTTTTCGGCTGAGCATAGACTCCCACATATAATCGAATTACATTGTAACATCAAATAAATGCTCCTTATTTTGAATGTTATGTGAAAGTATAAATGTATAGTATGTGTGCCTAAGTGGTACTAGGTTCGAGGATTTACCTGTGAATGTTGTGAAGCATAGAGAAAGTCAGACTGACGACGAAGGGAAAGGTGAAAATGAATGGAAGAAGTAAATTGAAGTGAATGATTAAGAAATACATTGAGGTGGATTTTGATGAGGCAAGATGTTGTTGACAGGAGGCTTTATTGGTCCTTATGTGAGTTGATGTAATAACACACAGTGAGTTTGTAGCTAATACCTCAATCTTGCGCCCTTCCACCATACTGCCATGCAGCTTCTCTCGAGCACGTTCAGCATCTCCGCTGCTCTCAAAAGTCACGAAACCAAATCCCTTGGTGAGTTGGTGAGGAGATGGCATTGAAGGTAGGACAACGAATTTGGTGAAAAACATGCAGTCAACTTTGATGCTTCTGACATAACATATCGTATAAATTGGCATTTAACAACAACTGCTTTGTGATAATTACAAACATTACAATAAATATTAAGCTATTACTTTGACATTTATTATTTGTCAAAACAACCTAAAACAGCTCATGTAATAGTGCTAATTAAGTACAATAAACATATCAGGAAAAGAAAAGTGATCTCAATTTACACATTATTTAATAAATATTGCACAACACCACTCTACGTGCGTTACAGAAAACAGCCTGAACGATGTGGCCAAATTAATGTGTATGAATCATGGGTATTATATTTATCAGAATGACATGGTGGTTTAGTTTGAGTGCGACCATGAGGAATTATTTATTGTGAGAGCAATAAACGTTGGCCATATAATGCAGGTTTTACTGCACTAGCACTGCATCAATCACAATTTAATTTCGTATATGGTAGCTTGCCTTTATCCAGGTCATCAAGCAGGAAGACGGGATGCCATGGTGGACTATTCCTCTGTATGTATCATTGTTTATTAATGGTATTAATCAAATATTTATGTGGAAATCGGCCCCAAAACCTCAAAGATCCCAAGTCAGATGCTCAGATCACTGACAGTACGACCAACTTCATATACTTCATCCAATATTTATAGACATCAATAAGTGAACTATACAGGATTTGTGCACATCAGTATATGACCATTATTGGATTCATATAATGTGTTCTGTAAGAGAGAATGCAGCAAACACAGACAACACATATGAGCCTTAAAACAGAAGCAGACACACAGAGGGAAGGATTCTTGATGTGCGTAGTGCGCAGAACCCTGACTGGCACCACATTAGGCATTCCCATGGAATAGCAGTAATGGAAGCAGAGGCAGATTAATGAGCACACGCCTCCGCGCTCCCAAAACTGCTGCGCAAGCAGGGTGGAGAGAGTGGAGCGTTGAGTTTCCAGCCTGGAAGAGTTGACTGTTATTATCAATCAGCACCAGGCTTTCCCATCGAGCATCGCATCCACCACGGGGAACCGACTGAACGCACAAAATCAGTTGCAACTGTTTTGATCGACAAATGCGCAAAAACATTGCTGAGCTTACAACCATATTGAATGTAAGTTGCGTGGTGAAATGTGTACGTGTCTACAGGCCATCCGCAGTGAAACCGTCATGTTTGAAATTTTTCTCAAAGAGTTTCGTGTGGTGCAATATCAGATGAAATAGTGGAATGAACACAAGGTGTGTGCAGCGGTAGGATTCAATCGTAGTCTCGTGCTGCTCATCAAACACATAAATATGAGAAAATGGGCAGGAGTAATTAGCAGCCAGCATTTCATCTCATAAACAACAAGCCACTGCAAAAACATACGATGGAGATCCAATAAATTAAGCAGTACATGGAAGGGATTCATAGTTAAAGGAGAAGGTGAGGGGAAGAGGGGGATGGGGACTGAAAGTCGAGCAGAAAGAAAAAAAGTGAGGACAGGAAAGGGGGGGGGTGGAAGAGACAGAGAGTGGTGTGTGAGAGTGAGAGAAAGGTGAGAGAGAGAGAAAGAGAGAGTGAGAGTGAGAGTGAGAGTGAGTATGTTTTAAGAGCTTGTTTGGAGATTATTTTGGGTAGGTTAATGATGTGTTCAGTAGTATTTATGGTACAATTGGTAAGTCTTCCTCAATAAGTCTTTGGAAAATTAAGATAATTCCCAAAATTAGGTCGTCCATGCCTTGTTGGCCTTTCATGTATTAAAGGTTTGTGAGCCAAGAGGAGAACACTGCAGATCGTTCCATCTGGCCTCCTCTTCTTGGCGTACTTGTGGTTATTACAAAGCTTGAGTTCCTGCAGCTGGGAATTTTGGCAGCCTGATAGAAAGATGGCTTTGATCGTGTGCTGGAGAAATGTCTATCTGTCCATTTGCTTGGGCTCTCTTGTCATAAACTATAATGTTGGGCTGGTTGTCTCTGTCAACAATGAGATATGTGGTGTTTGGAAATGATTAAATCTGAACAGGATGTGCATAGGTGTGTGTGTGTGTTGTGTAGTGTATTATATATTATATTTATATATATATATATAATATATATATATTATATATATATATATATATATATATATCTAGTGCCTATATGAAGTCGACACCCCTTTCAAAATTTTCACCTTTTGTTGCCTTGTAGCCTGGAATTATATTGCCATAAATCAGACTTTTTACACCTATGTTTGCACATCGTAACCCACAACTTCCAAGTGAAAAACAATTCTCAAATTTCAGAAAATTAATTAAAAATACAAAACTAGAATATCTTGGTTGGATAAATGTCCACCCCCTTATAACAGCCAATTGTAAATGAGCTCAGGTGTGACAAATCTCCTTTATAACCACACATCAAGTTTATTGGACTCCACCTGTATTAAATTGAAGTGATTCTGAATATTTCAGAATAAAATCAGCTGTTCCTGTCGGTTTCCTCTGCTGAGTAGTGAATTTCACAGCAAAGACTCAACCATGGGTATCAATGAGCTTCAAAAGACCTCCGGGATAAAGTTGTGGAAATGCACAGATCAGGGAATGGGTATAAAAATATTTAAAATGCCTTGAATATCCCTTGGAGCACAGTCAAGACAATCATTAAGAAGTGGAAGGCAGTTGGTACCACCAATACTGTGCCTCAATCAGGCTGTCCCTCCAAGCAAGGATGACAAAGCAAGGAGGAGACTGATCAGAGCGGCCACCAAGAGGCCAATCACAACTTTGAAAGAGCTACAGGCCTTTATGGTAAAGACTGGTTATTGTGTGCATGTGAAAACATTATCCCAAGCATTCCACAAGTCTGACCGTACTAGGGTGGCCAGAAGGATGCCATTACTTTTAAAAGCTCACCTAGAGTCCCATTTGAGATATGCAACAAACCACGCCAGAGATTCTGAAGCTATGTGGCAAAAAGTTTTGTGGTCTGACAAAACCAACATGGAACTTTTTGGCTGAAATGCAAAACGTTACGTTTGGCACAATCCGAACACAGCACATCACCAAAGGAACACCATCCATACTGATGTGAAGCATGGTTGTGGCAGCATAATGTTATGGGAATGTTTCTCATGAGCAGGGAATAGGGCACTCATCAGGATAGAAGGGAAAATGGACGGAGCAAAATGCAGAAAAATCCAAGAGGAAAACCTTCTGTCCTTTGCAAGAAAGCTGAAATTGGGAGGGAAGTTCACCTTTCAGCATGAAAATGACCTGAAGCACACAGCCAAAGCTACACTGGAGTGGCGAAGGAACAAAAACATAAATGTGCTTGAGTGGCCCAGTCAGAGCCCTGACCTAAATACAATCGAAAATCTGTGGCATGACTTGAAGATTGTTGTCCATCAACACTCCCCAAGTAACTCGACTGAGCTTGAACAGTTTTGTGGGTTTTTTTGGATACTTTGTCGAGGCTCGTAAGAGGGCTAACACACAACGCACAACAAGGGGGGCAGTCGACAAGAGGGGCCAGAGGGAAGGACAAAACAGTGAAGAACAGAGACATTACGAGATCTGTGGAAGGGAGAGAGATGGGGCGGGGAATACAGGGTATACAAGATGGACACCACAGGGCCTTTCAGGATCTTACACGACAGGGACCTTTCAGGAAGGAAGGCAGGAAATTTGAAGGAGGTGGGTTTGGGGTGGATTAATAAGGGTAGAAAAGATCATGGTTTTGGATGGGGGAAGATTAGTGGTGGTGGGGAACAGCTTTTTTGAAGAACAATGTGCATATATTGTATAGAATATATAGAACAATGTCTTTGTATAGAACAATGTGCATATATTGCCCAATCTAGGTGTGCAAAGTTGGTGGAGACCGATCAAAACAGACTCACAACTGTAATTGCTGTCAAAGGTGCTTCTGCTAAGTATTAACTCAGGGGGTGGACACGTCCAATCAAGATATTCCAGTTTTGAATTTTAAATTAATTTTCTGACATTTGTAGAATTTGTTTTTCACTTGGAAGTTACGATGTGTAAATAAAGGTTGAAAAATTCAAATTTATTGCAATTTAATTCCAGGCTATAAGGCAACAAAAGGTGAAAAAGTTGAAAGGGGTTGTAGACTTTCTATCTCTCTCTATCAAGTGCAGCCTGTGGCTGCTGGTTGCATCATTGGTTGGGACATGGCTATGCTGTTGATGCATTCTCCCTTATCACTGCACTGGATGATCTCGGAAGGACTCATTTTTGCCAACCTTGGAAGGATGACAGGCTGAGTCAACCTCCAGGTGTATTAATTCAGTGGCCCAACAGGACTTGAACTCAGGACCATAGTATTCCAAGCTGCCACCCTCACCACTAAGCCAACACCAGGCTTAGACTTTCTATAGGCACTGAATATTACATATCACACCTGGTGAGGTTGAACAGCATAATTCACTCCATGTGAAAAAACAGGGTGACAGTTTTAGCTGCAGCAAGATTCAAACCCAGGATAGACAACTCAAAGGTGAGTGTGCATACCTCATAGCTACCCTGGCAGCACTTAACGAGATGTATAGATGAATCGAAAATACATTTAAATATTTCCTTACTTATATGTACGTATATTTTCTATACTGGGTGTAGTGGCGTGCGCCTGTAATCCGGCTACTCGGAGGCTTGGGTTGGAGGATCGCTTGAGGACGGGAATATGCACTGGGCCGTACTATGAGAGGGTGTAGGGCAGCCCGGAACAATGGCGAAACCCAATCCTTATCCCTGTGTCGTAAGAGGCGACCAGGATTGCGTCAGGAAGGGCATCCGGTGTAAAACCTATGCCAAATCAGTATGCGGATCATAATAATGGATGATCCGCTGTGGCGACCCCCTAACGGGAGCAGCCGAAGGACGAACAACAACATGTACGTATATTTTCTAAAATAATAAACCTTAGCTTGTCTTTGATTATTGTGAGTTTCTTGTTCACATAATATTTTGAATACCACTCACATACATGCAAGAAACCAAGCCTAATACCTGTTTCCATCATATGTGTGTATATATATATATATAATATCAGTTGATCTGATTGGAAATGCTTGCATGTATAAAACAAGAAAATTGATGAGTAAGTGAATCGCAAAATAAATGGCCACAAAGTGGCAGACAGTGGGTATAAGAGGGCAAAACAAATATTTATTTATTTATTTATTGCAATAACATGAACAAACATGAACACAAAATACCAGAGTACAGGGTGTGAAAAAACTTAAATAACTTGAAACACACAATGGATAAAGTGCTAACTCATAAACAGTCAATGTACCATCATCTACAAGCTTACGAGGTCCGTCTAAAAAGTAACAGGACTGAGCCTGCTGTGTGCTCCACTTACAGAACTTAAATGAACGGGTTGCGTCGCAGTGTTTCGCACATTCCAGCAATATATATATATATATATATATATATATATATAATTATATATATATATATATATATAATATATAATATATATATGATTGGTGATGGTTGAATGTGCTCATTGTGTGATTTTTTACAGGTCGTTCTTTACATGTTGTCTCGTCTGAGTCGTCGCGCTATAAGTCGTGAGCAGAGAGCCAATCTGAAGTTTCTTGCCAAGCTTAGCAAAGCACCTTCTGAATCCTTCGCCATGCTGCAGCAAGTCCCGGGGAAGAAACGATGTCACGTACACGTGCATTTGAATGGCACAAAAGGTTCAAAGAGGGACGAAGGAGTTGAAGACGATCCACGGTCTGGAAGACTTCAACGAGCAGAACGGCGGACCACATTGAGCGTGTGAAGCAGATGTGCGCGCAGATCGTCGACTCATGGTGCAGATGATTGCTGAGGAACTTTCACCAACAAGGACACTGTCTGGAGCATCATCACTGAAAAGCTCGAAATGTGCAAGGTGTGCGCAAAGATGTTCCCCAAGCTGTTGTCCGGGGACCAGAAACAGCAAAGAGTCACTGTCTGTCAATACATTATCGAGCGCCTCGAGGACGATCCAGACCTGCTCAGGAGAGTCATTACTGGCGATGAATTGTGGATATTCGAATACGATCTCGAGACCAAACGGCAGAGTCGTCAGTGGAAAAGTTGGCATCACCAAGACCAAAGAAAGCAAGTATGTCGAAGGTCAAGGTGATGCTCATCACGTTTTTTGACATCAAGGGCATGGTCCATTTCGAGTTTCTACCACAGGGTCAAACATTGAATCAATATGTGTACAAGGAGATCCTCCGGTGCCTCATGAGATCAGTCTGGGACAAGAGGAGGGTTCTGTGGCAGAACAACGCCTGGTGCTCCACCATGACACGCACCCCTAGCATCTCTCTCTGG
>CM068958.1:75078194-75098802 GCA_035128595.1 Eptatretus atami | reverse complement strand
GGAAACTATTTTGAAGGGGACAAGCTGTGATTTCAATATATTTGCTGGAATAAAATTTCTGTGAAGTCAGTCCCGTTACTTTTCAGACTGACCTCGTATAAGTTAAAAATCGCTATCACTAAAACGTCTTCGGTCCATTCACAGGAGATTTTGTTTGACCCAATACCAATTGAATATCTCAATGAGGAATGAGAATTCTCAACTTATAACAAATATATATTTATATATATGCACATGTATGTATATATATATATATATATATATATATATATATTATTACACATATACACATCATATATTATATATAAATATATATATATAAAGATATTTCTCACCACTACTCACTGACTGAATATAAGTATAGGAACCTTCTGGGTGATGTAGAAAGCTGAAATTTTGCATGCCAATGGACATTAAAGCCAGTACACCAAGAAAAAACACAGCATCACCAGACAACATCCAAAATGAAAATATAAATAAAAGAAAACAAAATAAATGAAAAAAAAAATGAAAAAAAATGCAGGTGAGTGACCCAAGACAAGGGGAAAAGCATTGTAATGTTGTTTGCGACAGACATCGAAGCGTTACACCAGGAAAAAATAACAGCACTGTCGGAAAGCATCCGTAATGAAAATATAAATAAAGGAAAAAAAAGAAAATAATATAAATCAAAAATAAAATGCAGGTGAGTGACACAAGACAATGGGAAGCATCGTTCATATGCTTAGACAAATAGTAGCACATGCCTTGAATACACATATATATATATATATATATATTATATTTATATATATATATATTTTTTATATATATTATAATATAAATATAATTAATATATATATATATATATATATAAACATAAACAAAGCATGAGTGGTAAAGAATAAAATGTGACAGTGAGTGAAGAAACAGCAAGACCAGTACTTACCTTCGATCCCCTTTCATTGAATATTATTTCCACGTCTAGAATTTTTCCAAATTGCTGCAACACAGAGTGCACATCACAGTAATGCTGATCCAGATCATGAGACTGAGTGTGAGGAGGGTATTCATGATGAGGGTAGCAATAAATTGATGGAATTGTGGAGGGATGTATGTGAAATAGAAGAAATACCGAGCCTCCTTTCCGCCAACAATAGATTTCATTGAGTAAGCAATGGTCTGTTTGTATAAAATTGTTATACGAATCCCCAAAGTGGTGCTCAAAAGCAGTTGTCACAGAAAGTTTACATTTACAAAGCCTTTTGCAAAAGCTAATATATTGTATAAGAAAATCTTAATCCAGAGCTCAAAAGCTCTTAAAGGATTGAATAAGATTTCAATTGAATATGGTTTTGCGAACTCACTCCAAACATCTGCCGTAGATCAGGGTCTCTGAAGCGAAATGGGATGTTTGAGACGTGAAGCCGCTTGGGTTGAGGCTTTGTCTCTGATGCTTCATCTGGAGATCCACCTTGGCTGTCTGTCTGCGCCAGCTCTTCTGTTTGCTGAGTGATCACACCATCACACACTTGCTTATCGAGTTCACCAAAATGCAACATACTGACTGCATTTCTAACATGATGTTGAGGAAGCAGCCAATCCCAGAAGAGAACACTGCACTTGTGCTGCATTAAATAATGTTGCACTGCATGTGTAACAGATTAATTGAGCATTTCACAAAGCCTTAAATTATAACCTGTGTGCTGCACATGAAAGAGCTGGGTGTGAGCAGACGTATAGAAATTGTAGAAAAAGTTAGGCATTTTTCTGGCAGCCTACATGAAGCCCAAACAGGTTCAATGTAGAGGGTGTGAATGTTTGTGCAGATGTTTCTCACCGTGCCTGTTCCGGACACTGCTTGAGCTGGTGGATGGGTGCTTGAAGGTGCCGGGTGTGCAGCTGCAGGTGCATACAATGTCAAAGTATGCTCTGCACCCGGCGTCCCAGTGAAGTCTAGATGGTGTGAGTGTGGGTGAGTATGCGGATGTGTATGTGGGTGAGCATAGTCTCCTGGTAAGCTGGTGTGTGCCGGCGGTGGGATAGCAAACTGCGCGCCAGGGAAGGCCTGTGCAATGGAGTCGGCTGCCAGTCCCACCGGCTCCTGGTTCCCCTGATGCAAAAATATTGAGAGATGGGGAGAGAGAGAGAGAGAGAGAGAAGAGGAGAGGAGAGAGAGAGAGAGAGAGAGGAGAGAGAGAGAGAGAGAGAGAGAGAGAGAGAGAGAGAACACAGAGAGAGAGGACACAGAGAGAGAGAACACAGAGAGAGAGAGAGAGAGAGAGAGACAGACACAGAGACACAGAGACACAGAGAGAGAGAGACACAGAGACACACAGAGACACACGGGAGAGAGAGAGAGGAGAGAGAGAAGGAGGAGAGGAGAGAGAGAGAGAGAGAGAGAGAGAGAAACAAAAGTTAGACAACATTCTGAAAAAATAATCATGATTAAGTCAAAGTCTTAGACTTTGATAAAATATTGATTTATCAAGCAAAAAATGCCCTCGTTGACAATTACAAGTACAGAAGAGCTACTGCTCACACGAGGAATCAGGAATGAAAACACAAGTAAAGACTGATGAAGGGTGATAGGCAAAAAAAATTAACGTGTTTTAAAGAGAAACTTTGATTCAGGAGACAAAATGTGGATTGAAAGCGTACCCTGATGACAACCATATTTAATGAATAGAGTACAATGAAGCAAATTAACACCAGAAGTCGATATGCAAATGCTTTTGCTCAGAAAGAGGAATTAAAAATCTTGGAATGACAAAGAAGGTGAAAAGAAAAAAGTTACGGTTGACAAATAAATTACAAGTTTTAGTTAGAGACTCGTGAACAGTTTTCACAATGCATATTGAATACTTCAAATTTTAGAAAATGATCATTCTATAAATTATGAAGTATTTATTTCCCCCCTCCTGTTCATTGCCCACCTCTTATCATGATCTCCATCACATTGCTCTCCATCACATTGCTCTCATGATTATTTTATTTCCAGCTCGCTATGCTTCTCGTTAACACTGAACCGATTTGGTGGAGTTTTAACCTGTCTGATTCACCACTCCTTCTCAGTGCTCATTTCACTCATTATGCTAATGATATGCAGAGGCTGCGAAATGCATTTGTGTTTGCTGGAGTCTCTTCTTCACACGTTATTATTATATTTTTCTGTCTTACTTGTTTTAGAAAATTCTCTTCCTATTGACACATTGTTTTCTGTGTTTTTATCTTTATATCTCTGCTTGTAAAGGTTTATGTGATTCTATCACCAATTAAGTCATCGTGCCCATCAGCCTTAAGGGATTGTTACCTCTGCCATGGAAGGTGATGGAGGTTATATTTTCATCTGTTTGGCATTGCAAAAAGTTGTGATCTGGATGAAGTTTTGTGGGCAGGTTCAGTATGTGACAAGGATGAACTGATTAGATGTCAGTGAAGATCTGGATCTGACTACTAGAATTTTAAAAATGATTCTTCATCCTTGAGAGATAGGGCCCAAAACGATGTATTGCATGATATTTAAAAAAGTTGTGGATGGATTTTAATGAAACTTGCTGGGCAGGTTGGGTGTTTGACCATGTTGAATTGATTCAACTTTGGTGAGGATCTGAATCTGGATCTGGGTATGAGAATTATATAATTTTTCAAGTGATTCTTCACCATTGAGAGATAGGAGCAAAAACTATATATAACACGATATTTCAAAAATGTATTGGGCCTGATATGTTCTCGTTGATCAGGTATTACGTGCCAGAGGTATGCACTCTACCGAGTGCCCTTCTAGTTTTTGTAAGTTTCCTTTTTGCCATTTTCAGTCTGCTGATATTTTCCTTCCCCCTGACTCACATTATATACATGTTCATATTCTAATATTATATGCAGGATTTAAGCCACAAACAATGAAAGTATACAAACGGCTCTACGTGCATTGTGGTATTAAAATTGATGTTTTTGAGCATATAATCTTTTATCCAGTATTTTACTTACTTTGAGTCGTCTTGTAAGGGTTCTTTTCCTGACTAGACTCTAATCTGTCAGATTGGTACCTCACAGACAGGGCATTGCATCAAAAACTGGTCCTTCACATCATCGATACACAATGTATCCTGCCTGATACTATTAGTTAGTAGACGTCAAACATTCCACTCTGTCTTTTGTAAAGAGTAGGTGACTTACCAGCAGTCGCCTGAACAAGTTAAAAAAAAAATCCTGCACTAAACTGCAGCAGCAATAGTCTGAACTCAGATATTCCTTAACACCAGGTTAGGCTGGCTGCAATCTCAGAATATGGATTGATAAGTGGGCTATGTATCCTACACTATAAACAAATTCATGCATGCAGGTATTCGCATGTTACGTGTGAATGGCTTTCTTCGCGACAACGTAGGGCAAACTAACAACAATATTTTTTTATCTGAATTTTAAAGCTTATGAATTTTTCTACCTTTTGCCAATGAATAAATTCTCCAACTTCAATGCAAACAATTTTTTTTTAAGCAACAGCAATAAGGACTGTTTCTTTGAAAGCCAATGAATAAACAGTGTGATGGTTAGATAGAGCATCTGATTTGAGTCAAGGAGATTGGTGGTTAAAACCTCAGTTAAAGGGGCTGTCACACCTTGACGATTTAGCGAACGTATGCCGTTTTTTTACAAATTTGCCGAATACGCTGGCACACGTCGAATACGTTATGGTAAGTTTTGTATACGTTAGGAATACCCTGAAAAACACTGCCATAAGTCGTTGTACGCTGGCTTTAATCGTTGACTTTTGTGCTTGTTCTCTCTTTTTCGAATGCTTAAAATTTTACAACGTACTCGGCGTTTGGCTCACACGTTCCGCTATGCCGGCCATAAGGTTTAGGCACGTTATGCGATCGTTGACACACGTTAATTGTATGTTACTCATAAGTCGAAACACGTAGAGGTAACATTCGCGTACCCGAAACTTATTTCTAACCTATGAGTAACGTTTTGTAAGCACGCTACACGAACGTTGTTCACACTTCGCAACACGCTACTTGAAAGTTCCTCATACGTCTAAAACACATCAAAGTAATGTTTAGGGTACCCGTGACTTATTTATAACCTATGAATAACGTGCTTGGGAATTATTAGGCTATGCATACGCTGGACTATCGTTGGGCATAGGTTGTGGACGCCTAAAACACAATAAACAATCGTTGTATAACTTATGTATAAGTTCTCGAAGCGTTCTGTGTTCATTACTAGTACATTATGCATTTGTCAAAGTCGTTTTTAATACTTTAAAAAGTAAAACAAAGAAATATTTCATCGTGGGAATGAGGAAAAAAAATTAGCCGAAAAGAACATCGAACAATGGTGCAAAGTAGTCTCCTATTCGTGGACGATAAGAGGATCCATCATCACCACACCCTCCCCATCACGCTCACCTACTACTACTGACATGGACCTACTACTACTACCAATACTACTACTACAACTACTACTACTACTACTGACATAGACATACTACTACTACTACTACTACTACTACTACTACTGACATAGACATACTACTACTACTACTGACATAGACATACCACTACTACTACTGATGTAGCATTCTACTACTACCATATCTACTACTACAACTACTACTACTATTACTACTGTCACGCACACCAACTACTGCTAATAGTATTACTACTACTGATACTACTGGCATTGACATCTATCAACATGGAGTCTGGAACAATGATGGGTTCCTCTTGTGAAGCCATTTGTATGTACCAATTCCCCTAAACGCTGCCAATACGTCAGTACACGGTAGATGTAAGTTAGAAACACTTTCAGTAGGTTCTGTGGTTGTCCGGAAGACGTCAATTTAATTCGTCTACATACGACAATGTGCGTTATACATACGTTACAAATAGGTTCATAGCATGTTATTCAATGGTTAGATGCACGTTTACTTAGGTTCAAAACATGCTACACATAGGTTAAACGCACGTTACTCTTACGTTCATAGCACGGTAGCCATTGGTTCAAGGCCAGTTATACATAGTTTCAATGCACGTTACTCATACTTTCCAAGCACGTTAAACATAGGCTAAGCTGACGTTACTCATTTGTTCAAAGCACGTTACTCAACGGTTATAAATTGGGTTTCAAGTATGGTTGCCATTAACTTGACGTGCTTCGACTTATGACTAACCTACAAGTAACGTGTGTTCGCCGTGTTTAAACGATCGCGGAACGTGCAAGAACAGATGCCAACGCATGCGAAACGTGTGAGCCTTACGTCGAGTACGTCTTAAAATTTCAGCATGCTTGAAATTTCACGACGTATCGAACGGACTAGGTAATATGCCAGCGTACTTAATGATTTCGAGCATAATCTTAACGTATACTCAACTTTCCTATAGCGTATTTGACGTGTGCCTAGCGTTGTAAACCCATTTTTCATAGAATGGCATACGCTGGCAAAATCGTCAAGGTGTGACTGCAATGTTGACAATTCAAAATCTCGGGCAGTTTTGATTTCAATCGGCGTCCGGCAAGTTCTCAACAGGCTACGCCACGAGTTCGCCGGCGATACGTATAGCGCGCAAAGGTAAGTTGAACTATCGCTTGTCTTAGGTTTTGAACGCCGATCACAAGGTAAGCATTCTTGTAAAAGTTATGTATAACACAACGAAACGTTCTGTGCCCATTACTAATATGTTATGCAAACGACCAACACGTTTTGAATACGCCAAAAACTCAAAAAAACCATCAAAATTCAGCGTACGTCAACGTTTTAGATCAATTTTTATACGTTGCCATTGCTGGCTTAAACGTCAAGGTGTGACAGGGCCCTAAGCTACACCAAAGACTTCACAAATCACACATGCTCCTTCCTTGCTTGATGCACACCATTTTAAAAGGATATAGCATGGAAAACGACCTTAGGTTGGCAATCATTGTGCAGACTTTCATTGGACTAATGGCCTCCTGTGTTGAATGAAATTCCTTGAGAGGGATCACATTATTGTTATAACCTATTCAGGAAAGCATGGCACTCTCACAAAGGCAGGAATCACCTCTCAAACGCCACCTAGAGGTGGTAGTTGTCGGAAAAGCTTGAGATTATCCAGACACTGCACCTGATTTATGTTTGTTTATTTATTTATAAAATGAAAAGCATCCGAAGCCAAAAGCGGGGTGTTAAGCAATTGGTTCACTTCGTCTCGATATGTGTCTACTGACGTCATTCTATGATTGAGAAGCTACTTAACTGCAATATAATCATACATTTTGAACACTGTATAACACCAATTGGACCATGAATCGGAACAAAAACCTGCAGTTTAGCAGTACTTTGGCTTTGAATTTGCCAAGTTGTACAGAACCTCGTTCCGTGTGCGGATGCGCACAGAGGAGCGCATGTGGCAAGTTGGAAAGTGACAAAAAAATGTATTGGTAGGGATCGAAAGCATGTTTTTTTACAGCGCATGCGCTGTATACAATTGCACCGAGTTTGAAATGTCCCCGGCGTCGTCTACCACGTCTCCGGTGGGTCCGGTGTCCCCCCCCCCCACGTGCCTCAAGACAGCCAATGACGGCCGTCCGGTAGATGCAGTGCGTAACCTCGACGGAAATGGCGACAATTGACGGAAATACCCGAGTATTTCAATGGAAATTTGTGAAACTAATGTGTTATATATGTGAAAACCATTTAATTTATTGCTTGACAGAAAAAAACGAAGAAACGCTCCCCTCATGTACGAACGAACGAAAGACGTCACTTCCGCCCACCATCGCATTTCGCGCCGATCGCCGAATGCTGAAAGCTAAGTTCTTCTTATGCTATCATTCTTTTGCGGTCCCCTGCCACGCTGTATCGAACGATTTCATTCCTTCTGTTATATATAAAGGTGCTTATCACAATAATAATAACAAGATTTTTACATTTCAAATATTAAGTACGCTTTTTAATTGTTTTTCAACTGAAAAAGCATAAATTGCATATTTTAACATTAGTGTACTCATTTGCTTCACCACACGCGCTGTATTGAAGGATTTCACTTGTTTAAAATTGATTCATTAGTCGTGATCGAATGGTGAGGTGATATTGCGTGTGGAATCCTGCGTTGTGTTCATTTACCAATTTTTTGTAGAGTGCTCGCCAAGTGGCTTAAGCATGAAAACAAGCACTCCAATCAAAATCGTTGATAAGGAACTGATGGCTTGGCAAGCACTAGCTATCTACTGGGCAATTGAATACCCCTGGAGGGTAGTGACGTGGCTTTCGGTGAGAGAAAGCTCATGACGTCACTCAGCCAATTGACTGGAGTGATACCTTGTATATCAGCTGCAGGTCTATCTGTTTGTGTGTCAATCCTTGCGAGTGGAATGGAAGTGAAACATTGCGTTTTTAATTGATCATACATTCCATCCAATATGGGTTTCGTATTGGGTTTTCAGTCTGTGGGTCTGTGGGTTTTCAGAAACAAAATGGGTCAAACCCGTGAAATCCAGGTCACTTACCATCTATGGAGGAGTGAGATAATATTTTTACTCTGTCTGCCTGGCAGTCAAACAAAATTGAAAAAGATTCCAAACAGGAAACTTACTGTCTTTAGTAACATCATAAAGTACACAAACAACAGGTAAGATTAACTAATTTAACATGTTCAATAAGGTAATGTAAAAGATGTGCATTAACAGCGGTAAACCGCATTTATTTAATACAGCCTTTAAAACGTTTATTTTACTTCAATTTAATTGTATACTTGAGCACTGTAGAACACAATTTGACTTCTTGGCACTTCCAAAAACCTCCACTTTAGCAATACTTGGAGAAAATATTGTACCATCTTTTGCCATCTCGACCAATCAAATATGCAGCTTGCACTCATGGCGTTGGGGAATCTTAAGATTCAGACAAAATGAAAATAAATATTGTGTAAATAGGAATATAAATTGTGCTCCGAAACACAGAGCAAAAGTTTAAAAGTCCCTTCCAATGTCTTTTTTTCTCAGGACTGTGTGGGGGTATTAAGGTGTTCTATGAATTATCAAGTTACCCTCGCTCGTGGAGAGGGTATTGCATTGGGTCCGTTTGTTTGTCTGTTTGTTTGTCTGCACATAATGTGCCAACATAGACCACTTTTTTTTTTACACATTATCATTTTTCAACCAGATACCTCCACAAACTATGTACAATGAGAATGCGAGTACGACTATAAAACCACACAAAACAAGCCCTAGCAAGGGTCTGCAATCGTTGATTGCTCTTTCTAGTTTATTTGTGTTTTTTGTTTGTTTATTTATTTTAGCAACAAAGCAAACATAACTTGCAATTTTATACTTTCAGTAGTTTCCCTATGAGGATTCCTGGTTGTGATGGTTAGGACAAACAATACAACCTTCAATGAAATGTATATATCTATATATATATATATATATATATATAATACATATATATAATATATATATTTATTATATACATATAATAATAATATATATAATAATATACATATATATATATATATTGTTCTGATTGGCCATTCTCCACTGATGGGTCATCACCTCCTAATGGTCGAGGTGGGATTGGAGCCTGTTTCGTGTTCAGCTCTCCAATTGGAGGTTGCAGAGTCTGAGGCGGACCTCCTCTCTCCAACCACCTCTATGTTAGAAAATATATTAGATTATATGTTAGAAAATATCCCCTCCTCTATATTAGAAAATATCCCCTTTATCCCCATTGCTTCTTGGTACCTATCCCATTCCAATTTAAACCCATCTACTATTTCTGCTGCCACTATTTTTCTGCGTAGATCATTCCATACATTCACTACACTCTCTGACTGAAAACCCCTGCCTTATTACCATCTCCCCTCCCCCTCTCTACTTTCAGGCCATGGCCCCTTGTTCTATCACTGCATATTTTGTTAAAAAACTCTTCTGCATTTATTTTGTCGATATCCTTTATTATCTTAAACATCTCAATCAAATTCCCTCATAAATAACTCCAGTCGAATGTGCCACTCCCCATAGCTTCATATAGCTAGCCGCAGAATCAATCTAGTAGCTCTATGCTGAACCCTCTCTGGAAACTATGTCCTTCCTCAGATGTGGCGACCAAAACTGTACACAAAATACTAGACAATGCTTCACTAAATTTATATAGTTGTTAACACCACCTCTTTTGATTTTATAATTTATCAACCTACAAATACAACCAAAAACTCCATTAACTTTACCTGTATCTGCCTGGGACTGTTCTGTCTGCTTACGCCCCATATCTATTACCATCCCCAGATCCTTCTCCTGTGTCACATGCACCAAGGCTTTCCCTTGCATTATGTATTCCCTATTTTCGTTGTTCTTACCCATTGCCTGCACCTTACATTATTTATGTTAAACTACATCTGCCAATCTTTTGCCCAATCTATGAAAGTATCTTGACTTTCCTGAATCTGATTCCCCCTTCTCTGCTAATACTAAGGCAAATGGGCATACAAAAATGCATACACCCGAGCGCACAGGGCCAGAATGCATGCTCGTTCTAGCAATGTTAGGTATCACCGGATTCCCTCGAGTTGATGAGCAGTTATGCCATCCCATGAGAGAGAGTATATATCAATATCATTTCTTGATTGCAATGGTGACCATTAACCCCTCTTCCACACCAGCACTGGCAGAATCCACTCGACGATGATCATGGACAGGCAGCCAGAAACACGTCTGCCAATTGATTATTTTCCCCACGGGGTGGGCTGATGTGCAGAAGCTGCTACCCACACAGCAACTACAGTCACCAGATATAAAGGAACTTCCAAGAAGATCATACCAATTGCTGCCCGTAGTCCAGGCAGGAATATGGAATTTAGCCAGTGTTTGACAAAGGACACTGTGGGATCTTTAACATCACCAAGTAATGGTAGTAGACAGGACACCTAGATTGACATCCTTCCAAAACAGCACACACATTGCATGTGAAACACCAGGGTGATAGTTCATAGTATGTCTGTGATTCAAACCCAGGCAAGACAGCTCAGAGGTTAGTGTACATACCTAAAGAATATCCTGGCAGCATATATTTTTCCAATGATGAAAAAGAAAAGCACATCCAACCAATAATTTACATCTCGAACTACTCCACAGGTTTTACAACAAAAAAGAAAGAGCAGACTTAGTCTCAGGTGACATTTCAACCAACACCAATGGACTTCCTCAGGCTTTAGTTTTTCTCTGAGAACAAATTATTGTCCAAATTTGTGGTTGGATATGCTTTTCCTTTTTTGAGATATGCATGATCCCAATCACCCTTACCCCCTTTATTAGGGATTGTTGTCTTTGATAATCTAAGCAGATTTCTTTCTCTGATCCCCATTCCTCCTCACTCCCTCCCTCCCTCCCCCCTCACCCTCCTTCTCCAAAGCTGCAGTAAAGCTACAGCTCACACCTCTCAGCCAACTACAGCGAGCCTTGATAATGAAGTAATTAAGACTAAGATGGTGCATTTAATCCCCATGCAGGGCCAGCCATGTATTGTGAAACAGATGGGCTCCGTGTTTTTGTACCAGTGTCCTTGTGAGCTTGGCAAAGGATGTCCCTGACGGAAAACCGATCGTGTTTCCTCAGTAGGTCTAACATTCAGCCAGTGATCAAAAGTTTCTTGACTTTTCAACATGCAATCCCCTACCCCTCCAGTGCCATAATAAAGTAGACTGTTGCCAAAGGAATTAGAGTCCAAGATTCCAAGTACATCATCCTTCTTACCTGTTTCTTTACTGCTAAAAGCTGTACATCTGGAAGAGCTTTCACAACTTTAAACATGACATGTCCTGTTGATCCAAAGGCAACTTTATGTTTTTTGTTTTACTTGATCATCCCCCATTTTCAACTGAAGCTACCTGCCCATCTGCAAAATTTGCAACGACTCGACTGAGGTCCTCTTCCTCGTGCTGAGTCTGAGGTCCTGTTCCTCAAAATGAAGTGCATTTTGAGGCTAAATGGTCATTATATTTTGTCATTCAGTTGATTTTTGGTGTTTAGAGATGGTGATTTTTATGCTGAGAGATACTCAACTCTATCTGTCAAAAATAGGTTTCATGACATGACAAATCCAGCTCAGCAATGTTGATTTCAGACAGAGTAAAAAACAAAAAGGCTAACTTCCTGTGAACCATATTGTGAGCATTAGGTTGTAAAAGATCCTAGTGCATTTCAGTATTAATGCATAAAGGTAAAGCAAAGTGAGAGTGCAACCTGCATGCAGAAAAATTGCTGAGTTCCAGACTAGCTGTCAGAGATACTTCAAAGAATTTTTAAAAGTACACAGTGGCTTGCAGGATAACTTAGAGTTACACCCTGATGCTTTGTGCTTCTCTTTAACCATCAAGTTGAGATCCAAAATACGCTGCAAGTCGATTCACGTACAACCTGTCACCCTGATATGCTTTGCAGGAAAGGAGTTTCATAACATCACACACTGTACTTTCCAACAAGACATTTAAGCGGCTGTTCTATCTGTTAGCGTTTACACGTAGGTGGCACGGTAACCCATTCACTATGCCAAATGGTTTCAAATTAGGATGTATACATGTATCTTTTCTATCCATTCTCATATTCACTGATATGCTGTGACTTACCCTCAGAGAAACGGGCAAAGGTGTTATGATCCTAGAATATGCACGGACGGAAACGTCTTCAACCGACGCAGGTCCTATCGAGAGTCTAAAGTCGCAGAGGTCTTACTCCATGAGACCATTAACTCGTGTTTGCTGATGACTCTGCAAACATTGCCAACACATTCGAGGATATCCAAGTAACTTGCGACTTCTAACATGCCTGCAAAGGATTCTGTCTCACCATAAACAAAATAAATCAAAATTCCTTCACCAAACAAAGCCAGGCAACGCTCATGGATTTATATCAATAGCGCACCACTGAACACTGTGCCTAAATTATATTATCTTGGCAGTGCAACAGAACAGAACCCACTGCTTGATGACAAAATCTCACACAGGACTGCGAAAGTGAGTAGCGAGTTCTGCTTCTGGTTTGCTGAATAATCGTCTCCGTTGAAAGCATGGCGTAAAGTTTAAAATGAAGATTGCTGTTTACCAAGCCATCATGCTTACTTACAAAGCTGTTTTGGATCACAAGCTTGGTTGGATACTGTAACAGATGCATGTGAAGTGTCTCAAGCAGTTCCACCTCCATTGTCTCCTTTTAATGGCCAGGATTAGCTGCCAATGTAAAATGCTGAATAGCACTTTAATGGTCTTGCATGTTATGATAAAACTAGTATATAGACATTTTTGATACCTAGCCAGTATAATTGAACTGGATGCTTAATATGGATGTCTGACAGCCAAATACCAAAGTATTACAAAGCCATCCAGTTGTTTAATGGTTACTGGTCATGTGGAAGGCAGCGGAAAGGGTACAATAATTCAAAGGAAGCTAACTTCAAAGCCTGTCACATTGACCGATGTTTTTTTGTTTTCTTTACAGGAGTGAGCCTCATGGGGTTGTGGTAGACCATCACCAAAGATATGTCGATCTGGAGAGACGTGTGTACAATCTATCGCTATTTTTAAGGAGCAGAGGAATACACATTTGAAGAGGAAATGCACCCTGAGGAAATCATCCGTACAGTTTCCATCTCTTGGAGAATTAATCTGCGATATCTGCAACAGATATTGCACTTGGTGTCCATTCTCACAAGAGGACATACAGCTAATGTACATCTAACTGACAGGACACAACATCACATCATTACTTGTGCGCACGAAACATCCTCGAGTACCTTTGGAAAAGAAAAGGTTATTGTGTCAGAATGCTTCACAAAGCCCAGTGAGGACATGCACCACCAGGTTGCAATCCCCATTGTGACATCATGATAGCCACTGCCTTTGGGGCATCCCAACGATCATTCCATTAAAGGGCTAGACAGACAGGCTGCAGAGAACATTATAATCTCGTTCAAATTCTACCTTATTTTACAATGAGAAATATAAGTTTTATAAACTAGTAATAAGGTACCTGCTGATACCATCATACAGTATGATTGTAGTAAGTTTGGAAAACTTGATCCACACTAAGAGAAGCAAAATCGAAGATGTTGAGACCTCACTGAAGCTCAATAAGAATGGAATTTCCTTCAGCAAAGCCACATTACTAATCCAGCATATGTATGTATATAATTTTGCAAATGGCTTCTATTTATATGTATACAAAACTGCAGTGAGTGTATGCACAGGTAATCTTGATTAACTCTAAGGACAGGATTGTCATTGTTTTGATGGATATAATCAGTGTCTTTGTCAGAAGTGCAAAGGTAGAATCCTGCATGACAGACGAGGAATAGTTTTAATGTGTCCAAACTCTTTAAAAGGTGAACTTTACATTTTTACCCCATGCACGCGAAGCGAAAAGCGGCATTAAGCAAATGGTTCATGTCCGTCTGTCCGTTCGTCTTTCCGTCTTATCAATTTATGATTGAGGAACAACTTACTTAAATTGAATGTTATATTTTGAGCACAAATCGGAACATGAATCATAAGACAAACCTGCTGTTTTACCGTGCTTTGTCTCTGAATTTATCCCGATCGTACATGCACAGAGACGAGTAAGAAAATATTTTTACTGTCTGCCTGCCTGGCAGTCAAACAAAATTGAACATCATTCCAAACAAAAAACTTACTCTTTTTAAGGACGTCATAATGGATACATACAACAAGCACATAGAAATAATGCAATGTGTTAGATCAGGTGGTGTTATAGACGCTGGGTAAAACCAGGAATCAATAAATTTATAAGCCTCTAAACCTCTTTAAACCTATATTTAAATTGATTTATACAGTTGAACAATGTGGAACACAAACTGCCTTCTTAATACCTCCAGAAACCTACAGTTTGGCAGAACTTGGATGTGTTCTTTGGGGTGGTGTATGTAATAGGAGCTGTCAAGCACAGCCCCTGGTGGGAAGTGGGCATGGCACGTGAGAAGGTGCAGTATCTGGGTGAAGAAAAGGCCACTGATATGGCTACATACGATGCCGATTGATGACTGTTTTCTATGGTGATCAATAAAACCTCCATCTCCTAAACTGCATCTCAACGTCATCTTATTACAGTGTATAAGGGTGATGTACAAGACTGCTTCGGTCGCGTTAAACTTCGGATTTTTTAAAAACGATCTTTAAAATCATTATTTTATCATAATTGAAGTTTTTATACTTGCACACTGCGTGGGGTATTGTGGTCTATGAACTCTCCAGTTACTTCCACCACCGAAGGTGAAGGAAGTTATATTTTCACCCCTTTCTGTTTGTTTGTCTGTCTGTTTGGCTGTGCACAGGATATCTCAAAAAGTTGTTGACGGATCCGGATGAAATTTTGTGGACAGGTTGTGTGTGTGACCACGACGAATTGATTCGATTTTTGGTGAAGATCCGAATCTGGATCTGGATAGGATTATTATTTAATATTTAAAGTGATTCTTCACCATTGAGAGATCGGGCCAAAAACGATATAGTACTGTATAGCATGATATTTCAAAAATGTGCTGGGCCTGATACGTTCTCATGGATCAGGTATTATGTGGTGGAGGTATGCATCCTACCGAGTGCCCTTCTAGTTTTAAAACTGTGAACATTTGGTGTTTACTTCACTATTGTATCAGCATAACGATGTCGACAACAGAAACGCTCCCAGATAATTTAACTATTTACTTTTAAAAACAAACAAGCAAATATTATGAGTATGGACAATATAAGATGCAAAAAATTGTTATACCTTGTTTACATTGTGTGAAATAACATCAATAACAAAGAAACAAGCAGTCATAGACTGGTACTTACGAAATCGTCAACTTGACCTCTGACCTTGTTCTAATAAAAGCTGTCTCTAGAGAAGGTAGCGACGCAAACCAGAAGTTTCTACGATGATTCTGTACCAAACCATCAAAAATCGAATGTTTGACCTCACTGTGACCTTGACCTTTGACCGATTTTGACCAAAATCTAATCAGCACTAGCCATCACCCTCCTGAATCACGTGGTGTAATTTGACATTAGTAGCTTCTTCCGTTCTCGAGTTATCGTGCCTACAAACAAACACACAAACAACAAAAACACACACAGACACACACACACAAACAAACAAACAAACACACAAACAGATGACGGAAGTCATCAATATACTTACAAAATCTTTAGATTCGAAGTACAACTATTAGTTATTTACTGGAAATCAGATGAGATCATGAGTTTGCTTTCAAATGTGACTGTTCAGCCGGTGCTGTTTGTGACAGTCTCCCTGGAAATGGCTCAGTGATCGAGTGACACCGGACCCTGAAAGTCTTGGTTGAAATCCCATAGTTCACAAAGATTTGTATTTATTGCTACAAGCCGAGCAACTTGGTTTTAAACTATGTGGTTTCATTCGGACTCACTACTATGAGCCAGAGGTGCAAGAGTCGAAAACCCTCCATCTCATGTCCATCATAGAGGATGTTATATCACTTGTCATACTTACTTGCATCTGCAAGGGGAGATCAAATGTCTGCATAATTAAATGAAATTGCTGGTAAGTTGATTTTTATTGTTTGAATTGTTCTGTGCCAGAAGACCAATATGAAATTAAACATTGTACTTTGAGCCTGCCACATTTAAATAGACCAACACTACGACTGTGGGATTGTTGCAAAAACAAAAAATCAAAAACGCAATTTTGCAAATATCCTACATAAAGAGACCTGCCATCTTGATGCAACTTGGCCTTCATGAGAACTTCATGTGGTTGACTCTAATGGGTAAGTATAATGCTGTGTGCTCAGTTATGAGCCTGTCTACATGGATGTAGAGACAATAGCAATAGAAAACTAGTCTTTAGAAAGAATAGAGTCAAGTTGCATCTCAGGAAAAAATTAAGATGATGAATTTTCCAAACTAAATATTGAGCTCGGCACCAGTATCCTAACATCCTTGAGAAAGAGGGTGAAGTGACGTCTGTGGAGTCGGCTTCTTGCTTTGTATATAATTTACTTTGTAGTTATAATCAGTGCTATGTATGTTGGGCATTAAAAAGTTAGATGAATGAGATGCTTACAAGGCCTCAGAGAATAAATTTATACACTATTTCAGGGGGGTTGTCAAATGGATGGCATTCCTCCATTTGGATCTATCTAATGCGTAAGTTTCGTGCAAACCAAACATTCCATATCTTTCTTTACTTTTTCAATCCATTCCTTTTTGGGACATCCTCTTGACTTTCTTCCTTCCACCACGAGCTTTCGTGTTTCTTGACAGTTTCATCTTCTGACCTTTGTTGCAAATGTCCAAGTATTCGCTTCCTAAGTTCGTTTTCACCAACATCGATGTTTAATCAATTCCTGATTTCTGAGCTCGATATTCTTTCTTTCAGAGACAATCTATTCATCCATACTATCATTCTCATCTCTGTTCTTTCCATTATTTTTATATCTTCGACCCGCATTGCCTGTGTTTCACTTCCATACATCAATACTGGTCTGAGAGTAGCTTTATAAACTCTTCAATTTTACAGATAATGGAATCTCTATGTGCTTTATGATACCACCTAGTTGTCTCCACTTACTCCAGGCTCACTTTATTCTTGATATAATTGTAAGTCTGCTCCTACTGATGCCTTACAACTCCAAGGTAACAACTTTTGACAATTTTCTAACTTGACCTCTGAGTTCAGGAGCATTTCTTATAATTCTGAAATTGGTCTTTACCACCGTGTTTGATTTTATTATACCTCCCCATAACTACTTTTACCATTTCTTCAGGCATGAACTGCCTTCTGAGAGCCCATTAAACAACTGCTGTTGGTACTTGATCATATGCTTCTCTAGGTCAATGGAAATGTGATACAGTTTCCTTTTCCTGGCATTGCTTCAAAATTAAAATCGCTTCTGTTGTTGATCTCGATATATAACCAAACTGGTTGCTGTCTATATTTTTCACTTTTCTTAGTCTTCTTTCAAACACCTTTTGAAAACTTTTAATGCCTGCTCAATTTGGTTAACTCCTCTGTAAGATGAACATAATAAAGGGTCTCCCTTCATCTTGAATAATGGCACAGTAGTGCTATTTGTCAAATCTGCAGGGATCACAACTTCTGCTGGCTCTGTTTAGCTGCCTAAACACCTAAACAGAGCCTTTTCCTTTGTTGCTGATCCACGGCCATGTTTTTGGGCTTGTTTACTCAGGGGGAGGAACTTCTCTGGGGGAGCAGCTTCATTCTGGGTAGTAGCTTCTACTCCATGCCGAATGACGACCAATAATCCTGAAAACATGCGTCCATGATTGTTTCCTCTCCATGGTGGACTGGTCTTCCTGGTGTTACCTGCACTACAATCACATGGAGATGTTGGGAGATGTAGCTCTGCTATGCTCATATCTAATAGGTGGATCAAATGCAACTGTTTAGCCAGCAGAGCTCTTTTTAAAATATAAACTAGCAAACCACACTCCTGAGGTGGATGATGGATGGGTGTGAGGTCAGAAGGTTCTGGGTAGAAGAGAGTTGTGCAAGGTACACAATGGGAGGCAAAAGGATCTAGCTCACTGGCTTCCCCTCGACACGGTGAAGAAGGCTGCATGATTCTCGTGTTCGTGCTGAGGCACATTTTTTCACGTGCTGGAGAAAAACGCTAGCCATTGACTGTTCAGCTGAGTCGTGAAGCATGTACGTTTCTGAGGAGGGAAGAAGAGCATGCCTCATGGCCTTATCACAGGGCCTCAGAAAATCATCCTTCGTCGTATGGTCGAGGAGGAAGGTGGGCAATCATGGTAAGGCCTAAGTCACATTTGCCACGGCGGCCGTGGGGTCTCCAAAATCTACAACCACTAGCAATTATACGGCGGCCGCAGTATTTCCACGGTCACACAATGTAGCAGTCACATATGTTTTTATTTTTCGGGGAGCCGCACGGCGTATTTAGAAATTGTGGGAGCCGAAAACGTGGGGGTGCCGTACGGTCTTGATTTGATGTCACACGGTGACCTTAGGGCGTCCCTGCGGCGGCCATATAATTTTCAAGGCAGACGCAAGGTAGCCTCAAGGTGCCTGCAAGGCGACCGCAGGGGGGCCCAAGGCGAACGTGCGGCCAGACGGACGGTAACGAGTGGTTGTTTTTTTTTTTTTTACCAGTTTTTTTTTCTCGGCTTGTCGAATTGCATCGGCGAACGTAGAAATGAAAAAAGTTATAACTCCGCGTTATAATTCCACGGCGACCCTATGGCCTGTAAAAATATAGCCAAACGGCGTAGGGCCACCCTGAGGCCACCGCAGAAACTCTTCGCCGCCGCACGTTTCTGTCAATTCAGAGGGCGTAAGGCTGCCGTATCCTCGCCGTAGAGCAAATGTGACAGGCCTAAACAGACCTGGTGCAAGAGAGGAATGGTCGGCAAGTTCAAACGTAAAAAGGAAGCTGCACGGTGGTTTCTGAGCGTTGGCATTCAATGCTGCCACACAAATACCTCAAATACGTTTCCCACCCAGAGGGCGGCTTGGTGCCATTTTTGGTGCGGTTTCAGTGACTTTGCAGTTTTGATGATGCCAGGTCCAAAGTGTAGCATCTCTGGACAAAGCTAAGTGCCAGAATAAAGGAGGGATTTTTCTTTTGTTTTATCCTTTCCCCTTGTCCATTTTAGTATCTGTGTGTAGAGGGGCCTCGACTTTAGGCTGTAAATTACCTCACATTTCATTACCTTATGCTTTGATTTATTTTCATTACTATGCTTTGATTCATTCCTATTATGAATACTTGATTTATGTTCATTAAACCCCTATTTATTAATTTTGCTTGTGTCTGTCTATTTGTTGTGTGTTTGAGTATAAATCCTTGTCTTCCGTCTTGGTAAGCGCCTCTGGCACATGCTTGCCGCCCCCGTCCCGCACACCCTTTTATCTCCAGGAAACTCGGCTGTTTGCCTCATTCGGCCATCCATCCAGGTCAGTCTTAACTGGCGTGGATATGATAATAAATAAATAAATATATATGTTTATATATATATATATATATATATATATATATATATATATATAATATTATATTATAGTATACATATATATGTCCATAAAGTCTCTTTACAATTTAAAACATTTATTACAAAGGCAATTGAAGTGATGTTTTTATCAGATTTGTTCAATGTACTCAATGATTATCAAAGTTCTCTTTCTATGGCGTTATGTTAAAGATATCGTGTATCGAACAAAGATACGGGACATCAACGACCTGAAGCAAAGGCGCCATTGCCACCATTGATGAGGCTATGCTACAGCGAACATGGCAGGAAATCGATTACCGTCTTGATGTGCTTCGTGCAACTATGGTGCCCATATAGAAGTGTATTAAATGAGGCAAAAAAAACTTCAATATCTACTCCTCATTTTGTAATAATTTCCACAGGTTTATCTATTCATTTGCTTTTGTAATACATTTTTTAAATTGTAAAGAGACTTTATGGACACCCTGTAATAATGTATATATATATATATATATATATATATATATATATATATATATATATATATATATATATAATATATATATATTAATATAATACTAGACGACCTGTGAATACTAGATGACCGTGACCTGTTTGTTCCCGTGTGACAGCGTTGAATAAAA
>CM068958.1:75059663-75078169 GCA_035128595.1 Eptatretus atami | reverse complement strand
GGTACAATAATTCAAAGGAAGCTAACTTCAAAGCCTGTCACATTGACCGATGTTTTTTTGTTTTCTTTACAGGAGTGAGCCTCATGGGTTGTGGTAGACCATCACCAAAGATATGTCGATCTGGAGAGACGTGTGTACAATCTATCGCTATTTTTAAGGAGCAGAGGAATACACATTTGAAGAGGAAATGCACCCTGAGGAATCATGTACAGTTTCCATCTCTTGGAGAATTAATCTGCGATATCTGCAACAGATATTGCACTTGGTGTCCATTCTCACAAGAGGACATACAGCTAATGTACATCTAACTGACAGGACACAACATCACATCATTACTTGTGCGCACGAAACATCCTCGAGTACTTTGGAAAAGAAAAGGTTATTGTGTCAGAATGCTTCACAAAGCCCAGTGAGGACATGCACCACCAGGTTGCAATCCCATTGTGACATCATGATAGCCACTGCCTTTGGGGCATCCCAACGATCATTCCATTAAAGGGCTAGACAGACAGGCTGCAGAGAACATTATAATCTCGTTCAAATTCTACTTATTTTACAATGAGAAATATAAGTTTTATAAACTAGTAATAAGGTACCTGCTGATACATCATACAGTATGATTGTATAAGTTTGGAAAACTTGATCCACACTAAGAGAAGCAAAATCGAAGATGTTGAGACCTCACTGAAGCTCAATAAGAATGGAATTTCCTTCAGCAAAGCCACATTACTAATCCAGCATATGTATGTATATAATTTTGCAAATGGCTTCTATTTATATGTATACAAAACTGCAGTGAGTGTATGCACAGGTAATCTTGATAACTCTAAGGACAGGATTGTCATTGTTTTGATGGATATAATCAGTGTCTTTGTCAGAAGTGCAAAGGTAGAATCCTGCATGACAGACGAGGAATAGTTTTAATGTGTCCAAACTCTTTAAAAGGTGAACTTTACATTTTTACCCCATGCACGCGAAGCGAAAAGCGGCATTAAGCAAATGGTTCATGTCCGTCTGTCCGTTCGTCTTTCCGTCTTATCAATTTATGATTGAGGAACAACTTACTTAAATTGAATGTTATATTTTGAGCACAAATCGGAACATGAATCATAAGACAAACCTGCTGTTTTACCGTGCTTTGTCTCTGAATTATCCCGATCGTACATGCACAGAGACGAGTAAGAAATATTTTTACTGTTGCCTGCCTGGCAGTCAAACAAATTGAACATCATTCCAAACAAAAACTTACTCTTTTTAAGGACGTCATAATGGATACATACAACAAGCACATAGAAATAATGCAATGTGTTAGATCAGGTGGTGTTATAGACGCTGGGTAAAACCAGGAATCAATAAATTTATAAGCCTCTAAACCTCTTTAAACCTATATTTAAATTGATTTATACAGTTGAACAATGTGGAACACAAACTGCCTTCTTAATACCCCAGAAACCTACAGTTTGGCAGAACTTGGATGTGTTCTTTGGGGTGGTGTATGTAATAGGAGCTGTCAAGCACAGCCCCTGGTGGGAAGTGGGCATGGCACGTGAGAAGGTGCAGTATCTGGGTGAAGAAAAGGCCACTGATATGGCTACATACGATGCCGATTGATGACTGTTTTCTATGGTGATCAATAAAACCTCCATCTCCTAAACTGCATCTCAACGTCATCTTATTACAGTGTATAAGGGTGATGTACAGACTGCTTCGGTCGCGTTAAACTTCGGATTTTTTAAAAACGATCTTTAAAATCATTATTTTATCATAATTGAAGTTTTTTATACTTGCACACTGCGTGGGGTATTGTGGTCTATGAACTCTCCAGTTACTTCACCACGAAGGTGAAGGAAGTTATATTTTCACCCCTTTCTGTTTGTTTGTCTGTCTGTTTGGCTGTGCACAGGATATCTCAAAAAGTTGTTGACGGATCCGGATGAAATTTTGTGGACAGTGTGTGTGTGTGACCACGACGAATTGATTCGATTTTTGGTGAAGATCCGAATCTGGATCTGGATAGGATTATTATTTAATATTTAAAGTGATTCTTCACCATTGAGAGATCGGGCCAAAAACGATATAGTACTGTATAGCATGATATTTCAAAAAAGTGCTGGGCCTGATACGTTCTCATGGATCAGGTATTATGTGGTGGAGGTATGCATCCTACCGAGTGCCCTTCTAGTTTTAAAACTGTGAACATTTGGTTTTACTTCACTATTGTATCAGCATAACGATGTCGACAACAGAAACGCCCCAGATAATTTAACTATTTACTTTTAAAAACAAACAAGCAAATATTATGAGTATGGACAATATAAGATGCAAAAAATTGTTATACCTTGTTTACATTGTGTGAAATAACATCAATAACAAAGAAACAAGCAGTCATAGACTGGTACTTACGAATCGTCAACTTGACCTCTGACCTTGTCTAATAAAAGCTGTCTCTAGAGAAGGTAGCGACGCAAACCAGAAGTTTCTACGATGATTCTGTACCAAACCATCAAAAATCGAATGTTTGACCTCACTGTGACCTTGACCTTTGACCGATTTTGACCAAAATCTAATCAGCACTAGCCATCACCCTCCTGAATCACGTGGTGTAATTTGACATTAGTAGCTTCTTCCGTTCTCGAGTTATCGTGCCTACAAACAAACACACAACACAACAAAAACACACACAGACACACACACACAAACAAACAAACAAACACACAAACAGATGACGGAAGTCATCAATATACTTACAAAATCTTTAGAATTTCGTAAGTAACAACTATTAGTTATTTACTGGAAATCAGATGAGATCATGAGTTTGCTTTCAAATGTGACTGTTCAGCGGTGCTGTTTGTACAGTCTCCCTGGAAATGGCTCAGTGATCGAGTGACACCGGACCCTGAAAGTCTTGGTTGAAATCCCATATTCACAAAGATTTGTATTTATTGCTACAAGCCGAGCAACTTGGTTTAAACTATGTGGTTTCATTCGGACTCACTACTATGAGCCAGAGGTGCAAGAGTCGAAAACCCTCCATCTCATGTCCATCATAGAGGATGTTATATCACTTGTCATACTTACTTGCATCTGCAAGGGGAGATCAAATGTCTGCATAATTAAATGAAATTGCTGGTAAGTTGATTTTTATGTTTGAATTGTTCTGTGCCAGAAGACCAATATGAAATTAAACATTGTACTTTGAGCCTGCCACATTTAAATAGACCAACACTACGACTGTGGGATTGTGCAAAAACAAAAAAATCAAAACGCAATTTTGCAAATATCCTACATAAAGAGACCTGCCATCTTGAGCAACTTGGCCTTCATGAGAACTTCATGTGGTTGACTCTAATGGGTAAGTATAATGCTGTGTGCTCAGTTATGAGCCTGTCTACATGGATGTAGAGACAATAGCAATAGAAAACTAGTCTTTAGAAAGAATAGAGTCAAGTTGCATCTCAGGAAAAAATTAAGATGATGAATTTTCCAAACTAAATATTGAGCTCGGCACCAGTATCCTAACATCCTTGAGAAAGAGGTGAAGTGACGTCTGTGGAGTCGGCTCTTGCTTTGTAATATTTATTACTTGTAGTTATAATCAGTGCTATGTATGTTGGGCATTAAAAAGTTAGATGAATGAGATGCTTACAAGCCTCAGAGAATAAATTTATACACTATTTCAGGGGGGTTGTCAAATGGATGGCATTCCTCCATTTGGATCTATCTAATGCGTAAGTTTCGTGCAAACCAAACATTCCATATCTTTCTTTACTTTTTCAATCCATTCTCTTTTGGACAATCTCTTGACTTTCTTCCTTCCACCACGAGCTTTCTGTTTCTTGACAGTTTCATTCTGACCTTTGTTGCAAATGTCCAAGTATTCGCTTCCTAAGTTCGTTTTCACCAACATCGATGTTTAATCAATTCCTGATTTCTGAGCTCGATATTCTTTCTTTCAGAGACAATCTATTCATCCATACTATCATTCTCATCTCTGTTCTTTCCATTATTTATATCTTCGACCCGCATTGCCTGTGTTTCACTTCCATACTCAATACTGGTCTGAGAGTAGCTTTATAAACTCTTCAATTTTACAGATAATGGAATCTCTATGTGCTTTATGATACCACCTAGTTGTCTCCACTTACTCCAGGCTCACTTTATTCTTGATATAATTGTAAGTCTGCTCCTACTGATGCCTTACAACTCCAAGTAACAACTTTTGACAATTTTCTAACTTGACCTCTGAGTTCAGGAGCATTTCTTTATAATCTGAAATTGGTCTTTACCACCGTGTTTGATTTTATATACCTCCCATAACTACTTTTACCATTTCTTCAGGCATGAACTGCCTTCTGAGAGCCATAAACAACTGCTGTTGGTACTTGATCATATGCTTCTCTAGGTCAATGGAAATGTGATACAGTTTCCTTTTCCTGGCATTGCTTCAAAATTAAAATCGCTTCTGTTGTTGATCTCGATATATAACCAAACTGGTTGCTGTCTATATTTTTCACTTTTCTTAGTCTTCTTTCAAACACCTTTTGAAAACTTTTAATGCCTGCTCAATTTGGTTAACTCCTCTGTAAGATGAACATAATAAAGGGTCTCCCTTCATCTGAATAATGGCACAGTAGTGCTATTGTCAAATCTGCAGGGATCACAACTTCTGCTGGCTCTGTTTAGCTGCCTAAACACCTAACAGAGCCTTTTCCTTTGTTGCTGATCCACGGCCATGTTTTGGGCTTGTTTACTCAGGGGGAGAACTTCTCTGGGGAGCAGCTTCTTCTGGGTAGTAGCTTCTACTCCATGCCGAATGACGACCAATAATCCTGAAAACATGCGTCCATGATTGTTTCCTCTCCATGTGGACTGTCTTCCTGGTGTTACCTGCACTACAATCACATGGAGATGTTGGGAGATGTAGCTCTGCTATGCTCATATCTAATAGGTGGATCAAATGCAACTGTTTAGCCAGCAGAGCTTTTTAAATATAAACTAGCAAACCACACTCCTGAGGTGGATGATGGATGGGTGTGAGGTCAGAAGGTTCTGGTAGAAGAGAGTTGTGCAAGGTACACAATGGAGGCAAAAGGATCTAGCTCACTGGCTTCCCCTCGACACGGTGAAGAAGGCTGCATGATTCTCGTGTTCGTGCTGAGGCACATTTTTTCACGTGCTGGAGAAAAACGCTAGCCATTGACTGTTCAGCTGAGTCGTGAAGCATGTACGTTTCTGAGGAGGAAGAAGAGCATGCCTCATGGCCTATTCACAGGGCCTCAGAAATCATCTCGTCGTATGGTCGAGGAGGAAGGTGGGCAATCATGGTAAGGCCTAAGTCACATTTGCCACGGCGGCCGTGGGGTCTCCAAAATCTACAACCACTAGCAATTATACGGCGGCCGCAATATTCCACGGTCACACAATGTAGCAGTCACATATGTTTTATTTTTCGGGGAGCCGCACGGCGTATTTAGAAATTGTGGAGACCGAAAACGTGGGGTGCCGTACGGTCTTTGATTTGATGTCACACGGTGACCTTAGGGCGTCCCTGCGGCGGCCATATAATTTTCAAGGCAGACGCAAGGTAGCCTCAAGGTGCCTGCAAGGCGACCGCAGGGGGGCCCTAAGGCGAACGTGCGGCCAGACGGACGGTAACGAGTGGTTCATTTTTTTTTTTTTTACCAGTTTTTTTTTCTCGGCTTGTCGAATTGCTACGGCGAACGTAGAAATGAAAAAAGTTATAACTCCGCGTTATAATTCCACGGCGACCCCTATGGCCTGTAAAATATGCCAAACGGCGTAGGGCCACCCTGAGGCCACCGCAGAAACTCTGCGGCCGCCGCACGTTCTGTCAATTCAGAGGCGTAAGGCTGCCGTATCCTCGCCGTAGAGCAAATGTGACAGGCCTAAACAGACCTGGTGCAAGAGAGGAATGGTCGGCAAGTTCAAACGTAAAAAGAAGCTGCACGGTGGTCTGAGCGTTGGCATTCAATGCTGCCACACAAATACCTCAAATACGTTCCCACCCAGAGGCGGCTTGGTGCCATTTTTGGTGCGGTTTCAGTGACTTTGCAGTTTTGATGATGCCAGGTCCAAAGTGTAGCATCTCTGGACAAAGCTAAGTGCCAGAATAAAGGAGGGATTTTTCTTTTGTTTTATCCTTTCCCCTTGTCCATTTTAGTATCTGTGTGTAGAGGGGCCTCGACTTTAGGCTGTAAATTACCTCACATTCATTACCTTATGCTTTGATTTATTTTCATTACTATGCTTTGATTCATTCTATTATGAATACTTGATTTATGTTCATTAAACCCCTATTTATATTTTGCTTGTGTCTGTCTATTTGTTGTGTGTTGAGTATAAATCCTTGTCTTCCGTCTTGGTAAGCGCCTCTGGCACATGCTTGCCGCCCCCGTCCCGCACACCCTTTTATCTCCAGAAACTCGGCTGTTTGCCTCATTCGGCCATCCATCCAGGTCAGTCTTAACTGGCGTGGATATGATAATAAATAAATAAATATATATGTTTATATATATATATATATATATATATATATATATATATATATGAATATAAATATACATATATATATATATATATGTAATTGATGTACACACATATATATATATATATATATATATATTATATATATATATATATATATATATATATATATATATATATATATATATATATATATATATATACATATATATGTCCATAAAGTCTCTTTACAATTTAAAACATTTATTACAAAGGCAATTGAAGTGATGTTTTATCAGATTTGTTCAATGTACTCAATGATTATCAAAGTTCTCTTTCTATGGCGTTATGTTAAAGATATCGTGTATCGAACAAAGATAGGGACATCAACGACCTGAAGCAAAGGCGCCATTGCCACCATTGATGAGGCTATGCTACAGCGAACATGGGAGGAAATCGATTACCGTCTTGATGTGCTTCGTGCAACTATTGTGCCCATATAAAGTGTATTAAATGAGGCAAAAAAAACTTCAATATCTACTCCTCATTTTGTAATAATTTCCACAGGTTTATCTATTCATTTGCTTTTGTAATACATTTTAAATTGTAAAGAGACTTTATGGACACCCTGTATAAGTATATATATATATATATATATATATATATATATAATATATATATATATATATATATATATATATATATATATATATATTATATATATACTAGACGACCTGTGAATACTAGATGACCTGTGAACCTGTTTGGTTCCCGTTGTGACAGCGGTTGATAAAAAAATCATTTCAAAAAAATATAAAAGAAAAAAGATATCTCCAGCGAACGATACCGCTGAGTTGTTTGCCTTGTTCAAATTCTCCCGAAGAGTACTGACTGAATCGGGAATTGATTTTTTTTATAATTTTTTTCGTTGCCCGATTTTAACGAAACAATATTGCGCGTCAATGTGAAAAAAGAAACGGAGAAATGAAAGTGGAAGAAATCATTGTGCGCAATCTTATAAACACAATTTTATTTATTACTGAACACGGAAGTATTAGATCAAAATGTTGATGTTTATTTTATGCTTAAAAATATATCGTTCTTTGTCTATACTAAATGTTTGACATTTTAAAATAAATCATTTAAAGAAAAAAAAAGATAGCTCCAGCGAACTATACCGTTGAGGTTGTTTGCATTGATCAAATTCTCCCAAAGAGGACTTTGACTGAATCGGTAATTGTTTTTTCAACAATTTTTTTGTTGCGCGATTTGAACAAAACTTGATACTGCACACCGTAGGAGAATGGTGAGTAAGGTGGCGCTAACATTTTTGCGCATTCGTGTCCCGTTTTAGCTGTATTTCGGGAACATACATACATACATATATATATATATATATATATATATATATATATATATATATATATACAAGATGAGAGTTTCAGTAATATATAGATATCCTGGCTGCTCCCAGAACTATTTTGTGTACCACAGAGAGGTTAATGTGTGGCAGACATTTCCTATTGGTCAAGATGCATGTAGCATTTGCTGGTGTGGCACTTGCTTCCTGGTTCCCATGACAGTAATGGGCATTTGGCACACTTATCTCAGCCAAATTCCATTCGTCGGAGTGCCATTTCACTAATTTCAGTTGTTCTACCAATTTTTTGTCGTTTGGTGCAAAGAGATTTAGATCATCAATGCACAGTAGATGTGTCACCTTCCCTGTCTCTTTGGACATTCTCTTGTGGGATATTAGGATGTGTCCATGCCCTTGCTCTTTAATGAGGTTGCTCAGTGGTTCCAGTGCCAGAGAAAACAGGAGGGGCGAAAGGCCACCACCCTGGAAGAACCCACGACGTAGCTTCATTCCTGGTATTTCGATCTATCCTTCCGAGTGTTGCAGTATCAAAGTGATGCTCCATAGCTCCATTGCTTTCTCAATCACTGATTCTTTTGGGGGTTGATATTGTACAATTGCTTGCATTTTATTATCCATTAATGTGGGGCACTATCAAAAGCTTTTTTGTGGACTATTGGCCAAATTTCATTTGAAAGTAATGGAAGGTTGTGATTCCAAGTGAGTTATTATATGCTGATGTGTTTTTTTACTTTTTAGTTATAATCACTGCGAAGTATGTGGGGCATTAAAAAAGGTAGATGAATGAGATGCTCACAAAGCCAGAGAGAATAAATGTATATTTGTGTGTGTGTGTTTTTTGTTAACCTCCGCCATCGAAGATGGACGGAGGTTACTGTTTTCACCCCTGTCTGTTTGTTTGTTTGTTTGTGAACAGTATTACAGAAAACTCCTGGACGGATTTCGACGAAACTTGGTGGGGGATTAGGTATGGTCCAAGATCATGCCATTAGATTTTGGACTTGGTCAAAGTCCAATATGGCCGCTAGGGGCGGCCATTTTGAAAAAATATTTGAATTTTTGTTTTGCATTTCTACATGTTTTAAGTGATTTCCAACCAAAAAAAAAATTTTGTTTTAGAAAAAAAAACAAAATTTTGCAACTTTTTTTTCAAAAAAATTTCGATTTTTTTTGGCATTTCTACATGCGCGTCGATCTAGTTTAGTTTATTCAATCGTGGTTCAGTAGAGTCTGATCCGTTTTGACCTACAATGAATAGGACATAAGGTTCACTTAAGTGACCCAGCAGTATTGGCGGCAGAGATTTTGCACTCTACGAGTGCTCCCCTCTAGTTTGTCACTGTGTCAATGTGAGCCTTTCTTTGATTTCTGTACAATTCCACACTCCTGGACCAATCTCCACCAAATCTTGCATACGTGCTGGAGGTCCCCAGGGTAAAGGCATGGGCACAACCTTCCTCCCACCCCCCCCCCAACAGTTTTATATCTTCGATGTACAGTAACCTGGCACCACTTAACAACTTTTCTGGTCTCATGGAAACAATGCTATCCGGGTTGGGGTTTTCAGTTTTACTCGATCCTCATGTGGCCATTTTCCAAACAAATTTATTGTGTTAGCAGCGGCTACAGAGTACGAGGAAGAAGGAATCAAAAATGGGGAGTCAGAAAGAGGAGCCTCCTGCCAAGCTTATCTATGGACCTACCACCATGAATTTTGGGGAAAGGGGGGGGGGGGCAGGAGATTGGTTTTGTATGTTTGTAGATCTCCAAGAATCAGGATGAAAAGTGAAATAAAATAAAAGTATGAAATGAACGTTTCAATAATATTATGAGTATACATAACAGGGGTATGCCTATGAACATTTCATTGGTTGTAGTTTTGTTTTGAATCTGACCACGGTGGCCATTTATGTAACATAAAAAAACACCTCTCTTAAATGCTTGCTCCACATGCCGAACGGCTAGACGAGTGACTTGCAAAGCAGTTGATATGGAATGACTGACTTGGAAAGAGATAGCAAGCTGCTTACTAACAGAACACACCCCAGGGCCAGGACTACCTTCTACTTTTGTATGATTATGATTATGATGATGATGATATACATTTATGGTAGAAAAAATATCTGGAGATAAACAGCAAGTGGCAAATTGAAGAAGAAATTGAGGTCTCAAATCGAATTAAATGTGCCATCTATATATTACTAAAACTCTCATCTTGTATATATGTATGTATGTATGTATGTTCCTGAAATACAGCCAAAACGGTACATGATAGCACAAAATTGTTTGGGCCACCTTACTCAACATTCGCCTGCGGTGTGCAGTATCAAGTTTCGTTCAAATTGGGCAACGA
Organism: Eptatretus atami; assembly: GCA_035128595.1. NCBI lineage: Eukaryota > Metazoa > Chordata > Myxini > Myxiniformes > Myxinidae > Eptatretus > Eptatretus atami. The sequence continues at coordinate 75,067,952 of CM068958.1, read as the reverse complement.
AAAAAATTATTACAAAATCAATTCCCGATTCAGTCAAGTACTCTTCGGGAGAACTTGATCAATGTAAACAACCTCAGCGGTATAGTTTGCTGGAGCTATCTCTGTTTTTTTTTTTCTTGAAATGATTTTTTTCATCAACCGCTGTCACAACGGGAACCCAACGGGTTCACGGGTCGTCTAGTACAAATTAAAAATCGTTCATGATGATCGCGACCATACCAGATCAAAACAGACGTGTACCCCAAAAGATCCCAAAAAGTGATCACACCCACATGTGGTAAGATTATTTTTAATTAATCGCGATGCTGAGAATTTTATCAATCATATCAGTTAGTGGTAGTGAATCGCAAAGCTTGAGACAGCTTTCGCCATGTCCAACCACTAGGTAGTTTGAGAGGTTGAATGAGACCAAGTAAAATTCTTGATAGCGTCTGTGTGGAAGTATTAACCGCTCGGCTTCTAACCCCTGGTTCGACATGGCGAAAGGTCCTTAGAACCCCATTAAAACAATACGAGATAGTTGACAAGGTCAACAAGACTTTGGGTACTGAATGACCAGGTTTAGAAAAAGTACTCATTCAGTTCATCATTACAATCAATGCAATTATAACTATTAAAGTTTAAAGCAAGCATAATGCCAATTACAAATTGTAACTATCACTGCAGATATGTTATATTTTCTTTTTAATTTAACAACCACTGAGCAAACCTTCAATCTTTTCTCTATCTCTCTTTAATCCCATGGTTTTGCATCCCTGTTCAATTCCAAGCCACTATTTTCTCTCCCTTCCAGCTCTTCATTGTAAATCAGACACTCAGAAATGGGCTCTTCACTGCCAGAGAGGCCTTCATTTCATTGACCCGGCCATGCCGTAAGGTATATTTATGGGTCCCTCCCCTCTCTTGCTCTCTTCAGTCTGTGTACATCCAAAAGGGGACCAACCAAGAAACAGCAGCTCCAATCTCAAACCTCATCGCCAGGCACACATACTCATGTGCTTAAAAACTTAAGCACGTTATCCGGAATATTAGAAATCGAAAACCAACAACAATTAAGCACAGAGCTGTAAAAAGAAAATTAAAGCACTCAATGTCTTTTGGCCGGTGGTGCTACATGATTTAAATTGTGCTGGGTCATGGAGGTGACACAAGGTTAAATTGTTTTCTGCTGTCATTTACAAGATGCCTGTCTCACTATCTGTGGTCTGCTTGCATGTTTAGTGTGTGTGTGTGTGTGTGTGTGTGTGTGTTGTGTGTGTGTGTGTGTGTGTGTGTGTGTGTGTGTGTGTGGTGTGTTGTAGGATGGGTTTAGAATAAGGGATAAGTACATTCAGGTGTTGAGGCTCGAAATTAATTTACTTTTTATTTGCTTCATCTCTGTCCTGTGTTTGCCTGTTTCTGTCTACTTCATTGTTGGTCCAGTCACCTCTCACCCTGTGTCATCCTGCTCTATTCTGAGTGTCACACTCCATAAGAAGTTAATAAAATATTATAGTAGAATTATATATAGGTTATCAGTTTTGAATAGTGTATACTGGTGTGGGTCACACTCTAAGAAGTCACCCATATATGCCTAGCACATCTACCTAACCACTTAAGTGCTTGTCAAACCTGCTGACTATCACAACAACCAACATAACAATGCTTCTCTCAGCAGAGTATCAAAATTGAATGAAGAATGTCGGATGAAAATAAAAGCTAACCACTGTAATAATGGGAGTTTGAGAGCTTTGGATTAACAATAACTGGCTCTCTGATTACAACATCACCATAACAGTGTACTGTCACTGACTCATCGCTCATTCTCCTTCATTCACATGAGGCTGCTTTGTATATGCCCACCTACATACCTGCCGACATGATGTCCCATCATGTACTGACCAACCTGTGAGATGGGAGCCATCTTGCAAGGAGTCAGAGCTGGCACCAGGAGCGGAATAGCTGAGCTGTGCAGGAGCATTGGATTCTGGCTGCAGTTTACAGTGTCACAGTGACAATGCCAAGGACACCAGTGGGAAGGTCAGACATTGGACTCCGTTGACATGAAATTAATATTACTTGAATCTTTGCCTATGTGTCTACCTCTCTTTCTCCCTATCTCTGTCTTTCTCTCGTTCTCTAACACACTCTCTCTCTCCCTCTCACTCACACTCTCTCTCTCCCCCCTTCTCTTCCTTTCTCTCCCCTTCTCTTTCTCTCTCTTCTCCACCCACTTACAGCTGCCAAGTAATATCATCCATAGCAGCTGCCTCAAGAAACAGACACCGTGCCTGTTACACACACACACACACACACACACACACACACACACACACACACACACACACACACACACACACACACACACACACACACACACACACACACACACACACACACACACACACACACACACACACACTAATCTCCAATGTCACTCTCATCAGTGTCTTTCCTATTATCATGAAATCCTTTGCCGCTACCTTAACATGATTTCAAAAGCATGAACACATAGGAATATTTCAATCCCAAACAATTCCCTGATGATAAATGTAACGCAGTGAGGGAATAAATGTGTTAAATCCAAACATTGATTGCAAAGTCATCAATTATTCAGCTAAAGGAGGCATTCGTTTGAAAGGTACTGACACAACAAAGAAAGCAATAAAATGGTATGCTGAAATTCTGCTACATAAGTAAAATAGAAAGGTGAGTGTACATCCATTCCTCCCCACCTCTTCCTGCTTTCTTTTTCTCAAATTAACATGGTGTATCCGTATATCGGTTTCTTCTCTGCTGATGTATTGTTCAACAACATTCCCTCTTAGCATCAGCATTCAACACAAGGGGTTTCATATTCAATCACGACTGGTAAAGTAAGGTGCCTGCAGGTAATAAGGCCCAGCAGGGGAATAGTCTTCCTAGTTCGCAACTTAGAAGATAGATGTCACTAGCAGATTGAAGCATTGAGTATTAGCTGGCAGGTGGCTGAATGTAGAATTCCAATGCCTGGTGTGAGGGAAACAGCAGCACAGTGAACACTTTTAACCATCTCAATTAAATGCCTTCTGTTGTTGTTTATGGAGTCAAAGGTATTGTCTGTCCATATAGAAATTCTTGATCATGGTAATAAAGCTTATAATTGACTTTTATGAAGTTCTGTCTTTGTTAAGTTGGAATTGGTGTGCAACATACATAGTTTAAACATGATGGACCGCTGATCACACAAGTAGATCATGGATAGTGTATTTGGTTAGCATCTGGTGAAGATGACTTATTTATATGTCTGTAGTGTGAGGATTAAATGTTGGCCAAGTATTGCTCAGTGTTGGACCAAGGCTGACAGCGAGACATGCTTCAGTGTATGTTATGCAATATTAATGGGTTTCAGAATGTATAGAAATTGCAGCTGATGGTGTTCTTTGTCTGGACCACAAACTCTTCCAAGTGGGCCTTATTACCTTCAAAAGCTGAGATGGGGTAATTAGTTTAAATTTTATTGATGAATAGGTAGTGGGTATAAACGCTCTGTACTTTGTGATTTTGTTCGCTGGTGTTGAGTTTGACTCTGTGCTTTGTTTCAGTTTTGTGAAATAAATAATTTTCTGATTAAGCAAGGATTTTTTTTTTATTATTATCCATGGGGAACTTATAACAATAAGCAAATTATTTGTCATAGTGACTAATCAGATGAAACTTATGACGCACAATGAATTAATTACAACAATAAGCAAATCACACACGCAACCCCTCCGCTAGATTTCGTCTGAATCTGTCCACAACGTTTTGAGGTATCATGCTCAGACAAACAAAGAGACAGGCAAACAGATATTCACCTTCGGTGGTGGAATTAAAAAGCAGTGATATAAATATATCAATCCATGAAAGATTTAAAGCAACACTTCAAATTTGATTCCGAACTTTCAGGGTAAACCGCAAGGTAAGGCAACCTTATTGGAACCATGGACATCTCGACCACACTCAGCCAAAAGTGTTTAGCCTTCTTATAGCAACCCTAATCTTTGATTCAACCTTATATTTTAATTCCTTCCTTAAATCAAAATGAGATAATTTCATAGCATTCTGGCACATTATCACGTGTGGGATATCATACTGTGACCTCAGCACTGGTTAGAAAATAATAAACTTCTTAAGCAAGTCAAAGATCTCTTTTTCCAAACCTTCACCTATCTTCTAATTTTTTTCCTCCATGTTCACACCATATCTCACCACCTGTGGGGAGATTATAGTCAATCTTAAGTGATTGAAAGTTACAATGATATGGAAGGGAAAATATGAAGACCCGTTATAAGGGGTTTCATGATGTGCTACATTCTGAATTACTACTATGCTGAGATTGATTGCTAATAAATATCAACTTTTGAGAAACTTTGGTGTGAAAAAGCAGAATGTACTGGAAAGCCCGACACACGTTAGAGAATTTTCTGTAAAATTATGCACTTTCGTAAACTTCCATCGGCGTTCACTTTACGTGTTTGGGCCCACAACACAATTTTCAACAGCTAACGATGGATCACAGTGATTAAAAATGCGAAATATTTTTTCGTGCTCGTACTTTAAGAGAGATTGCACCACAGCTCAACATAAAGTTTCATAATTTTCGTGCATTTTCACGCGCTCATGAGCCAGTCATGGAATGAAGGAGCAGGGGGAAATCAGTAATGTCCATATCTCGTCACTGACAACATGACCCGTCTGGGATGATGGAGCTGCTTTGTTCAATGGAAAATGTAGATAAACGTTTGGCAATGTTATCTGAGAGGCCTTACCATAACCTAACCAACCTTGGCTCTGCTTCTTGTTCCATATCCTTACAGGACATTACATCCACTTGCTTTTTACTATGCACAGTAATGCTGCACTGCCCCTACTTGCTAACCACCACCCCACTCTCGACAGTTGCCTTAAGCTCTGTTCATTGATGTTCCATCAAAACTAGAGGTTACCAGTTTCCTGATGTGTTCACAACATGAAATCAGTAGGTTATTACATATGTTGTAGATGCACCTTTTATGGAATGGGACTGGGTTTGAAGTTGAGATGTATTCATATATCTCAATGATGGATGGTGCCCAGCTGATGATGCAGATGGTCATTGAATCACTCAGTGTGTGAGCTGAAGTAATTTTACAATCTTTCTCTTTCTCCTTCTGCCTCTTTTTCTCTCATTTCCCCTCCTTTTCCCTACTTCTACCTTAATAACCATCCTCCGGAGCTCCAATAGCATGAGCGCAACACTCCCTGTACAAGATAACAAAAACAGAGATGAATCAGAAGTCACATCAAGATCTCAATAACTTATTATATCCTTTTTGTTTTTTTTTAACCTCCGCCACCGAAGGTGGATGGAAGTTATGTTTTCACCGGTGTCTGTCTGTTTGTGAACAGGATATTTCAAAAAGTTGTGGACGGATTCTGACGAAATTTGGTGGATAGCTAGGGTATGTGACATGGTCGATTAGATTTTGGTGAAGGTCTGGATCCGGATTTGGATCCGATAATTTTTTTAATGATTCTTTAACATTGAGTGATAGGGCCAAAAACAACATAGAGCCCGATATTCAAAAAAGTTATGGACGGATTCGGACGAAACTTGGTGGATGAGTTGGTTAGGTGACAAGAACAAGTCAATTAAATTTTAGGTCAGGTGCGGATCCAGATCCAGCCTATCATTGGGATGCAAAACCTAAACTAATCACCCTGGTGGAGGTACGCGCTCTACCGAGTGCCCTTCTAGTTTTTAAAAGGGTCTCATCTCATGGAGGAACTAAGCAACAAAGGACAGCAGGTTTACTGACAAACAAAGAGTATACTGGAAATGGAAATACCCAAGGAGGAAAGGATGAATAACACAAAATAAGTAACAATCTTCCATCTGATTGAAAATCTGACAACATCACTAGACTATATAAAAAAGGTGCAAAAACGGATCCCCTAGACTACAGACCAATCAGATTACTTCCAATCATCAGCAAGGTTATGGAATCCATCATCGCAGTTGATATGAAAACCTTCCTTTTCTCTAATAACCTCATCTCAGTTCACCAATTTGGTTTCAGATCAGGTCATTCCACCTTGGACATGCTGCTTTGACTCACCCAACAATGTATGGAGGCCCTCAATGTCATACATGAGATCAGGGCCATCACTCTTGATATATCTCATGCTTTTGATAGTTTGTCATCCTGTCTTGCTCTCCAAACTGTCTACCTATGGCATCCAAGACCAACTCCACACATGGCTAACTGACTCCACACATCTCCTCTCCCTGTCAAGGCTGGAGTACCCAAAGGCAGTGTTCTGGACCCAGTCATATTCCTGATCTTCATCAATGATCTCTCTGACTCTGGAAAATCCTCTTAATCTATTTGCTGATGACTCCACCCTGTGATGTGACATCCCTCATCCTTTAGACAGGTGGGCTGCAGCCTCTTCCTATTCTTCAGACCTTGAAAAATACCACAAGCTGGTTAAACACTTGGAATATGTCTTTCAGTGCTGACAAATCGCAAACTCTCATGATCTCTCTCCGAAAGGACCGTCTGGCAACTTCCCCCCCACCCCTCCACCCCCACCAATCTACTTCCTTAACATTCCTCTTGAACAGGTTCAGTCATTCAAACTCCTCTGTCTCATTATCAGCCACGATCTTTCTTGGGCAAACCACATTTCAACATTGGCCTCCAAAGTCAGCTGCTGACTGGGCATCTTTTGTCATACAAACTCCTTCCTTGACACTTCTGAACTCCTATCCACCTACAAGTCCTTCATTTGCAGCTTGACGTAGTACTGCTCTCCCCTCTGGACTGACTGTCCTGCCTCACATCCTGCTCAGCTAGATGCTGTGGAAACCAAGGCATTCAATATCATTGGAATCTCCTGTGATGAAGCTGAGTCTATGGGCCTTTCACTTCACCACCACAGACAGGTCGGTGGTCACTGTCTTCAACTGCCTCCTTTCTAGTCTTGCAGCCTCTGCTCTTTCCATACTTTGTACCTCCCCCTCCCCCAATGTTTCTGCAGGGCTCACATGGTTCACCATGAACCTTTTTCTAGTTAAACTACCTAAATCAAGGATCTGTGCTCACCTCCACTCATTTTTTCCTCTTTTTTTCCCCACCTGTGGAATCAACTTCCACATTCTCTTTAATCTCACTCTTCCCTTCAGGTCTACAAGACAGCTGTTCACCACCACCTCCGATCATCCCTAATCCAAAATCATGATTTTTTTTACACTCGTTAACCCTACCCAAATTCCTCCTATTTTTCCAGTTTTTCCTCCTTTGAGTTTCACTCACCATACATGAGTGTTTTGCATCCTGTTTTTGTCTGTTACATTCTGATCTGTTCAGTGTGCTAGCTCTCCTACAAGTCTCGACCATGTGTACAAAAAAAACCCTGAAGGGGGATGGAATGGGAAAACAAAAATCAACCTGTGTAGAAGAGACCATGGATGTCCCAGGGAGGTACTTATGAGCAGCGCATTTAAAAGACTGTAATGGGCAGGAGATAATGGATACAGGGAGGCAATTCCACAATCAGGGGAATAAGGGATGAGTTAATGCTGGTGGGCAACCAGCCATGACCCAGAGAGCATCCATAGGCAATGGGTTCTTGAGGAACATGTGCAGCTTTTGGTGGCTAGATGAGGGCAGAAGTAGTAAAGGGCAGGAGGAGTAGGTCCACATGGAAGCTTGTATAGAAATGGAGAGCCCACCAACTTGCTGCTGGTGGGATAGTGGCAGTCTCTGGGAATCTGCCTCCTGGCTTGAGATTCTAATATTGCAAAAGGCCTTGTTTACGGCCACCTTATGTGGAACAAAGTAGAAAGCAGGAAGCCATGCTTCACAGATTGCATATGAAAGCCTTATACACTGTGATGAGCTCTTTAAGGCTCAGGAATCCCGTAACTCTATGGAGAATACCCATGCAATGAGTCTTTGATGCCAAATCGATGATATCGTCCTCTCAAGAAAGGTTATATCTGATAGTATGGTCAAGGAGTTCCAGGAACTGCACCTCCTCCAATGACTGTGCAGAGAAGTTGATTGGACACAGTGAATGCTGATATTTATGAAAAGACAGCATGAGTGTCTGACTTGCTAGCATTGGACATCAAGCTCCAAGCAGCTGACCAACAGCTTAGCTTGTCCAGATCTCATGATGATCGGGATTCAGCATTGGCTGGTGTTTCACAAGAGTGATCTCTTTTGTACAGAGTGGAATAATTAGCAAAATGAGAAAGAAGATGTTTTTAAAGAGAATCATATATATATATATATATATATA
>CM068958.1:75023602-75052577 GCA_035128595.1 Eptatretus atami | reverse complement strand
CATACGAGCCTCGACAGTGAAAAAAAAAAGAGTAGTTTTTGGCCCAATAATCTGTTTTATAATTTTGGCCGATGGTGACCTTTTGACCTCAAAAATAATTGGTGGTTGAATTGTGACCTGTTATGCAAATCCTTTTCACATTTCAAGTCAATCGGATGAAAATTGAGGATTTTAGAAATTGCACCGAAGTTGTTGACCTTTTGTTCTAGGTTGACCTCAAAAATAATTGGGGGTTGAATTTATCGAACTGCTATGAAAATCTTGTTCAAATTTCAAGTGAAAAGGATGAAAATTGACAATTTTAGCCATTTTGGCAGATGTTAACTTCAAAAATAGTTGGTGGTTGAAATCAGTGACTTGACATGCAAATCCTCTTCAAATTTCAAGTCAATTGGATGACAATTGACAATTTTAGAAAGTTTCCCTTTGTTGACCTTTTGGGCCATGTTGACCTCGTGAAACTTTGTCGCTTGACCTTCATAGGGATGATGCTTACAATCTATGAAAGTTTCAGAATGATTGGCTGAGCGGTTTGGGCTGTAGGCGAGCGGACAGACAAACAAAAAGGCGTCAGATGGTAACCTGACATCCATACCTCGGGACCATTCTCTGTGCAGAGTGTTGGTGCTGCCTAAGCAGTCTCCTTGGCTATTGGGCACAATCATGGACAGGTCACCACTCCAACTCAGGATACCAGCAAGATGGGATTCATTTTGCTGACCTCAGAAGGATGACAGGCAGAGTTAACCCCACCTGGTATTAATTCAACAGCCAAGTGGGATTTGAACTCAGGATCCTCAAATCCAAAGCCCACCACCCTAACCATTAAGCCAACACCAGGCTTAACCTGGCAGGTATGACAAAAATCATGCAAATGCCATCACTGTCACCTTGACCTTTGAACATGGTTGCAATTTTATACCTGTATCTTGAAGCATTTCCAAGTTATTGTCTTTTTTGCCCTCAAATATAACCCCTATGCTTTAACATGGGTGACTGTTGCCGAGGAAACGAGGTTATACGTCAATGACTTTCCGCCATTTTGGAAATGCTTCATCTGTTCCCCAGCACCCACAGAAGTCTTACATTTTAATAACGATCGGATTATCAAATCTGCTCTGAATTTGGAGGTGATGTTTTCAAACTCATTTGCGTCAAGTTTGTTGATACATAGCACTAACAATTTTTGGTGATACCGGTTTTATGCAAATGACGTCACTGTCACCTTGACCTTTGACATATACAGTGAGAAAACATTGACAACCTCACTTTTGTCCTTCGGAATCCTCTGGTAAAGTTTGATGAAGATATCTGAAAGCGTTTGAGAGTTATAGCACTCACAGACAAACCTGAGCCGAACCGAGCCGAGCTGAAAAACGAGACACACCGACTTATGACAAAAACATTCAGTTTTCGTCTTAACAAACTAATGGAACTGATAAACATACTTGGCTAAAAAATTTTTTGCAAAGTAACAAACAAACGTCTCAAATGGCGAGGGTAACTAAGTCACGAACACAAAATATATTGTTAAATATAGATATCCCAGGCATAAAGGAGACTGATTAGAAGAGGAGATACAATGTGTGTGTCCAATTAGAGTCTTAAAGTGATCGGGAAGTAACTTGGACAGTATTTTTAGTCCACACAAAATAAAGAGATCAGGTGCCAGTTTTCAACAAGTTGAAGGTTTCCTTTTTGGGTGATTAAGGAAATCATAGCATGTCTATAGCTGAAGGATAGTTCACCTGCAGATTGTATGCTTTCTGAAAAAAATAAAAACACTAAATAAATGTGGACACAGCAAATCCCAAAAGGTGCCATAGAATTCCACTGTCACACCATCTGATCCAGGTGCTGTGTTGGCAGGCAAAGTTGTTAAAACACTGGTCAGTTCAGCTTTAGCTATCACAACTTATCATAATAATATGAGTTTTCTTTTCAGAACTTTGATGCAGGAGGAGGCCATTCAGCACATAAAAGTCTGCACTATTATTACCAACTACTGGTTGTTTGTCCATGTTCTATCCTTTTTAAATACTTACCATCAAGCAAGGAAGCAGCAAGTCCCATTGTTGGGGTCTTCGGTACGACTTGGCTGGGGTTCCAACTGCCAGGTTCGCAGACTCAGAGTGGATGCTCTACCCGTTATACCACCGAGGTTGGTAAAGTAGATTTATGCAGATTTATGGACTTCTGTAATTTTAAGCAATGAAGCCATAAATGAATGTATATCTTCAGCAGTAGATTTCTGGGCTTTTATAATGTCGGCAATCGAGCAGTGAATTAAACTATATGTCCTAGGGAAGTGTGCTTTGAGGAGTAGAGGTGAGAAAATGAATTATTTACAGTATGCTTGATGTATCTCAGGTCAATTAAAATCTTTCCATCAGGAGAGTGTAATGGCAATGTATCTGATTTTTCGAGGCAGTTTTCTGGCTCAAAAAATTATCTGGTAGGAGTATTTAGTTGCTGCAAATGAGCCATTGTCATCCGGAGGCGTGCACCTTTCGCTCAGCTAATGATTCATTCAAAAGGGCTTGATTGTCATACAACATTTGCCGCTGCCCATCATCATCAGAAGAAGACACTGTTTTGCAAGTGAAGAATTTGTGCCTTAACAATATTTATATTAATTTAATGATCCCGAGTGCTACTTCGTAAAAGATGTTTGCAAGAAGCTCTAATTTGAGTTTTACCATTGTCCCATCACTGACATCGACAAGAGAACACCTGATTCATTCCATTGTAATGTGCCCAAAATGCTCTAAAGTAAGTGCTGGACTGAACCTCCAATAAGGGATTACCACCTAACAAGTGGTAATTGAAACCACATGACAACTACATGGTGGTCAGAAAAAAAAAGCAGATGGGAGAATAGATTTCAATTGAGGTTATGGAAATGATCAGACATATAATTTATCAAGGCAAGCTAGAGAAACTAAATTGGTAAAGCAACAACATCAAGTAAGTTGTCACGCCGTCAGATGTTGCAATCTTCAAATGTCAGTCAACTTATATCTCGAAATAGCACAAACAAGAGATATCATACTTTCTTAGCCCCATTCCTATCAAGGGAGGCGTGTAGTGTGCAATTGGAATCTCCTCCAAGACGTAAAAAGGGGTCTGGGGGAACCCCAGTGAGAAGCAAAACATGATTATTAAAAGAGGAATATCTTTCAGCATTAATTAGTACTTGGTGCATACACATTGACAATTGTGAAATGCTGCTGACCAATGGAGAAAGTTCATGGAAGCCACAGAAATCCCTTCACATCTCCTTAAAGGAAACTGAAGTCAATTGAAGAGTTTGCCAAAAAAAGAAAATAAAAAAGATGGCTATCCCAGCAATCGGACTTGAAAGACCACTAAAAAAAAAACCCTTTAAGGAACAATTCCCACTCAGCTAATGAACCATCAGTGGAGTGAGTTTCATGCAGGAGTCGGATATCAAATTTGATACACTCAACGAGCTGTTTAATTTTCACTTTACCAAGAGAGGTGCAACCACCACTAATATTAAAGCTAGCAATGGACATTTTCATCTGCCATAAGAAAAAAAAAGAGGTCACTACTTCGGATTACATCAATCACGATCTCTTGAGTATCTTTCCAATCAAGACTCAGAAATTTCCTCAAACAGTAAAGATAAGGGTCTTTAATCTGGTCCAGAAACCATCCTTCCAGCCACTTGAATTAAATTCTCTAGATCAGGAAAATTGTCTCTAAGTTTAACACCATTTCTGAAAACTTTTATGCAAGAAGTCATGAATGGTATCAAGAGAAACAGATGAATCAACCTCAAGTGTTTGGGAAGGGGTTTCGCTGCTAGTGTCACTAAAGGCTGAGAAAACGGAGAATGTCCTATTAGATTCCTATCCCATACTATCAACCACAAGTTCCTCCTGCTCTTCAAGCAGCAACTTAAATAGGTTGCCACAGGAACAATCACCTCTAAATTACAATTTGTTCGTGTGACGTATCAATTTTTACTGTAGAAACTGCAGAAGTGTTGGGGTGGGGGAGGGGTAGGGAGTTCCATTAGTTCCACAAGGGGCCTCATGTTCATCAGGCATACGAGGAAGAACAGTTTCTTGAATATTACGAGTTGTAGAACGAGCACTATTTGAAAGACAAACCTGAGGATCAGTATTAAGGTTACAACTAGGCTGCTCAAGAGATTAATCAGTGCAAATGGGTTAAGGTAGCAGTTCAACAGGTATAGTGTGTGCTGTAACAGTTTGCATTGGAAAAGAGTCATTTTCAGTTTTGCAGGACTATATATTTTACTGTCAATAGAGCGTTTCTGTCATTTATTCTGGTGACAACAATGAAACCAGCAACAGCATAACTTCTCTCTGCTGTACGAGAATTTTGTGAAGGAGATTCCTGTCCTTCAGGCTGCACAGTGTTCTCATTACCTCTGCCACCGAAGGTGAAGGAGGTTATGTTTTCACTGCTTTCTGTCTGTTTGTCTGTTTGTCTGTGCAGGATATCTCAAAAAGTTCTAGATGGATTTGGATGAAACTTGGTGGACAGGTTTAGTGTGTGACCATGAGAAATTGGTTTGATTCTGGTGAAGATACGAATCCGGATCTGGATACAAGAATTATTTAATTTTTTAAGTGATTCTTCACCATTGAGAGATTGGGCCAAAAACGACATAGTACTGCATAGCATGATATTTCAAAAATGTATTGGGCCCAATATGTTCTCATGGATCAGGCATTACCTGGCAGAGGTATTCGCTCTACCAAGTGCCCTTCGAGTTTGATGCTGAATTAGCCTCTGAAATATTATCTGGACACTGCCTTAGGAGATGTCCATATTGATGACAAGCACAATACACTCAAAGCTGTGTCGTTGCAAATATTTGATACTCACAACTTTCATGTTTATTTGTAAATTTAACATCAATATCACAATGGTTCTCATTGAAAACCATAAAGAGTTCAAAGCATAAAGAGTTAACGCCTAAAAGAATATGTATATTTAAAATGATTATCACAATACCCTAAGGAAACCACAGATATCTGAGACAAGACCGCAGCAAAATGACAGCAAGCAAGCTCTATTTTCTCATTTTTCAAAAATGGTGAGACACTGAATGTTAGACTGGGCATCCCATCCACTGGCATTAGTTGGTGGACATTAAAGATTCCACGGTGTTCTTTGTGTAGCGTCAGCAAGCGATTGGCAGCAACCTGAACAAATTACAAATTCCTGCCCTAACCTACAGGGGGAATTGCATCAGTGACACAGCCACGCTCCAGCAAGTAATTCTATCTGCAGCTATGTGCTGCATATGAAAAGAGAAGACTGTAGTTCAATGACAAAAGTACAATTTCATGTTTCGAGATTTATTTTTTGCAAGGGGGGGGGGGGGGCTTTCAACATGTCCATTCTTTAATATGTTGAGCTACAATAGATTATATTCCCCTATCGCTCTCATTGGACACAATGATTTTCCAGTGTGATATAATTTTCATTTATAACACTTAACCTGTGTGTCAAGTTTTCAAGCGAAAATCTAAATTGATGAAGCCTATCATAAAGTTATTCCAATATTTTAAGGCCTAGCAGCAGCAAATCTGGCAAGAAAATCTTCCAAACTAACCAACCAAGCCTAATTTTCCAGATGGATTAAAGTAATATAATAAAGTTTGTCACTTTGATATCCAAACCTTTGCTATATTGAGACAGACACTCATGCCACGAGAAGTAGTTCTCCATATATTGTACATATGTGCATAGCACCTTTACTGTCACTCGGGGGTCCAAGTCCTTACGATGCTTCCAGAGTGTTAGAATTCCCGTAAATGTCAAGGCCAAATACCTCAAACTTTAGTACGGATCGACAGAATCACATATGATATTATTAAAATGAATATGGGTCTGAATATGGAAGCATATTTTAACAATGCCATTAAAGTACTTATGTGAAGTCAAAAGAGCTATAAAACTACCTGCAATGTTCTGCAATGCTATCCCAAATAAGTCAATCATGAAAGGTTTCATGAAGACGACACACAAAGACTCACTTCCCTCACCTTCTGTCTCACCTTCCACATCTAAACCTCCCTGATTCTCCCACATAACGCTATGGCTCTTCTCCAATCAGACCCTCGGCTCCCATTGTTTATCTCTCCCATCACCCAAGATCCAGATTGACTGCAACACCGAAGATGACATCTCGTCCTTGAAATTGAATTTGAGAACCATAGCTCCTGCAGCCTTATCAGACACGTGAGACTCATGCACATTCACTCCCCCTCAACAATGTACAATACTAAGTTTGAAGACAACCTTTTCCCAGGTTCTCCTTAAGGTGTATGTTTGTGTGTGTATATATAATATATGTTGTTCTCCTTTCGGCTGCTCCCGTTAGGGTCGCCACAGTGGATCATCCGTTATGATCCGCATACTGATTTGGCAAAGTTTTACGCCGGATGCCCTTCCTGACGCAACCCTGGTCGCCTCTTACGACAAGGGATAAGGATTGGTTTCGCCATGATTCCGACTACCCGACACCCTCTCATAGCGTGGCCCAGCGCAGAGCACCCGTCCTCAAGCGATCCTCCAACCAAGCCTCCTCCAACCCAAGCATATATATATATATAAACCTATATAAATATAGGTTTATATATATATATATATAAAATATAGTATTATATATATTATAGTTATATATATATAATTTATAATAATAAATATTTTGGTTCATATATATATATATATATATACACATATATAAACATAGGATATATATATATATATATATATATATATATATATATATATATATATATAAATATATATATATTTATATATAAAATGCTGTGTATGATTTGAATGCACATTGTCTTTAAAATAAATTTGACATGCCAGAATGTGAGGCCTGTTGAAATTTGGAAGGAATGAGAAGGCCTGACTGTTGCATTGTCATGAGCAATGACTAACAGATTGAATGATAGGACAATCTGAAAGGAGCTTTGGGATGTTGCCAAAATGGGAGGCGAGATGCTGCAGTGAGGAGGCTGCTGGGTTCATTGAAAAATGTTGCTGAATCATCATGATGCAGGGTTTACAGACGGGACAAAGGAACACAAGGTTAGTCAACAATGGGGGACTGAGTGATGTCATGATCGGGGAAAGGATTTCAAAGTTCATTACAAATGCATTTGTTATGTTGGTTAAAACAGGCCACCGATTTATGTTTTGAGTGATACATGAACCCTCTTCATTAAAAAATTTCAGTTCAAACGACAGCAAGTTGATATCAATATTTGTGAAAGAAAATATTTTTCTACAAACACTGAGGGGTTGGATTATCACCTGAGTATAAGAAATTGAAGTTTCAAACCAATAAACTCAGAAGCTTTAAGGATTATTTGATGGGTCCACAGCAGCTAAAGGCCCAGTCACACCTTGACGTTTTAGCCAACGTATGCCGATTTTTGAAAAATTTGTCTAAAACGCTGGCACACGTTGAATACGTTATGGGTAAGTTTGATAACATTGAGAGCACGCTGGAAAACACTGCCATACGTCGTTGCACGCTGGCTTTAAACGTTGTACTTTTCGGTTGTCCTCAAATTTTTGCATGCTTGAAATTTCACGACGTATGCCGGCGTATGACTCACACGTTCCACTACGCTGGCCATAAGTTGTTGGCACGTTATGCGATCGTTGACAGACGTCAACACATGTTACTTGTAAGTTAATCATAAGTTGAGACACGCCGAGGTAATGTTTAGCGTACCCGAAACTTATTCCTAGCCTATGAGTAACGTGTTGTAGGCACGTTACGCGATCGTTGACACACGTCGACACACGTTACTTTTAAGTTACTCATAGGCTGAAAGACATCGGTATAATGCTTAGCGTGCCTGAAACTTATTTATAACCTATCAGTGACATGTTGCTAACACGCTACACGATCGTTGACACACTTCGACACTCCTTGCTTGAAAGTTACTTATACGTCGAATCATGCCGAGTTATTGTTTAGGGCAAAAGAGGCTTTTATCTAACCTATGAGTGACGTGCTTTGCACCTGTGTGTAACGCACCTCCGCCGCATACTGGCGTATGTAGACGTATTTGACGTTTACCGGACGACTACAGAACTAACGAACGAGTTCCCAACCTACAGATACCAGATAATGATGTAATGGCAGCGATTAGGGGAATTGGTAAATAAAAAAGGGGTTTCACAGGAGGAACCCGTCAGTGTTGCAGACTACATAGCGAGTACATGTCCATGACATTACGAGAGATGGAGTATCCGGCAACGATGACACTACAATATCTACCTGTCCTCCAACATCAGCATACCCTCATCGATTTGGCACTGCACCAGTTGCGTGCCAATAGAACCGAGAGAAGAAGACGTGAACGGAGGAGAAGGTACTGGGTGACACCATGGATCGGGATTTGATTTGCACCGATAAGATTTGCACCGATAAGATTTTGCACCGATAAGACACCAGTTATTTGCACCGATAAGAACACGTTAAGTGTAAACAATTGCGATTGGTTGGCGCAAGCGTCTATTTTCAATAGTGGAGTTTGAGCGATTTAGCACGTTCAATAGAAACGCTTCAAATTTCCGAGCGCCAGCGTCAAAAAACAAAGGCGAGTGACAGCAATTTAAATCGTTCATTGTAAACAATTAAATAGTTGAGTGGCACCGTTTAAAAGTCGTTGAGTGTAAAAAAATCCAATTGTTGAGTGCAAGCGTCTACTTTCAATAGTGGAGTTGCAGCCATTTAAATCTTGAGTGGCAGCCTATGAATAGCAAACCCCACGTCACCGGTAAAGATAAACTGCCGCACGATATGGATAATTAGGCTATCGTTGGCATAGGTTGTGAACGCCGGCTACACGATAATTATTCGTTGATATACCGTATCTATAAGGTTCGAAGCGCTCTATGTACATTATTAGTACCTTGAGCATTTGTCCAACTCGTATGAATGCACCTAAAACGTAAAAACAAGCCATAGCTCATTGTTGAAAACCCCCAAAAAATTAGCGCCGAAGAACTTCGAACAATGGTGCAAAGATGTCTCCTACCCGTGGACACGCGGACGCAAGGAGGATCCATCAGCACCCACACCCTCCCCATCACACTCACCTACTACTGCCAACATGAACAAACTACTACTAATACTGATACTGATACTGTTACTGCTGACATGGACATCGACTCAAAAAGGAAGTCGAAAACTGATGGGTTCCCCCTTTGTGAAGACCATTTTTATATACCAATTCCCCAAAACGCTGGAACACGTCATTATATGGCAGTTGTAAGTTAAAACACGTTCATTTAGTTTTTTTGTCGACCGGAAGACGTCAATGGAATACGTCTACATACGTCAATGTGCGTTGGACTACGTAAAGAATTGGTTCAAAGCACGTCAAACATAAGTTAGAAATAAGTTTCGCGTAAAAAAGACATTACCGCGACGTGTTCGACTTATGAGTAGCTTACAAGTAGCCTTTGTCGACGTGTGTAAGCGTCCGCATATCGTGTGTACAACTTATTCCCATCGCATGCGGAACGTGTGTCATACGCCAAGTACGTCGTAAAATTTTGAACATGTTTAAAATTACTTGACGTACTCCACTTACTACGACGTATGATAGCATACTTTAGCGTTCTATTCACGTATACCAAACTTACCCATACCGTATTCGACGTGCGCCAGCGTTTTAAGAACATTTTTCTTAGGTCGGCATACGCTGGCAAGATCGCCAAGGTGTGACTGCGATGTTGACACTTCCATTTCTGCGGCGGTTATGATTTGAATTTGTGCGTCAGCCTTTTAATAGGCTACGTCACGTCATCGTCGGCGATACGTGCAGCGCGCTATGCATAAGTTAGACTATCGTTGGGCAAGGTTGTGTAGGCGACAACAGGTTCAGCATTCGTTGGTATAAGTTAGCTATAACACAACGAAACGTTCTGTGTCCGTTACTAATACGTTATACATAAGACCAAGTCGTTATGAATACGTCCGAATCTTTTAAAAAAACATCAAGGTTCAACGAAGCCAGCGTTTTACATACATTTAATACGTTGCCATCGCTGGCTAAAACGTCAAGGTGTGACTGGCCTTAATGCTTTCTTGTTGTCCAGCCGGTCTGCCTTCAAAAGAGTAATACTATATATAACTATATATACATATATAAAAATATAGGTTATATATATATAGGTTTATATATATATAGATGTATATATATAAATATATATATATATACATATATATACATATAAGTCAACCCCCGCTTCATCGCCGGTTCACCTATCGCCCCCCGGTTCATCGCGGGTTTTCCCTTGAACGTAACTATTTTTTCTGCGGATTCCCCCGGTACATCGCGGTATATGTAATAAGTATAATATAAATTATTTAAGCAATAAATTATAACGCGTGGTGCTCGACCAGTCACACAACGCACGAACAAAAGTTTCGCTTGTGAACTTCAATTCTACGTTTTTTCTCCAAGCCCCACGATAGCCGCCCCAAACGCCCTGACCTTCGAAGTTTCTGGCAAGGAACCGAAGCGCCAGAGGAAGGTCCTGGGACGCTCCAGGAGAAGGTTAAGGTAAAGGTGCTCGATATATGCTTCGGGAAGGAAAAAGATTTGCCGCCGTTGGACGAGCACTGCTCAAACCCAGCACCTCAAACCGACCAGACCAGACTAGTCGATCTCCGGCACCTCAAACCCAATCACTGCCAAACCGACCAGACCAGAACAGTCGATCTCCGGCACCTCAAACCCAATCACTGCAAACCGACCAGACAGACTAGTCGCATCTCCGGCACCTCAACCCAATCACTGCCAAAACCGATCAGACCAGTCGAATCGATTTTTTGGGGAGGCGTCCATTCATCGCGGATTTTCACTTAGCGCGGGAGGTTTGGAACGTAACCCCCGCGAGAAACGGAGAATTAATGTATATATACATATATATCTATGACCGGCGTAGTGGGTGCGCCTGTAATCTGGCTACGCGGAGGCTTGGGTTGGAGGATCGCTTGATGACGGAGCTCTGCATGGGCCGCGCTATGAGAGGGTGTGGGCAGCCCGGAATCATGGCGAAACCCAATCCTTATCCCTGTGTCGTAAGAGGCGACCAGGGTTGCGTCAGGAAGGGCATCCGGCGTAAAAAAAAACCTGTGCCAAATCAGTATGCGGATCATAATGGATGATCTGCTGTGGCGACCCCGAACGGGAGCAGCCGAAAGACGAACAACAACAACATATATATATATATATAGTTATATACTGTATATATATATATATATATATATATATATATAATATAATATTATAGGTTCCTATATATATATGTATGTATATAATATACACATATATAAACATAGGTTTATTATAAATATATATATATACATATATATATATATATATATATATATATATATAATATATATATATATTCTTCTTTTCGGCCTGCTCCCGTTAGGGGTCGCCACAGCAGATCATCCATTATGATCCGCATACTGATTTGGCACAGGTTTTTTTTAACGCCGGATGCCCTTCCTGACGCAACCCTGGTCGCCTCTTACGACACAGGGATATGGTACACCTATTTTAACCGGGGCATACACCGGCCCAGTACACTGTACTCACTTCGCCGACCTTGGAAGGATGACAGGCTGAGTCAACCTCCTGGTGTGTATTAATTGAAGCGGCCACAAGGGGCTTGAACTCAGGACCTTTTGGATCCCAAGCCGCTACCCTAACCACTACGCAACACCAGGTATATATATATATATATATATATTATATATATATATATATATAATATATATAATATATATATATATGTATATATGTATATATGTATATAGTATATAATGTATATATGTATATACATGTATATATATATATATATGAATACATGTATATATTATATATATATATATATATATATATATATATATATATATATATATTCAGTCATGTCAGTCAACTTATATATCTGCACTGTACTAGGAGGGGTGGAGTGAGGATGGGACAAAGAGAAAAGGAGTGGTAGTAGGGTAGGGAGTTAGCAAAGAAAATGTTATGCTTTGCTGCCAAGAATATTAAGTGGGGTGGGGGGAGTAAGAAGAAGGAGGGGAGGAGGAGAGGTGGGAGGAGGGTGAGGGGAGGGAGAGGAGGGGAGGAGGGTGAGGGAGGGAGAGAGGAAGAGTGAGCGAAGTGGGAGGGGGATCTAGGTCGGTGAGGGAGCAAGTAAGGAGGGGGAGCAATGAGAGGTGCGGAAAGGGAAGAGAGCATGGGGAGGGCAAGTGGAGGCAACATGATGGAAGGGCAAGGAGGCAGCATGAGGGACGCAAGGTAGACAGTATGAAGGAGGGTCTGTCTGACACAACACCATCCAGACACGTCTGGAGATAACTACTGTCAGGACATATCACTGTCCAGAACATCAAGGAAGGCAGCGAGAGGGGTGGGCAAGGTAAGACAGGATGAGAGAAGGGTTGTTTGATATAACCACCGTCTTGATGATGGGTATACTAAAGGGGGGGGGGGAGAAAAAGAGTGAAGGAGAGAGAGGGTTGGGTCGAGGAGGTTGGGAGACCAAGGAGGGGTGGGCTAGTGACAAAGCAGGTGGAGTAAGGAGGGGTGTGGACTAAGGAAGGCAGGGTGAAGGGGCATAAGGGAAGGCAGCATGGAGAGGGGCAAGGGAGCAGTGTGAGGGAGGAGCTGTACAGACATAGCCACTGTCTGGACAGATCTGGAGATAACCACTGTCCAGAAATAACCACCGTCCAAACACATATGGAGATACCCACCGCCGGACATAACCACCATCTGGATACGTGCAGAAAAACCACCATTTGTATATGTGTGAGATATCCACCATCAGGATATGTTCCGTGATAACCACCATCTGGGTATAACCACGTTCCAGATATGTTCGGCCAGAAAGAGTGTGAGAGAGAGAGAGAGAGAGAGAGAGAGAGAGAGAGAGAGAGAGAGAGAGAGAGAGAGAGAGAGAGAGAGACAGACGCACAGAGAGAGAGAGAGAGAGAGAGAAGAGAGAGAAGCACTGTGTTTGGAGGTGGAGCAGGGATGCGGACAGAGAGAGAGAGAGAGAGGAGAGAGAGAAGAGAGAGAAAGAGAGAGAGAGAGAGAGAGAGAGAGAGAGAGATATATATATATATATCCGAGAATATAATATGCACAATAACAAACACACACACACACACACACACACCACACACACACACAACACACACACACACACACACACACACGCCGTGTGACAGGTGGGAAAAAATTTGGCTCTATAATTGAAAAAATACTTATAATACATGAGCGACTTGGAAATTGGTATTATCAAATGTATTTTGCTTTGAAACTCACAAGGAGAAACCATTTTTACCTTTGTAAAGTACTGCACAGAGTCATATAAAAATAACCAATTGCTTTTGAAACAGTCACGAGGAAAAAGAAGGTGTGATTGCTCAAAGTTGCTGAGGTTAAAAATTAAAACCCTCCAAAATACGGGATGAAACTTTGCTACCATAGCGCAATGTAACCAAGCATGCAGGCATTCACACCCACACCCACGAAGAGTCCCTAAATTACAGATCCAAATATACCCATATATGTACCTTTACCTTGTAGCAACTGCCGATTGTACATCCCGATCGGGATATGAACTGTTCCACTGTCCACTGTTAAGCACTCAAGCAAGCACTCCACTCAAATGGTTGGCAGCGATAGCTATGTCCGAATGTCCAAATAATGTCCGAATTGGACAAATAAACACTCTTTTTGAGCAGTCGGAACTGCTGCTAAGTTAAGATCTGGAGCTTAAATTTTGGAATTCCAATTTGTTTAAGAGATTCTCGAGGTTATGCATGTGCGGAAATGAAATAAAGTCATGAACGCTGACTTCTCCGGGCGTTTATAAGCATTGCAACATACCCAGCGATTTGTAATTATGATGAACAGGAATTCAATAATATGAGTAGGAAGGTTAAAAAAAAAAAAACTTTATTAATTCTTTTTTGTTTACATTGTCGAGGCTCATATGAGAGATAACACAGAAAATGTACAACAAGGGGTGGGGGGGGGGTGAGAAGACAAGAGGGTGGGAGAGGAAGGACAAAACAGTGTGGAACCCAGACATGAGGAGATCTGTGGAAGGAGAGGATGGGGTAGGGTACACAGCGTAACAAGATGACACCACAGGGACTTTCAGGACCTTACATACAGGTGCTTTCGGGAACGAAAGCAGGGAATTTGAAGGAGGTGGTTTGGGGTGGATTAACGGGGTAGAAAAGATCATGGTTTTGGATGGAGAGATAAGAGATGGTGGTGAACAGCTGTTTTGAAGAGTGCGATTGAAGAGAGTGTGGGAGTTTGTTCCAAAGGTGGGGAAAAAGAGGAATAAAAGAGTGAAGGTGAGCAGTGATTCATGATTTAGATAGTTTTACCAGAAGGGGGTTGCTGACGGACCTTGAGTGCTCTGCGGAAATATGGGTGAGGGGGACATATTGCAGACAGAGCAGGGGGAGCGATACCGGAGAGGAGGCGGGAGAATACAGAAAGACCACAGACCCGCCTGCGGTGAGAGCGTGAGAGACCGAAAGACTCAGCCACACCATGGGAGATACCATTGATCCTAAATGCCTTGGTTTCAACAGCGTGAAGCCGCGAAAGGTGGGAGGCAGGAGCACCAGCCCAGTGGGGAGAGCAGTACTCCATCAGGCTGCGGACAAATGTTTTGTATCTGGTCAGGAGCTCAGGTGGGCGGAGGAAGGACTTTGCACAACAGAGTATGCCCAAAGGAGGATGACAGAGGATACCCAGTCATCGACTGGCTTTGGAGGCCAGTTTGGAAATGTGGCTTTCCCAGGAAAGATCATGGCAGATAGTGAGAAGCTTGAACGAAAGGACTTCTTCAAGAGGAATGTTGAGAAAGTTGATGGGGGGGGGTGGAGGTTCCAGACCGTCCTTTTGGAAGACATAGTGAGATGTGAGATTGTCAGGATTGAAGGACATGTTCCACGTGTTGGACCAGTTTGTTATCCAGATCAGCAGAGAGTGAAGAAGCTGCTGCTTGTCGATCTGAGGGATGACAGATGGTACAGTAGAGGGTGGAGTCATCAGCAAAGAGATAAAGAGGATTTTTCAGAGAGGGAGATCATTTATGAAAACCAGAAAAAGAACAGGGCCGAGAACACTCCTTTGAGGAGCTCCAGCCTGGATAGAAAGAGGGGATGAGAGAACTTCATTGAGGGCCACATGTTGGTTGCGAAAGGAGAGGAAGTCTGTGAGCCATGAGTGGAGATAGCCTTGGATACCATAGGAAAAGAGTTTGGTGAGCAGGGCAGGGTGCCAGACCATATTAAAAGCACTCAATATGTCTCGGGAGATGGCTCTGATTTCATGTCTGGCATTGAGGACCTCCATCCTTTGTTGGGAGAGCAGAAGCAGCATATCCAGGATCAGAATGCTGGCTTAACCAAATTGATGATTGAAATCAGCCATTGGAGAAGATGAAGGATTTAATGTCTGAAGTAATGATGGATTCCATGACCTTGCTGATGATGGGAGAAGCTGATTTGTCTGTAGTTGCAGGGATCTGTTTTTGCACATTTTTTATGCAGAGCGGTAATGTTTGTATTACCATTGTGGCCTGTTCGGTATGTTTGCATTACCCTTGCAGCATTACCATTGCGGCATTATGGCCTGAATGTTAAGAAATCATTGCGGCCTGTTCCAAGTCAAGGCATGGTTGAGCAGGCCAAAAACACTGGTGGCTTCAGACCCAGCTCGGTCACCCAGGAGACGCCTTAAGGCCCCAGATAGCGAGGTGGCCGAGGATTCACCTGATAAAGGACATAATTATATAAGGCCATTAGTTATCTTCAAAAGGGAGTTTTAATTAACCCAAACACCAAATTGTCACTCGGCATTAACTTGGAGTCCCTTAGAGATGCATGCTAGGTTTTATGGTTGGAGTTATGGAGGACAACACACACCACGCACACGAAATAATGTCAGTGCATGTGTGTATGTATATATGTATATATATGTAGTTACGGATTTCAGAATCCGGTCTGATTAATGCATCCACACATCCAGGTCTTCAGACAGTTATTTCCTTAAATGCATGTCATGTTCAGATTAGCCCCATCCCCTGCTAATGGATATTAAATGTGGTGCGTTGAGAAGGGTAAAGGATAGATCCCCTCTCTTATGGGAAGCTTTTTTCTTTATGACAGACACATTTACACACATTTCTTTCACAGCTCTGAAGCCCGCCCTCATTCTTCCTCAGCGGCAATCTTTCGTGAGCTCCGACCCGCCTTTGGGGAGTGCATGGGTCGCCAGTGGGGTGGGTGAGCTCGGGGCGTAAGGGACCCGCGGAGACAGCCCGGAGATATAAAAACGAGCGAGAAGTACGTTCGGAAGAGAAAAAGCATGAAAGTAAAGCGTGAGAGAAAATCATGAGGAGAGAAATCGTGAAGAAAAGAAAACGTGTGAAGAGGAAAGCGTGAGAAAAAGGCGTGAGGAGAGAAAAGCGTGAGGAGAAAAGCGAAAGAGGAAATAGAAACAGCGAAAAGAGAGAGGAAAAAGCAAAGGGCGAGAGAAACGAGCAAGAAGCGGGTGTCTGACCAGTGCCGACGAAACAATTCGTCCTTCCCAGTGCTTCGGCAAGCGAGCGTGTGGTGCGCGTGTGGGTTTGAGCATGCCGCCAACAATGAGGCACGGGTCGGTCACCAACACACCAGGGTCTAAACCCATGACGGATATCTCGGTGCCCTCAGACGTCGACTGGCATTCAAGGCTGCTCCGCGAGAGTGTGCATGGCAAGGCTGGGTGCTGGCAAAGGACGTGACACGCACGCACGCATTTCAGGACGTGTTTCGCTTCACGGACAACTTTCTGGTGAGCGAGACAATTCTTCCCCACCCCCACCCTCCACTGAATGATCTTTGGGTACCCTTGTCTGTGTTTTGCTGTAAATAAGTCAACCCCGATAAGCATCTGCTCTTGTCTCTTTCCTGGCATTTTGATTGATTTTGCTTTGAAATTCATTCTTTATTTACCTCAGCAAATAAAAATTCATTTTATTTATTAATTTCATTATTAATAAATTATTTGTCGATTTCCAACCTGTCTGTTTTCCTTCCTTCCATTTCTCGCATTGTTCGACAGAGATAGACTGGGAGGTAATTACCACAGATTTGACCAAAAATCGTCAGCCAGCACCAGCGTTAAAACGCTCGGCGCCCCAATTAAATCTAATCGAGATAATTGGTGCTTTGCCGAGGGCACGCTCCCCCTCAGGTAACCACGTGACCTCTAGTTAAACGGAATAATTAGACGGCGGACACTGGGAACTCGTGGTTGACTGGGCGGCGTTCGTGATTCTAAAACAACCCACCGTACCGCCCGTTAATTGTGAGCGGTGGCCCAGGTCCGGCTCTACGAGGACAACCGGGGATTAATCCCCTGAGTGACAACCTGGTGTGTCGGTACCCAGGCCGCAACAACTGGTGCGGAGTGAGAGATTTTCGAACCCCCTTGATCAATAAATTGGTGTCAGGTCGTCGACCTGTGGTGCACTTCATGCACCTTGAAATTTCGAGCGGTTACACAAAATTTTAGTTAAATTTATTGGGATGAACAATGGCGGACCAACATGGGCAGGTCCCGGTGGGCCATGTAGATAATGTAAATATGGATACGGAATTGACCCAGGACCCACATGTAGTCACAATGGAGGGTGAAGAGGAAGCAATGGGAGAGATGGAAAATATCCCCCACCCTCTGTCTCTGGAAAATGCGGCGGCAATAGCACAGAATGCCGGGTTATCGCCACCAGTACAGCCCGAGAATGACATGATGTTGCTCATGAGGCAATTAATGGCACAAATGAAAATGTCGAGCAAAGAAAACAGCAGAAAAATGGACAGGATGAGCAGAAAAATGGACGAAAACAGCAGAAAAATTGACGTGATGCACGAAGAAAACAACAGCAGAATGGAAGTGATGAGCAGAAAAATGGACGTGATGGGCGATGAAATAAAAACGGAGATGAATGAAGCAATGGGCAGAGAAATGGTGGCGGTACGAGAGGAGGTAAGGGAGTGTAGGATCAGTGTCCGGGAAGAAGTGAGGGAGAGCGAGGCCAGACTGATGGGAGAGATTGGGAACATGACGGAGGAGGAAGAAGGACTGACGATAAGACAGAATGAATTGAAGAACAAATGGAGAAGAACACAGGGGCGATAAAGGAGTTAAGGGCCGCCGAGAAGGAAACAAGAGAGATGACGGCAATTAAATACGAATGTAAAATGGTACACGAGAAACTGACGAAGAGAGTGGAGGAGGTGACACAGACGATGGGAACAAAGGAACAGGAAATGGAAACACAAATAGAAACAATGAAGGTGACGTTAGAGGGGGAAATACAAGGGGCGCATCGGGAATTAACGATGGTTAAAAAGAGAATTAACAGATATGTGTATATATATATATGTATGTATGTATGTATGTATATATATATATATACATACATACATACATACATACATACATCCATACATACATACATACATACACATAAACTAGCGATGCATGCTTGCATACTGCAAAGACCGGTGTTTCCTATCGACATTAATAATAAATATATCTTTATAAATTTGATAAAGTAGACTGTAAAAGAGTTTATGGGCTGGCAGGATGCCGAGAGGTACGCACAATCGCCTCAAAGCTTTCTTACCTGAGTTTGAATCCCGACCCAGCTATAAACTTTCATCCGTGCGTTTCACAGGCAGGGTGATTCATCAATGTATGTGCCATCCCTCGGATGGATGTCAAACGAGTGTCCCATCTGCTACCATTAGTTGGTGGATGTTAAAGATCCCACAGTGTCCTCCGTGAAGAGTAGGCGAGCTAGTGCTGGCACCCTAAACAAATTCCAAAATCCTGCACTACCTTTCGCTGAATATCAGGCCTGGCTAATCGGTTGGTGAAAGACTTGGGCCAAGCTTCCCCCGGCCAACCAAAAAAGAACACGGGAGTAATTGTGGCCATTAAATAATAATAATAATAATAATAATAAGATGATGATGATTGTGAAAAAGCTTTATATATTTAATGAAGTGGATTGTGCTTGCTTTCTAAAAGCAGCTAAATAAGTCAAATAAATGAAGAATGAGTCTTCAGAATGAGCTCTTCGTTTAACTGTTTCCAGGTAGAATCATTTTTTTTTTAATTTTAAACAGGTCAAAGGTTCCAAAATAAAACTATTGTTTACATTCTAATGGGATTCTAGGCAATGCTATCTTATGGATATTTCTTCTAAAACTTCAATACAGACCCCTTTACTGCCTACAACCACCCATGATAATCCTACAATGCACACATTCCCTCACTATGTGTGCTGCTTCATCATAATCATGTATGGGAGTGCGAACCAGCAGATCCCGGGTGTACGTGTATCCACAACAGCTGCCATCAGCTTGATTCTGTTACCCCACACACTTCCCACAGCACTTTTTGAGAGTCCAAAATCTCTTGCGATGTCTGCTCGGCTTTTCCTTTTGTCCTCAACATCCTTGATGATTTGCAATTTTACTGCAAGTAAAAGACTCGATCCTTGAGATTTGGCTTTTCCAACTGAAGCCATTTTATGATAATAAACAAGCTAGTGCATAGAATAGTGCGTGCGATGGAATAATAAAATGGAGTATTAAAAAACAAATGCAGGGAATACAAACATGTTTTGTTTCTTTGACGTTTTTGATAATGACGATGCTTTTGTAAAAATAAATAAATAAATAAAAAGAGCAATATGGTCATGAGGCAAAAAATAAGAAGTATTAGAATAAATGTTTACAACCCGAAGTTTAACAAAGGAGAAGAAAGAACAGAAGACAATGAAACAATTCACATTAGCAACAACATGCATTGATGGAAATGGTGTTAAGAAATTCATGATTATAATAATGAAAACTTTCTGCGAAGTGGATGAGGCAAGAATGTTGAAATAACACGGACACAAAATCAGGACGTGTTTCAAAAATGTTGGCTTAAGGGCTGCTTTCACAATGTGCGAATGAACTCCCTGACACACACTATTGTAGTGCAGGTGTTTTGGGGAAATGGAAACTTGGGGTTTTGGTTGCCATTTTTTCATATTTACGGACCAATGCAAAATGTATGTTTGCTCAAAAAAGGATAAAGGGTCGCCCCTTCATGCAGGTGCTGGCAGGATGGCCTACATGACACACACTTGCCTTTAAGCCGTCTCGTCCAGCTATAAACTGTCATCCCGTTTTTTTCACAGGCAGGATGATTCATCAATGTGTGTCGTCTCTCAGATGCCGGCATTGGTTGGTGGACGTTAAAGATCCCACATTGTCCATCGTGAAGAGTAGGCAAGCCATCACCGGCACTCTGACCAAATTCCAACATTTATGCCCTGACATCCTGTGTTAGAGTGGCGACCCGTGCAGGATTGTAATCCTAGTCGTGTAAACTACTTCGGCAGCACCGGCGCTCTGTAGCGAGCATGTTTCATGATGTGACTCTCTCTGCCGTCCCCTCCTTGCCCCTCAATTGGTTTTAAAACGTTGCCCCACCGACATTATTACTCCATTGCTGCCTCTCCAATCTGATTATTTCACCACTTCTTGCACAGGATGGTGAAATAGTGGGGCAACTTAGCATAACAATTGTGCATTTTGTGAGGAAAGCACCAAATTTTGGCAACACTAGTAGCCTATCATATATGAACAGATTTGGATATTGGGCCATCTCAAAATTTTGATGGCAGTGGAAAATGGCTGCCACAGCCATCAGCGGCTGAATTTGGATGGCCCAATATCCAAATCTGTTCATATTGATAGGCTACTAGTATGCCAAATTTGGTGCTTATCCTCACAAAATGCACGATTGTTATGCTATATTTAGCTAAGTTGCCCCACTAAAATAGCTGGTAATATTGCAAGGATCCATTTTTGTCTTATGTAGGCAAATGGAAAGAAGAAAGGGGGTCGGTCAAACCAATAAATATGGAATGGGGGTGGGGATAAGAAATAGGAAATAGAAACGACAAAAAAAAGTTTGCAAGGAGAGATGATAAAATATTAGAAGCTGTTGATATATCTGACTGATATATTTAGAGTTCACACGAACATATTGAATCGGTCACTTGTTTTTGTTGTGGTGTGTATTCACAATGTCATATCGTGACGCATTGGTGGGGAAGGGGTCATTTTAATGATTACCTAAGGAAGTTTTCACCTCTCACCAATTCTTCATTTAACTGATGGTCATCTCTTTGAGATTTTCCTCAAAGAAGGTAACTGCAGTTGGAGATAGATACAGTATATCACTGCAAGCCTTGCAACAGCAAAACTAGAGGAGGTGCAAATTGCCATCATCCTGCAATAGGGTTGTCCACAATTGCTTGAGGTGTATGATGATCAATTTAAGTTTATGACTGAAGCAAATAAAAATGATCCGGAGATAGTCCTGTGTTTTGTTAAAGCGCATTGCAATCTTCACCAAGATGAAGTTCTCTTGCGGTATCGATTCTGGAATGTACGTCGATTGTGGAACCTTTTGACACTGTTGTTTTAGAACTCCGAGCACGAGCTGAGCAGTGGAATTTTACTGAGATGGACTCAATGATACATGATAGAATACTGTTTTCTGTGTCAGGCAAGCTCCAAGAGTTGTTGCTGTTTGAAATGGATCTTGATTTGAAGAAACTATAGATACATTTTGGGCCGATGACCTTACAGATAAACATACCAGAGAGATGTGACAAGGGTAGCAAGAGCAACAATTTGAGAAGCTCACACCTAAACGTCCAGCATCAAAACAGAATCGCCATCCAAATCAGCATGATGAAGCAATACATACGTAGAACTAGAAGGGCAGTCGGTAGAACGCATACCTCCACCACGTAATGCCTGATCCGTGAGAACATATCAGGCCCAATACATTTTTGAATGAAATATCATGCTATCTAATCGTTTTGAGCCCAATCTCTCAATAGTGAAGAATCACTTAACATTATCAGATCCGGATATATATTCAGATCTTCACCAAAATTGAATCAATTCTTTCTTGTCACGCACCCAACATGCCCACCAAGTTTCGTCCAAATCCATACCCAACTTTTTGAGATATCCTGTACACAAACAGACAAACAGACAGAAAGGGGTGAAAACATAACCTCCTTCACCTTTGGTGGCGGAGGTAAATCTAAGAAAATCCACAGTAATTGCACAGGCGAATGACAATCTTGCCAGTGAAAGATCAGATGACCTGCACTGGCTGGCTGCAGTGAGTACCACTAATAAGAGCCTAATAATACTTCTGCATGTGAATGGACAAGAGGTGCATTTACAACCAGATACGGCTGCAGGTCTTAACAACATATCAGAGTGATTTGTGCATGGAAGAGAGATTGCACACAAAATTTAGCAAACCATGTGTCATTGCAACACTCCAAAATCAGTCCGTGAAGCCTTGTTGACAGTGTGGAGCATCAACATTGGGGTCAGCCATCAGGACAAGTTCAATGTAGTGAGGAATGATTTGAGCTGTCTGTCTGCTGAGCCTATGAACACTTACCATGATGGGCTTATTCATCATTCATCAAAATACATTCATCACAACATGAGAGCAGCCCCATGTAGAACATTTGTGGCAAGCTCCAGTGAGGAAGCATGGTGACCTTGGAGAGGTTAATCTGAAACTTAACTGAGGTATAACAATCAAGGTACTTCCATTCTGGAATGTACTCCAAGCATTCTGGAATGATGTGAAGTAGGAGTTGGACTGGCTGGTGGAAAAGGGTGTTTTGGTCTCTGAGGCTGTGGATTATCCTACCTGATATGTCAGCCAAATAGCTGTTATGTAAAAGGAAAAAAGTAGTTTGATGGTATTTTTTTTTCTAAAATAGTGGATTTGGAAATGCAGAGGTGTTCAATCTCTTAATACGAATCTGTTGAGGGAACACAGCAAGTTTCCCACCTTTGATGTTGTGCTTCTCCACACTCAGCTAAGGATTTCAATAAGCTGGATGTCCATAAAGCTTTTTTTGCACAAATGCTGAAATTATGATTTGAGTAAGCTTTACGAAACGAACACTATTGAGGATAAATCACTGGACAAAGTTACCATCCAGTCTCAAAGTTATCAGTGAGATTTTCAGAGCCAACTAAACCAAGAGCTAAACGAACGAGAGGGTGTGATCAGTGATGCGGTAGACATTTTTTGTGTACAGATTGAGACAGACGTCGGGCTGAGACTGAATGTGATCATGACTGTAAATTAGAAAAGCTGTAGAAATGGTGCTGAGCTAGGCAGATATAGCTGAATGATGATAAGTAATCTCCTTCATGCGTCATCTTATCACTGCTGAGGGTATCAAGGCTGACAAGGTTAATGCTGATGCTATCCTTAAGATGTCTGCACCTCCGGATTGGTCCAGTGTAAAATGACTATGCGGTATTGTATAATATTTATCTCGATCTATGCCTAATTTAGCTGATGACCTTGATCCGTTATGTCAAACTCAGCAGAAAGGACACAACCTAGAACTTGTCAGCGTACTGTGATGAAGCACTCCAGAGAATTAAGGAAAAGATTACGTATGCTCCAGTCCTCATTCCATTTTATCCCAGGAAGGAGCTGGCACTGCAGTTGGACAGCAAGAAATATGTAGTTGTTGCTATACTTCTGCAAGATATAAAACCAAGAGAGAATGCTTCGCACTCACCGTCCTCACAAAGGAAATTGGGGCAGAAGAAAATGTTCTCCTTGCAATTGTCTATGATCTGACAAGGTGTCAACAGTGCACATATGGTCACAATGTTGATGTACAAAATGACCACAGACCTGTGGTATCTATCCTGTCAAAACCACTCTGTCAAGCAACTAAAATTTTGCGAGCACTCATGTGTCAGCATCATCACTATAACATAATTCGGTTATAGCAAAGGGCGTAGTCTACATATCGCTTACACAATGAGTTGTGTCCACGTTAATAACCAGGACACTTCCGCAGTTGTGAATGTCAACATCATCACTCAAGTGCGTGATGCAACTATCCATGATGACAGCATATGCAACGCATTCTGTGTTAATGATAAAAGTAAGGTGGATGGAGGTAGGGGGTGGTGATCAGATACAGGAGGGTATTGATACTTACATAGATTGAGCAAAAGACTGGCAGATGGAATTTAACCTGAGCAAGTAGGAGGTGTTGGGGATGGGAAAGAACAATGAAAATAGAGATTACAGGATGCAAGGGGTAATTTTTGAGCATGTCACACAGGAGAAGGATCTGGGGTGGTAATAGATACGGGAGGTAAGCAGGCAGCACAGTGCCAGGCAGCTATATGTAAAGCAAATAGGGGTTTCGGCTGGATAAGGAGGGGATCAATTATAAATCAAAAGAGGTGGTGTTAACATTGTACAGGAATTTAGGTGGGCCACATCTAGAATATTGTGTGCAGTTTTGGTCACCACAGTTCCGGAAGGACATAAATGCAACGGAGAGTGTTCAGAGCAGGGCTACTCGATTGATTCCGAGCCTAGTTAGACTCAGCTACGAGGAGTGGCTGAAGGAGACAAGGCTTTATACACTAGAAAGGAGGTGGTTACGAGGAGATATGATAGAGATGTTTAAGATAATGAAATGTATAGATAAAATAAGTGTAGATGAATTATTCAACAGAGTAGAGGGTGATAGAACCAGGGGCCGTAGCCTGAGAGTAAAGAAGAGGAGAGTTAAGATGGTTTGTAAGGCAGGGGACTTTCACTCAGAGAGTAGTTAATGCATGGAATGGTCTCTCTGAAAAGGTAGTGGCGGCAGAAAAAGTAGATAAGTTTATATTAGAATTAGATAGGTACCTGGAAGTTATGGAGATGGAGGGGTATGGGGATGTTGATAAGACTTTTAGGTAGTTTGAGCATTGATGGGTGATTGTGTACGGGGTGCTGCTGGTGGGGGTCTTGTCACGGGGGGTTGTGTGGTTGATATTGTGTGTTTTTAACCAAGCCCATGCCCCCTCCTCGAGTGGAAGAAAAAGGAGAAAAAAACTACAATGTTATTTTTATTTTGTTTAGTGAAAACTTTTTTTTTTGCATTTTCTTCCTTGGATCTTGTGTAGATGGGTTGGTGTGGTGTTGGTGCAGGCATGATGGGCTGAATGGCCTCCAACTGTGTTGGATTTCCTTGTTATTCTTTGTTTAAAAAAAAAATGGCTGTCCAAGTAGCATAAGGAAATACCCAGCTGATATCCACCCATTCTATGATATCTGCAACATTCTGAGTAAGCAGTGCAGCATCATCCTCAAAGGAGAACTAATCATGAGTTTACAATCCCCACATAACTATGTTGGCAGAAGATGCATTCTGCACATCATGGATATGAAAGTATGATGTAGAAAGCTCACCTGGCAGTCTTCAGCCTGTTAACGAAACAAAGTCCGGCAGATGTCAGAAGGTGTGATGCCTGTTAACACTTTAAACAAGAAGCCAAAAGAAGATGCTGCAGCCACTTTGACATTGATGGAAGAACATATTTATTAACAGTAGACTATTTTCCTGCCTTCATAGAAGCGAACATCTTTGCTCAGTTGAGGAGCAGTATGGAAATAAGAAAGCAGAAGAATCAATTCTCATGTCTTGGAGAGAATTAGGGGATCACAGAGCAGTTCTTTTATAATGGTCTCTGACAGAGGCACAAAATCAGCCTCCAGAGAATTCCAGACGTTTGTAGACAGCTGGAGAATCTGTCATCAAAAGATATCACCATTCCATCATCAGGTGAAGGAGCAAGTAGAAGCAGCTGTGAAGGTTAGTAAGAATCTCATACAGAAGGCGGTCGGTTGTGACACTGATTAGTATGAAGCATTGTTTGAACTGGGAAACACACCTCAAAGCAGGATACTGGTCTCTCACCAGACCAGAGCCTATTCGGTCGCAGCACCTACTTACTCTGACAGATATTGAAACATAAGTGACGACTTCCCATTTTTGGCACTGCACAATATAGAAAACCAAGTCACCAACAGCAGATAAAATTATATTATGACCGATACACTTGTGATTTGACGCCTGTGGCAGTCAGGCAGCGGGTATGTTTCAAGCAATTTGAAAATGGTCATTGGGAGCGTGGTAGAGTAATTGAGCATGCTGGTGAATGTTTTTATGTTGTGCTGGGAAAGAAGGGAGCAAATTCTTGCTGTAACCAGGTGCACATCATACTGAACAGGGGTCTTCAGATCCACCTGTGCAGCAACAGAGTGGCCTAAAGCCACATGCTGCACACTGAGGTTGCCTGAACAAGTAATGCCAAGGGTCAAGCTTACTCACTGTGAACCCACATGGCTGAAATATTATGTCTGTGTATAAATTCCCTCTGTCTAGATACTTACGTCTGAAAGAAAGGATGATATTTATGTGTCCATCTGTCTGTTATATTTAGAGAGAGCACTCACTCGTATGTTTATTATATTTCTGTAACATACTGACTTGGATGGATGTAGTTATGTAATATACTGACTTGTGGTCATTGTGATATTTTTGTATTAACTTTGCCGAGACGTGTTTATGTCATGGTCATGCAGGACCGGAGAGTCTTTTGGGGCCTGCAAGCCATTTTGAGTAAGTTTTTGCCATGCTTGGAGTTTTTAATTGCTTATTTATACTGTTTTGTTGCTAATAAAGGAATAACTGCACCCCTGTCAGAGGTATCGTTCAACATAAGGGGACAGGAGTAAGGGTAACAAAGGGATTGGAATGAACTGAGCATGAGTGAGTGGAAGGTGAAAGAAGAGTCAAAAATGCAACCACTTTGTACATAAAATATGTTGAGGGCCTACGAATGCTGTACAGCTAATCCTAAATTCCTCCTACTTCTATATACATGCTATATTCGCCACTTTTCAATCTTTCTCAGGTGAGCCAGTACTCACCCAACCCAACTCAGGGAAGGACTACCTCCATTATCTCCATCATGTACTCACCTGAGCTCTCTTATGAACAGTCGGCCTGTTTAAACTGGAAGGAAACAGAGTGAAGTAGAAGACATTCTAAATGGAGTCAAGTCAAGGCATATGCAGCTTTCATGTTGTCACTGTTAAGCAGAGTATTTTAAAGCTTTTTCTTCGTTTAAAGAGGAATAATGATTGGCTTTTGTTGCAGAAGATAAAACTATGAACATGCATATTTTACTAAAGCCTTCTTCAAAACCATATGACTTGTAGTATTCACACACCTTGCACCCTTTTTTTCTTTTTAAAGTAGTGGATTTGGAAAATATACCTGGCAAAAAAGAAGAATCAAGTTGGTAAGCTTGTTCACTAAAATAACAACACAAAGTAATCCTTCCACCGGTCTGCTAATGAATATGGTAATATTGTGAGGTGTTCAAATGTTTTACATCAAAATGCTTTGGGGCTCATTGAGGAGCAAATTATAAATAAATAAATA
Organism: Eptatretus atami; assembly: GCA_035128595.1. Lineage (NCBI taxonomy): Eukaryota > Metazoa > Chordata > Myxini > Myxiniformes > Myxinidae > Eptatretus > Eptatretus atami. Next base: position 75,025,055 of record CM068958.1, on the reverse strand, counting down.
TATATATATATATATATACGAGATGACCTGTGAACCCGATGGGTTCCCGTTGTGACAGCGGTTGATGAAAAAAATCATTTAAAGAAAAAAAAAAAGACAGCTCCAGTAAACTATACCGCTGAGGTTGTTTGCTTTGATCAAATTCTCCCGAAGAGTACTTGATTGAATGAGGAATTGTTTTTTAATAATTTTTTTCGTTGCTCGATTTGAACGAAACTTGATACTGCACACCGCAGGAGAATGGTGAGTAAGGTGGCCCGAAATTTTTTTCGCTATCGTGTACCGTTTTGGCTATATTTCGGGAACATACATGCAACATGAGAGTTTCAGTAATATAAGATACAGTTAGTCGTCGACTTACGACCTATGCAACTTACGACTGTTCGACTTTACGACCACTTTACGACCACGACCACTTTACGACTTTACGACCAGAATGCTCCGCGTCTCGGCCCACTCAGACTGCTCAGTTTCCGCCCCAGCGCCCGCCATTGCTAGCGTGTTTGCGTGGTCTCAAGATGTCTCAAGATGTCATCCCCAAGATGTCTACCAAGAGGAAATTCTTTCACATTTTGAGAAAATGGACCCAAATATTGAACGCTTTGCAAGGATTGAACGGATGGCACACAATGTTTTTCGTCCGTATCGTGAAATTTACGAGGAGAAAAAGAAACAAACCATTAAGACAAAGCTCACCATGTTGACGAAAACAACAACTCCGGCTACCCCGAGTGCTGCCCTAGCTGATAACATCGACGATCCACAGCCAAACACGAGTGACCAATAACATGTTTTGTACTTTTTGTATTTTTGTATGTTTTTGCAAATACAGTATTAAACCAATTGTACTGTAGTGGTGCAGTGTTTGACTTGAACAAAGAAAATGTTAATAAAATATACTTACAGATGATTATTATATCATTATACAGTATAATATACATACGGTAATTTTTGCATAGGCCTATACAGTACATAGGCCTGTACACTATAAATAAAGCTAAAAATAAAGGTTGGCCGACTTACGACCGATCGTCAGAACGGATCGTGGTGTAAGTCGACGATTACCTATATATATATATTGTTATGGATTTCAGAATCCGGTCTGATGAATGCATCCACACATCAAAGTCCTCAGACGTTATTTCCTTAAATGCATGTTCAGATTAGCCCCATCCCCATTCTAATGGGATCTTTAATTGATGTGTTGAGAAGGTAAAGGATAGATCCCCCTCTTATGGGAAGCTTTTTTCTTCACGACAGAAACGTTCACACACATTTCTTTCACGAGCTCTGAAGCCCGCCTCATTTTCCTCAGCAACATTCTTTCACGAGCTCCGACGCGCGCCTTTTTTGAGAGTGCATGGGTCGTCATGGTAACCGTGCCCCACTTCAGAGAAAAAGTCTGAAGAGAAAAAGTCCGGGGAGAAAAAGTGAGGAGAGAAAGGAGGGGGGA
>CM068958.1:75005804-75023447 GCA_035128595.1 Eptatretus atami | reverse complement strand
CATAATAAAATATAGCGTATTGTTGTATCATTTGTGGTACTAAATATATTAACAACCAAATTGTCCAAGTCTTTTTGGAACACCGGTGTGTGGTGTGTGTTTGTGTGTGTGTGTGTGTGTGTGTATATATATATATATATGTATATATAAATATGTTATATATAAATAATTATATAAATATATTGTTGCGGCCACGGATACCGAGACACGTTGTCACTCAGGGGGATTAATCCCCGGTTGTCCTCGTAGAGCCGGACCTGGGGCACCGCTCACAATTAACGTTATGGTACGGTGGGTTGTTTTAGAACCACGAACGCCACCCAGTCAACCACGAGTTCCAGTGTCCACCGTTTAATTATTCCTTTAACTAGAGGTCACGTGGTTACCTGAGCGGGAGCAGCGCCCTCGGCAAAGCACCAATATTGTCTGATTAGATTTTAATTAGGGCGGCCGAGCGTTTTAACCGCTGCTGCGTGCCGACGATTTTTGGTCAAATCTGTGGTAATTCCTCCCAGTCTATCTCGGCCTGGACAATGCTCAACAATCGAAGGAAAGGACAAACACAGACAGGTTGGAAGTCGACAAATAATTTATTAATAATAAATAATAAATAAAAAGAACCTTTATTTGCTGAGGTAAATAAAGAATGAATTTCAAAGCAAAATCAATCAAAATGCCAGGAAAGAGACAAAGAGCAGATGCTTATCGGGGGTCGACTTACTTACAGCTAAAACGACAAGGGTACCAGCAGATCATTCAGGGAGAGGGGAGGGCGAGAATCGTCTCGCTCACCAGAAAGTCGTCGGTGAAGCGAAAACGTCCTGAAAATGCGTACGTGCGTGTCACGTCCGTCGCCAGCACCCAGCTTTGCCGTGCGGGTTTAGACCCTGGTGTTGTTGGTGATCGACCCGTGCCTCACTTGTTGGCAGCACTGCTCACACCCACATGCGCACCACACGCGCGCTTGCCCAAGCGCTGGAAGAGCGAATTATCTCATCGGCGCTGGTCAGACACCCGCTTCTTGGTCGCTTCTCTCGCCCTTTGCTTTTTCCTCTCTCCTTTCGCTTTTCTCTCCTCACGCTTTTCTCTTCAGAACAATTTTCCCCCCTCCTTTCTCTCCTCACTTTTTCTCCCCGGACTTTTTCTCTTCAGACTTTTCTCTGAAGTGGGGCACGGTTACCATGACGACCCATGCACTCTCAAAAAGGTGGCGTCTCGGAGCTCGTGAAAGAATGTTGCTGTGGAAAAATGAGTGCGGGCTTCAGAGCTCGTGAAAGAAATGTGTGTGAACGTTTCTGTCGTGAAGAAAAAGCTTCCCATAAAGAGGGGGGATCTATCCTTTACCTTATCAACGCATCACATTTAAGATCCCATTAGATATGGGGATGGGGCTAATCTGAATATGCATTTAAGGAAATAACTGTCTGAGGACTTTGATGTGTGGATGCATTCATCAGACCGGATTCTGAAATCCATAACAATATATATATATATGGTAATCGTCGACTTACGACCACGATCGTTCCGACCGTGGTCGTAAGTCGGCCAACCTTTATTTTTAGCTTTATTTATAGTGTACAGGCCTATGTACTGTATAGGCCTATGCAAAATTACCGTATGTATATTATACTGTATAATGATATAATAATCATCTGTAAGTTATATTTTATTAACATTTTCTTTGTTCAAGTCAAACACTGCACCACTACAGTACAATTGGTTTAATACTGTATTTGCAAAAACATACAAATACAAAAAGTACAAAACATGTTATTGGTCACTCGTGTTTGGCTGTGGATCGTCGATGTTATCAGCTAGGGCAGCACTCGGGGTAGCCGGAGTTTGTTGTTTTCGTCAACATGGTGAGCTTTGTCTTAATGGTTTGTTTTCTTTTCTCCTCGTAATTTCACGATACGGACGAAAAACATTGTGTGCCATCCGTTCAATCCTTGCAAAGCGTTCAATATTTGGGTCCATTTTCTCAAAATGTGAAAGAATTTCCTCTTGGTAGACATCTTGGGGATGACATCTTGAGACATCTTGAGACCACGCAAACACGCTAGCAATGGCGGGCGCTGGGCGGAAACTGAGCAGTCTGAGTGGGCCGAGACGCGGAGCATTCTGGTCGTAAAGTCGTAAAGTGGTCGTGGTCGTAAAGTGGTCGTAAAGTCGAACAGTCGTAAGTTGCATAGGTCGTAAGTCGACGACTAACTGTATCTTATATTACTGAAACTCCATGTTGCATGTATGTTCCCGAAATATAGCCAAACGGTACACGATAGCGAAAAAAATTTCGGGCACCTTACTCACCATTCTCCTGCGGTGTGCAGTATCAAGTTTCGTTCAAATGAGCAACGAAAAAATTATTAAAAAACAATTCTCCATTCAATCAAGTACTCTTCGGAGAATTTGATCAATGCAAACAACCTCAGCGGTATAGTTTACTGGAGCTGTCTTTTTTTTTTCTTTAAATGATTTTTTTCATCAACCGCTGTCACAACGGGAACCCATCGGGTTCACAGGTCATCTCGTATATATATATATATATATATATATTTATTTATTTATAATTTGCTCCTCAATGAGCCCCAAAGCATTTTGATGTAAAACATTTGAACACCTCACAATATTACCATATTCATTAGCAGACCGGTGGAAGGATTACTTTGTGTTGTTATTTTAGTGAACAAGCTTACCAACTTGATTCTTCTTTTTTGCCAGGTATATTTTCCAAATCCACTACTTTAAAAAGAAAAAAAGGGTGCAAGGTGTGTGAATACTACAAGTCATATGGTTTTGAAGAAGGCTTTAGTAATATGCATGTTCATAGTTTTATCTTCTGCAACAAAAGCCAATCATTATTCCTCTTTAAACGAAAAAAAGCTTTAAAATACTCTGCTTAACAGTGACAACATGAAAGCTGCATATGCCTTGACTTGACTCCATTTAGAATGTCTTCTACTTCACTCTGTTTCCTTCCAGTTTAAACAGGCCGACTGTTCATAAGAGAGCTCAGGTGAGTACATGATGGAGATAATGGAGGTAGTCCTTCCCTGAGTTGGTTTGGGTGAGTACTGGCTCACCTGAGAAAGATTGAAAAGTGGCGAATATAGCATGTATATAGAAGTAGGAGGAATTTAGGATTAGCTGTACAGCATTCGTAGGCCTCAACATATTTTATGTACAAAGTGGTTGCATTTTTGACTCTTCTTTCACCTTCCACTCACTCATGCTCAGTTCATTCCAATCCCTTTGTTACCCTTACTCCTGTCCCTTATGTTGAACGATACCTCTGACAGGGGTGCAGTTATTCCTTTATTAGCAACAAAACAGTATAAATAAGCAATTAAAAACTCCAAGCATGGCAAAAACTTACTCAAAATGGCTTGCAGGCCCCAAAAGACTCTCCGGTCCTGCATGACCATGACATAAACACGTCTCGGCAAAGTTAATACAAAAATATCACAATGACCACAAGTCAGTATATTACATAACTACATCCATCCAAGTCAGTATGTTACAGAAATATAATAAACATACGAGTGAGTGCTCTCTCTAAATATAACAGACAGATGGACACATAAATATCATCCTTTCTTTCAGACGTAAGTATCTAGACAGAGGGAATTTATACACAGACATAATATTTCAGCCATGTGGGTTCACAGTGAGTAAGCTTGACCCTTGGCATTACTTGTTCAGGCAACCTCAGTGTGCAGCATGTGGCTTTAGGCCACTCTGTTGCTGCACAGGTGGATCTGAAGACCCCTGTTCAGTATGATGTGCACCTGGTTACAGCAAGAATTTGCTCCCTTCTTTCCCAGCACAACATAAAAACATTCACCAGCATGCTCAATTACTCTACACAGCTCCCAATGACCATTTTCAAATTGCTTGAAACATACCCGCTGCCTGACTGCCACAGGCGTCAAATCACAAGTGTATCGGTCATAATATAATTTTATCTGCTGTTGGTGACTTGGTTTTCTATATTGTGCAGTGCCAAAAATGGGAAGTCGTCACTTATGTTTCAATATCTGTCAGAGTAAGTAGGTGCTGCGACCGAATAGGCTCTGGTCTGGTGAGAGACCAGTATCCTGCTTTGAGGTGTGTTTCCCAGTTCAAACAATGCTTCTACTAATCAGTGTCACAACCGACCGCCTTCTGTATGAGATTCTTACTAACCTTCACAGCTGCTTCTACTTGCTCCTTCACCTGATGATGGAATGGTGATATCTTTTGATGACAGATTCTCCAGCTGTCTACAAACGTCTGGAATTCCTGGAGGCTGATTTTGTGCCTCTGTCAGAGACCATTATAAAAAGAACTGCTCTGTGATCCCCTAATTCTCTCCAAGACATGAGAATTGATTCTTCTGCTTTCTTATTTCCATACTGCTCCTCAACTGAGCAAAGATGTTCGCTTCTATGAAGGCAGAAAAATAGTCTACTGTTAATAAATATGTTCTTCCATCAATGTCAAAGTGGCTGCAGCATCTTCTTTTGGCTTCTTGTTAAAAAGTGTTAACAGGCATCACACCTCTGACATCTGCCGGACTTTGTTTCGTTAACAGGCTGAAGACTGCCAGGTGAGCTTTCTACATCATACTTTCATATCCATGATGTGCAGAATGCATCTTCTGCAACATAGTTATGTGGGGATTGTAAACTCATGATTAGTTCTCCTTTGAGGATGATGCTGCACTGCTTACTCAGAATGTTGCAGATATCATAGAATGGGTGGATATCAGCTGGGTATTTCCTTATGCTACTTGGACAGCCATTTTTTTTTTAACAAAGAATAACAAGGAAATCCAACACAGTTGGAGGCATTCAGCCCATCATGCCTGCACCAAACCACACCAACCCATCTACACAAGATCCAAGGAAGAAAATGCAAAAAAAAAAACTTTTCAATTACGAAATAAAATAAAAAAAATAACATTGTAGTTTTTTCCCCCTTTTTCTTCCACTCGAGGAGGGGGCATGGGCTTGGTTAAAACACACAATATCAACACACAACCCCCGTGACAAGACCCCACCAGCAGCACCCCGTACACAATCACCCATCAATGCTCAAACTACCTAAAAGTCTTATCAACATCCCCATACCCTCCATCTCCATAACTTCCAGGTACCTATCTAATTCTAATATAACTTATCTACTTTTTCTGCCGCCACTACCTTTTCAGAGAGACCATTCCATGCATTAACTACTCTCTGAGTGAAAGTCCCCTGCCTTACAAACCATCTTAACTCTCCTCTTCTTTACTCTCAGGCTACGGCCCTGGTTCTATCACCCTTTACTCTGTTGAATAATTCATCTACACTTATTTTATCTATTATTCATATCTTAATTATTCTTTATCATATTCTCCTCGTAACCACCTCCTTTCTAGTGTATAAAGCCTTGTCTCCTTCAGCCACTCCTCGTAGCTGAGTCTAACTAGGCTCGGAATCATCGAGTAGCCCTGCTCTGACACTCTCTCCGTTGCATTTATGTCCTTCTGGAACTGTGGTGACCAAAACTGCACACAATATTCTAGATGTGGCCTCACTAAATTCCTGTACAATGTTAACACCACCTCTTTTGATTTATAATTGATCCCCTCCTTATCCAGCCGAACCCCTATTTGCTTTACTATAGCTGCCTGGCACTGTGCTGCCTGCTTACCTCCCGTATCTATTACCACCCCCAGATCTCTTCTCCTGTGTGACACGTCCAAAATTACCCCTTGCATCCTGTAATCTCTATTTTCATTGTTCTTTCCCATCCCCAACACCTCCTACTTGCTCAGGTTAAATTCCATCTGCCAGTCTTTTGCTCAATCTATGTAAGTATCAATACCCTCCTGTATCTGATCACCACCCCCTACTCCATCCACCTTACTTTTATCATTAACACAGAATGCGTTGCATATGCTTTCATCATGGATAGTTCATCACGCACTTGAGTGATGATGTTGACATTCACAACTGCGGAAGTGTCCTGGTTATTAACGTGGACACAACTCATTGTGTAAGCGATATGTAGACTACGCCCTTTGCTATAACCGAATTATGTTATAGTGATGATGCTGACACATGAGTGCTCGCAAATTTTTTAGTTGCTTGACAGAGTGGTTTTGACAGGATAGATACCACAGGTCTGTGGTCATTTTGTACATCAACATTGTGACCATATGTGCACTGTTGACCTTGTCAGATCATAGACAATTGCAAGGAGAACATTTTCTTCTGCCCCAATTTCCTTTGTGAGGACGGTGAGTGCGAAGCATTCTCTCTTGGTTTTATATCTTGCAGAAGTATAGCAACAACTACATATTTCTTGCTGTCCAACTGCAGTGCCAGCTCCTTCTGGGATAAAATGGAATGAGGACTGGAGCATACGTAATCTTTTCCTTAATTCTCTGGAGTGCTTCCATCACAGTACGCTGACAAGTTCTAGTTGTGTCCTTTCTGCTGAGTTTGACATAACGGATCAAGGTCATCAGCTAAATTAGGCATAGATCGAGATAAATATTATACATACCGCATAGTCATTTTACACTGGACCAATCCGGAGTGCAGACATCTTAAGGATAGCATCAGCATTAACCTTGTCAGCCTTGATACCCTCAGCAGTGATAAGATGACGCATGAAGGAGATTACTTATCATCATTCAGCTATATCTGCCTAGCTCAGCACCATTTCTACAGCTTTTCTAATTTACAGTCATGATCACATTCAGCTCAGCCCGACGTCTGTCTCAATCTGTACACAAAAATGTCTACCGCATCACTGATCACACCCTCTCGTTCGTTTAGCTCTTGGTTTAGTTGGCTCTGAAAATTCACTGATAACTTTGAGACTGGTGGTAACTTTGTCCAGTGATTTATCCTCAATAGTGTTCGTTTCGTAAAGCTTACTCAAATCATATTTTCAGCATTTGTGCAAAAAAAGCTTTATGGACATCCAGCTTATTGAAATCCTTAGCTGAGTGTGGAGAAGCACAACATCAAAGTGGGAAACTTGCTGTGTTCCCTCAACAGATTCGTATTAAGAGATTGAACACCTCTGCATTTCCAAATCCACTATTTTAGAAAAAAAAATACCATCAAACTACTTTTTTCCTTTTACATAACAGCTATTTGGCTGACATATCAGGTAGGATAATCCACAGCCTCAGAGACCAAAACACCCTTTCCACCAGCCAGTCCAACTCCTACTTCACATCATTCCAGAATGCTTGGAGTACATTCCAGAATGGAAGTACCTGTGTTTTATACCTCAGTTAAGTTTCAGATTAACCTCTCCAAGGTCACCATGCTTCCTCACTGGAGCTGCCACAAATGTTCTACATGGGGCTGCTCTCATGTTGTGATGAATGTATTTTGATGAATGATGAATAAGCCCATCATGGTAAGTGTTCATAGCTCAGCGACGAGACAGCGTACAGCTCAAATCATTCCTCACTACATTGACTTGTCCTGATGGCTGACCCCAATGTTGATGCTCCACACTGTCAACAAGGCTTCACGGACTGATTTTGGAGTGTTGCAATGACACATGGTTTGCTAAATTTTGTTGTGCAATCTCTCTTCCATGCACAAATCACTCTGATATGTTGTTAAGACCTGCAGCCGTATCTGGTTGTAAATGCACCTCTTGTCCATTCACATGCAGAAGTATTATTAGGCTCTTATTAGTGGTTACTCACTGCAGCCAGCCAGTGCAGGTCATCTGATCTTTCACTGGCAAGATTGTCATTCGCCTGTGCAATTACTGTGGATTTTCTTAGATTTACCTCCGCCACCAAAGGTGAAGGAGGTTATGTTTTCACCGCCTTTCTGTCTGTTTGTCTGTTGTGTACAGGATATCTCAAAAAGTTGGGTATGGATTTGGACGAAACTTGGTGGGCATGTTGGGTGCGTGAACAAGAAAGAATTGATTCAATTTTGGTGAAGATCTGAATATATATCCGGATCTGATAATGTTAAGTGATTCTTCACTATGGAGAGATTGGGCTCAAAACGATTAGATAGCATGATATTTCATTCAAAAATGTATTGGGCTGATATGTTCTCACGGATCAGGCATTACGTGGTGGAGGGTATGCGTTTCTACCGACTGCCCTCTAGTTCTACGTATGTATTGCTTCATCATGCTGATTTGGATGGCGATTCTGTTTTGATGCTGGACGTTTAGGGTGTGAGCTTCTCAAATTGTTGCTCTTGCTACCTTGTCACATCTCTCTGGTATGTTTATCTGTAAGGTCATCGGCCCAAAATGTATCTATAGTTTCTTCAAATCAAGATCCATTTCAAACAGCAACAACTCTTGGAGCTTGCCTGACACAGAAAACAGTATTCTATCATGTATCATTGAGTCCATCTCAGTAAAATTCCACTGCTCAGCTCGTGCTCGGAGTTCTAAAACAACAGTGTCAAAAGGTTCCACAATCGACGTACATTCCAGAATCGATACCGCAAGAGAACTTCATCTTGGTGAAGATTGCAATGCGCTTTAACAAAACACAGGACTATCTCCGGATCATTTTTATTTGCTTCAGTCATAAACTTAAATTGATCATCATACACTCAAGCAATTGTGGACAACCCTATTGCAGGATGATGGCAATTTGCACCTCCTCTAGTTTTGCTGTTGCAAGGCTTGCAGTGATATACTGTATCTATCTCCAACTGCAGTTACCTTCTTTGAGGAAATCTCAAGAGATGACCATCAGTTAAATGAAGAATTGGTGAGAGGTGAAAACTTCCTTAGGTAATCATTAAAATGACCCCTTCCCCACCAATGCGTCACGATATGACATTGTGAATACACACCACAACAAAAACAAGTGACCGATTCAATATGTTCGTGTGAACTCTAAATATATCAGTCAGATTATCAACAGCTTCTAATATTTTATCATCTCTCCTTGCAAACTTTTTTTTTGTCGTTTCTATTTCCTATTTCTTATCCCACCCCATTCCATATTTATTGGTTTGCCGACCCCTTTTCTTCTTCCATTTGCCTACATAAGACAAAAAATGGATCTTGCAATATTACCAGCTATTTAGTGGGGAACTTAGCTAATATAGCATAACAATCGTGCATTTTGTGAGGAAAGCACCAAATTTGGCACACTAGAGCCTATCATATTATGAACAGATTTGGATATTGGGCCACGAAATTCAGCCGCTGATGGCTGTGGCAGCCATTTTCCACTGCCATCAAAAATTTTGAGATGGCCCAATATCCAAACTGTTCATAATATGATAGGCACTAGTATGCCAAATTTGTGCTTTCCTCACAAAATGCACAATTGTTATGCTAAGTTGCCCCACTATTTCACCATCCTGTGCAAGAAGTGGTGAAATAATCAGATTGGAGAGGCAGCAATGGAGTAATAATGTCGGTGGGGCAACGTTTTAAAACCAATTGAGGGGCAAGGAGGGGACGAGAGAGAGTCACATCATGAAACATGCTCGCTACAGAGCGCCGGTGCTGCCGAAGTAGTTTACACGACTAGGATTACAATCCTGCACGGGTCGCCACTCTAACACAGATGTCAGGGCATAAATGTTGGAATTTGGTCAGAGTGCCGTGATGGCTTGCCTACTCTTCACGATGGACAATGTGGGATCTTTAACGTCCACCAACCAATGCCGGCATCTGAGACGAACACACATTGATGAATCATCCTGCCTGTGAAAAAAACGGGATGACAGTTTATAGCTGGACGAGACGGCTTAAAGGCAAGTGTGTGTCATGTAGGCCATCCTGCCAGCACCTGCATGAAGGGGCGACCCTTTATCCTTTTTTGAGCAAACATACATTTTGCATTGGTCCGTAATATGAAAAAATGGAACCAAAACCCAAGTTTCCATTTCCCCAAAACACCTGCACTACAATAGTGTGTGTCAGGGAGTTCATTCGCACATTGTGAAAGCAGCCTTAAGCCAACATTTTTGAAACACGTCCTGATTTTGTGTCCGTGTTATTTCAACATTCTTGCTCATCCACTTCGCAGAAAGTTTTCATTATTATAATCATGAATTTCTTAACACCATTTCCATCAATGCATGTTGTTGCTAATGTGAATTGTTTCATTGTCTTCTGTTCTTTCTTCTCCTTTGTTAAACTTCGGGTTGTAAACATTTATTCTAATACTTCTTATTTTTGCCTCATGACCATATTGCTCTTTTATTTATTTATTTATTTTTACAAAAGCATCGTCATTATCAAAACGTCAAGAAACAAAACATTTTGTATTCCCTGCATTTGTTTTTAATACTCCATTTTATTATTCCATCGCACGCACTATTCTATGCACTAGCTTGTTTATTATCATAAAATGGCTTCAGTTGGAAAAGCCAAAATCTAAGGATCGAGTCTTTTACTTGCAGTAATTGCAAATCATCAAGGATGTTGAGGACAAAAGGAAAAGCCGAGCAGACATCGCAAGAGATTTTGGACCTCAAAAAGTGCTGTGGAAGTGTGTGGGGTAACAGAATCAAGCTGATGGCAGCTGTTGTGGATACACGTACACCCGGATCTGCTGGTTCGCACTCCATACATGATTATGATGAAGCAGCACACATAGTGAGGGAATGTGTGCATTGTAGGATTATCATGGGTGGTTGTAGGCAGTAAGGGGTCTGTATTGAAGTTTTAGAAGAATATCCATAAGATAGCATTGCCTAGAATCCCATTAGAATGTAAAATAGTTTTATTTGGAACCTTTGACCTGTTTAAAATTAAAAAAAAAATGATTCTACCTGGAAACAGTTAAACGAAGAGCTCATTCTGAAGACTCTATTTCATTTATTTGACTTATTTAGCTGCTTTTAGAAAGCAAGCACAATCCACTTCATTAAATATATAAGCTTTTTCCATCATCATCATCTTATTATTATTATTATTATTATTATTTAATGGCCACAATTACTCCCGTGTTCTTTTTTGGTTGGCCGGGGGAAGCTTGCCCAAGTCTTTCACCAACCGATTAGCCAGGCCTGATATTCAGCGAAAGGTAGTGCAGGATTTTGGAATTTGTTTAGGGTGCCAGCACTAGCTCGCCTACTCTTCACGGAGGACACTGTGGGATCTTTAACATCCACCAACTAATGGTAGCAGATGGGACACTCGTTTGACATCCATCCGAGGGATGGCACTACATTGATGAATCACCCTGCCTGTGAAACGCACGGATGAAAGTTTATAGCTGGTCGGGATTCAAACTCAGGTAAGAAGCTTTGAGGCGATTGTGCGTACCTCTCGGCATCCTGCCAGCCCATAAACTCTTTTACAGTCTACTTTATCAAATTTATAAAGATATATTTATTATTAATGTCGATAGGAAACACCTATCTTTGCAGTATGCAAGCATGCATTGCTAGTTTATGTGTATGTATGTATGTATGTATGGATGTATGTATGTATGTATGTATATATATATATATATATATATATATATACATACATACATACATACATAATACTATATATACACATATCTGTTAATTCTCTTTTAAACCATCGTTAATTCCCGATGCGCCCTTGTATTTCCCCTCTAACGTCACCTTCATTGTTTCTATTTGTGTTTCCATTTCCTGTTCCTTTGTTCCATCGTCTGTGTCACCTCCTCCACTCTCTTCGTCAGTTTCTCGTGTACCATTTTACATTCGTATTTAATTGCCGTCATCTCTCTTGTTTCCTTCTCGGCGGCCCTTATCCTTTATCGCCCCTGTGTTCTTCTCCATTTGTTCTTCAATTCATTCTGTCTATCGTCAGTCCTTCTTCCTCCTCCGTCATGTTCCCAATCTCTCCCTCAGTCTGGCCTCGCTCTCCTCACTTCTTCCGGACACTGATCCTACATCCCTTACCTCCCGCGTACCGCCACCATTCTCTGCCCATTGCTTCATTATTCTTCCGTTTTTATTTCATCGCCCATCACGTCCATTTTTCTGCTCATCACTTCCATTCTGCTGTTGTTTCTTCGTGCATCACGTCAATTTTTTCTGCTGTTTTCGTCATTTTTCTGCTCATCCTGTCCATTTTTCTGCTGTTTTCTTTGCTCGACATTTTTCATTTGTGCCATTAATTCCTCATGAGCAACATCATGTCATTCTCGGGCTGTACTGGTGGCGATAACCCGGCATTCTGTGCTATTGCCGCGCATTTTCCAGAGACGAGGGTGGGGGATATTTTCCATCTCTCCATTGTTCCTCTTCACCTCCATTGTGACTACATGTGGGTCCTGGGTCAATTCCGTATCCATATTTACATTATCTACATGGCCCACCGGGACCTGCCCATGTTGGTCCGCAATTGTTCATCCAATAAATTTAACTAAATTTGTGTAACCGCTCGAAATTCAAGGTGCATGAAGTGCACACAGGTCGACGACCTGACACCAATTTATTGATCAAGGGGGTTCGAAAATCTCTCACTCCCGCACAGTTGTTGCGCCAGGGTACCGACACACAGGTTTGTCACTCAGGGGATTAATCCCGGTTGTCCTGGTAGAGCCGGACCTGGGCCACCGCTCACAATTAACGTTCGGTACGGTGGGTTGTTTTAGAATCACGAACGCCGCCCAGTCAACCACGAGTTCCCAGTGTCCGCCGTCTAATTATTCCGTTTAACTAGAGGTCACGTGGTTACCTGAGCGGGGAGCGTGCCCCGGCAAAGCACCAATATTATCTCGATTAGATTTTAATTGGGGCGGGCCGAGCGTTTTAACCGCTGGGTGCCTGACGATTTTTGGTCAAATCTGTGGTATTACTCCCAGTCTATCTCTGTTCGACAATGCGAAAATGGAAGGAAAGGACAAAACAGACAGGTTGGAAATGACAAATAATTTATTAATAATGAAATTAATAATAAAATGACTTTTTATTTGCTGAGGTAATAAAGAATGAATTTCAAAGCAAAATCAACAAATGCCAGGAAAGAGACAAGAGCAGATGCTTATCGGGGGTTGACTTTTACAGCAAACACAGACAAGGGTATCAGAGATCATTCAGGGGAGGGTGGGGGTGAGGAAGAATTGTCTCGCTCACCAGAAAGTTGTCCGTGAAGGCGAAACACGTCTGAAATGCGTGCGTGCGTGTCACGTCCTTTGCCAGCACCCAGCTTGCCATGCACACTCTCGCGGAGCAGCCTTGAATGCCAGTCGACGTCTGGAGGGCACCAGATAGTCGATGGTTTAGACCCTGGTGTTGTTGGTGACGACCGTGCCTCATTGTTGGCGGCCTGCTCAAACCCACACGCACCCACACGCTCGGCTTGCCGAAGCACTGGGAAGGACGAATTGTTTCGTCGGGCCTGGTAGACACCCGCTTCTTGCTCGTTTCTCTCGCCTTTGCTTTTTCCCTCTCTCTTTCGCTGTTTTCTATTTCCTCTTTCGCTTTTTCTCCTCACGCTTTTCTCTCTCACCTTTCTTTTCCTCACGCTTTCTCTTCACACGTTTTCTTTCTTCACGATTTTCTCTCCTATGATTTTCTCCTCACGCTTTACTTTCATGCTTTTTCTCTTCCGAACGTACTCTCGTGTTTTATATCTCCGGGCTGTTCCGCAGGGGTCCCTTACGCCCCGAGCTCACCCAACCCACTGGAGCCTGCTTCCCAAAGGCGGGTGGACTCAGAAGTCCGTGGAGAATGAGCGGGTTCAGATGTAAAGAAATGTGTGTAAAGTGTCTGTCATAAGAAAAAAGCTTCCCATAAGAGAGGGGATCTATCCTTTACCCTTATCAACGCACCACATTTAAATCCATTAGAGCACGGGGATGGGCTAATTGAACATGCATGCATTTAAGGAATAACTGTCTGAAGACTGAGTGTGGATGCATTAATCAGAACCGGATTCTGAAATCCGTAACTACATATATATTACATATATAATACACACATGCCTGCATTTATTCGTGTGCGTGTGTGTGTGTGTGTCCTCCATAACTCCAAACCATAAAACCTAGGCAATGCATTACTAAGGGGATCCAAGTTAATGCCGAGTGAAAATTTGGTGTTTGGGTTATTAAAACTCCCTTTTGAAGATAATAATGGCCTATATAAATTATGTCTTATCAGGTGAATCCTCGGCACCTCGCTATCTGGGGCTTAAGGCGTCCTCCTGGGTGACCAGCTGGGGGTCTGAAGCCACATGTTTTTTGGCCTGCTCACCATGCCTGACTTGGAACAGGCCGCAATGATTTCTTAACATTAGGCCATAATGGCCGCAATGGAATGCTGCAAGGGTAATGCAAACATTACCGAACAGGCCAAATGGTAATAAAACATTACCGTCTGCATAAAAAAAATGTGCAAAAACATACAGAAGCTCATAAAGCTTTCTTTATTTTCATGTTGGGGGGTTTAATGTCTACAAAACATGGCGACACTACAGGAGAAAGCTCAGTGCATCAAATGGTTCACCAAGACGAGATACGACATACAAGTTCAGTTTAATTTCCGTACAAGGTATGGAAGGAATCCGCCATCACGGACTAGTATCAGAAAGTGGTACAAGAGGTTGAAGGAGACTGGAAGTTGTCAGAAACAGTAAAGTACCGGTTGACCAAGCTCAAGTGCAGCAGAGGTTGAACGAGTCTGTGAATCATTTCAACAAAGTCTCAGAGAAACAATTTGATGCGCATCCAGAAAACTGGGATGACCAAACACCACTGTACGCAGAACTACCAACCACCACTGTACATAGTACAAAATACTGAAGCTTTATGCCTGTAACGTTCAGATTCTGCAGTAACTCAAACCAAATGACGGACCCAAACGCAAGGTGTTTGCCTTGAAATGCTCACTCACATATAGGATTATGAAGGTCAGGTCAGGTCAGGTATGGGTGCATGTGGCGAGCAGCGCGTCACTGCATCCACTTTCCATCGGTACTCCAGGGGCCTCTATCTGGCCATCCCCCAAGCAGATGCTTGGCTCATCCCCATCTTTTTGAGATGCCAGTCAACCTCCTGCAACCACGAGGCATATGGTCGGCCCTTTTGCCTCCTCCACTCATGAGGCTCCCTCGCTGAGAGAATCTGGTGAGCAGGATCAGCATCAGGAAAACGAGCCACATGTCCATACAGCTGCAGCAAACACTCACAGACTATGCAGGTAACAAATCTCATTTGAGTCTCTCTCAGCAACTGCTCGTTGGACACAAAGTCCGAGTAGCGAGTGCCAAGGATTCTCCGAAGAGACCAGGTACCAAATTAATTATGTCTGTCTCAGATCCCTGGTCAGAGTTCAAGTCTCACATCTGTAGAGTAAGACTGGAAGCACAAAGGACCTGAAGACTCGGACTTTCAATCAACTGCACAGGTACTGACAGTGCCACACCCCATGATCCAGTTAATCCATGACTCCCCAGGCCCGACTCAGACATCTATTGACCTCTGGCTCACAGCCAGCAGATAAATGAATATCACTACCAAGGAAAGTGAATCTCTCCATGACTTCAACATCCTCACCATAAACAGGTACAGACAAGATAGCGGCATCCGAGATGTCACTGAAAGTCTCGATCTTAGTTTTGACCAAGAAAACCCGTAATCCCAGTGGCTCAGACTCCTCATTCAGCACCTCAAGGGCTCCCAAAACGATATCCAGTCTCCGCAAAGCTGACTGCATAATCTGCGAAATCAAGGTCAGAGATATTGACATTCCCAAACGATGCACCACAGCTTGATCTCTCTCACATCCTCCCCAGAATCCAGCTCACATTGAAGTGTATTGATGATGAAGATTTCCTGAAAAAGGTCATGCTCACAAACAAAGCTTGCTTTCTTGTATTGGAGAAGGTCAACTGGAACAATGTGAGGAATTGGGGCTCTTAAAATCCCCACGTGGTCATTGAACACATAAGCGATAGTCCAAAGGTCAATGTATGATGTGGTCTTCTCCCTGACTGCTTGGTGGGTCCATTTTTTGTGCAGAGGATACAGTGACCTCAACAATTTACATGAACATGTTGGAAGGATATGCCTTCCCACAGATTGAAGATCTGCAAGCCGACATCATTTTTCAACTGAACGGCGCTCCCCCTCATTGGGCCTTCATCGTTCGAGCCATCCTGAATGAAAAAAATCCAAGTCACAGCATTGGTCGAGATGGACCACAGCTGCATCTCAGACCACAGCTGCATGCGCACTGGTGGACGCAAATATGCTGAGCTGAAAATGCAAGAACTCGTGTACCACCTTGATATCCTGCATGCACCAAAGGAGCTCACATTGAAGTGTATTGATGGTGTGCACAAAACATTATGAGTTACAAACCACTGCTTCCCTGATTCATTGACTGATATTATAGATTAGTACTGTGGAATGGATTTGCACAGGCAGTACTAACACAGCAGCATGGTGATAAAATGCGTCCATTAACATGTTACAGCATGAACCTAGACCCGGTGGTGCAAAGGTTTTCACCATGTTTGTGGGCGGTAGCTGATACCTCATATGCTGTACAAACCACAAGTCAGATCGTGATGACATTGCCTTTAGTCCTACGGATCCCGCATTGTGGATGTTCTGTATTGCTGAAAGCAAAAACACAAAAACACAAAAACACATTGGCAGTAGGAGCAATGACATATGAGCTAGTGTTAATTCAAGCAAAGAGTGTAGTAATTGAACGATGTCCTTCACTGAACTCAGCGCCCTTAATGCCAATTTCAGATGATTGGGAAGAACATAACTGTGAGGAGGTAATGACGGAGACCACTACTTCCCAGACAGACTTACCGGACGACTCGCAACAATACCCCAAAATGATAATCATTGTGGATCGCTCATTAACAAGAGCAGCAGACGGGTCATTACTGCCAGGATACGCAGTGCGCTCTGAAAGTGACATTTTGGAAAGTGGTAAGCTACCTCACCATTATTCCACACAACAGGCTGAACTATGTGTGCTTATTGCGATATGTAACCTCACGGAGGAGAAGAGCATAACAATATGTACAGATTCCCAATATGCGTACAGGGTGGCACATGATGATGGGGTACTTTGGAAAATAAGGTGGCACATAACATCATCAGGTATGGCAGTCAAAAATGGTAAATTGATCACGGAACTGTTAGAAGCTATTCACTTACCAAAACAAATAGCGACAGTAAAGTAAAATGCCGAGCGCACACGAAGCAAAGAGATATGGTCTCAAAAGGAAATGCTTTCACTGATTTTGCAGCAAAACAAGTGGTGAAATCGCATCAAATAGCAAATATGCTCACCAAAGAGAAAAATGAGGAACGGGCACCGACTCCTGATGGCATTGCAGCACTACAGGAGGCAACTGAGGCAAGTGAAAGAGCCACGTGGGAGAAAACAGGTTGCTGCTAGAATGCGGAAACAAAACTTTGGGTCTCAAAGGAGGGTAAGGTGTTTGCCCCAAAGGCGCTTTTGCCAAGTCTTGCTCGTCTGGCTCACGGAAGTGGCCATATGAGCAAACGGGGGATGCAGAAGGAGGTGCTACGTACATGGAATGCTCCAGGGTTTATTACAGCTGTGGCAGAAATTTTTTGGAGAAGATGTGTGTATTATCAACACCATAATGTTGGTAATGTGTTTAAGCAACCGGCAGGAGCTCATCCAACCCTGGGGGCCTTTCGTCCATATTCAAATGGACTTTGGTAACCATGCCAAA
>CM068958.1:74998304-75000804 GCA_035128595.1 Eptatretus atami | reverse complement strand
AGACGGTCAATCTGATTACTGATTATAATACTTAACGACAGATTTGATTTTTCCTATTGTAATAAGTGTTGCTGTTAACATCTCTGGGACCCATGTGTCTAGTGCTTACAAATGTAACTAACATAATAAGGAAATGAAACAAACAATATTCGAACAAATGTATTTATTATTCTTAATTTAAAAAAATCAGCAGACTTGTCAAAATTTATTTCTCAAAGCAATGTTTGTGGCACAAAGGAGAAAGGCAGAGAGAAGGCATCACACCGAGCAGCACGCACATCTGCTGTGCACCACTTCTGTGGTGATGCAGCCGTGAATAGCCCAGGGAAGCGAATGGTAAATATCACTCCTGAAAGTTCCCCACAAGTCATCAAAACCGCAAGTGGTAAATCTGAGAATTGTGAACGTTTACTGTACTGATCACACTGTACATGGTGAAAAGTACAGTATGATCAGATGACATGTACAGTTTGATAAGATGATATGTACTGATAATACTGTGCATGTTATCATGCACAGTATGATAGATATACTAACTAAGACCAATCAGGACCAATAAACCAAGCATGTCATACATGACAATGTCATTTGCAAAAAAATGATCCTTGGGGACCCATCAATTTTTATGATATTAGTGTCTCTGTGCATTGTTATAGAAAGTGTTACATCGTAATATCATAGTATATGATAGTGCATAAATAAATACAGAAATACATGGAATATCAGTTCTAAAAACCTTTGACACAGGGAATTTTATAGCAAAAATGTGATGCTCGGGTCCACGGGGAAACATTCCATGTATCGAGGGGTTAAAGGGTAGTTTGGAAAATTACTAAACACGAGCAGAGTACCCGCCCTATGGGTGATCTTGTTCCAAGCATGCAAAACATTATTCTTACGCATATCTTTATTTGGGCGGTGTATAGGCAACTGACAGCTCTGCAGAGGCAAAATAATAGTAATAATAACCTGGGTCAAGTGCATGAAGCAAAAACAGACCTACTGCTTATAATTCAAAACACTTCACTGCACTGTACAACGTGGTGACAGGAATACTGGACTGAAAATGGGGGATACTGGTATTACCCTTCCCCACCTGGAGGTGGCGCTACACGATACAAATTTATATGGAGAATTTTCATCGTCATCCCCTCCCCACCCCCCACACCATCCCCCCAGACCACCGGCAATGATAAAAAAACACCCCCTATACATTAATTGGGGTCATACTGATCCTATGCATCATGTATGGATGTAATCGGCCCAGAACTGTAGGATGCGTAGCACGACAAACAGCAAACAAACAAACACACAAACACCAGTCTGTGAATTATAGTAAGGATTGTAGCACGCCATAAGACATTGGCATATCAGAAAACTAGGCAACAAGTGTTTTGGATTATGGGCGATTTTAATTATTTTTGCTTATTTGATTGTGATATTTTTTTAAACTTTATTGCAATTACTTTGGACTCGCATCCATAAAAAACAAATCTGTAATAAAATTACAAGTTGCGTGCATTGTATTGCTCAGCAACTTAGTTGTCCAATAAAGTTGCAATATGTAAGTAAACATAAACATCCTCTTAGCTGTCTCTGCAAGACTAAAATGGCACTCAGTAGCTTGCTTTCACAGGGGCAAAATCAGGGGCATGAAACAATTACACTCGTCACCAATGCAAGCTGGGAACACGTCTGTTAGGCCGGGAGAAACAACACCCTGGGGAAACTCAAACATGCACGCCTAGCATCACTTTCTTTCACGTTTTTCCTTCTAACACCATCTTTTGTTCTGGTTTGACTCTCTAAGGATAAGCCAGACATTAGGTGTGTTATTAATATTCATTGTTATACCCGGGAGAAGAGTGAGGCCAGGGCAGCTGTCTTTGTGTTGGAGAAGCAGGGGATATGACAGAGAGAGAGAGAGAGAGAGAGAGAGAGAGAGAGAGAGAGAGAGAGAGAGAGAGAGAGAGAGAGATAAAATAAAAAAAGAATAACAACAATCTCTCGACAAGTGTTGAATACAGCATTTAAAAATTCTGTCTTGGACGCATGTTTCTAAATTATGAAATGCATTTTTATATTATAAAAGGAAAAAAAATTAATAAAACTGAACACATTTATTTTGAGCTGAAGACCAAAAGTGAATGATCAATCAAAACCATGAATAACTTGTTGAAGAAATACACATCATGTACACTGGTCTGAAGACCAAAATTCATGGTCATACAAGATTAGTTGCCATTTCCCTCTTTTAACTCATGTAATTCTTCTAAATGTATTTCTAACTCATCTAAATGTATTTCTCTCAAAAAAATAAGAAAAGGTTAAAAGGCCCAAATCATTTGATGAAGCTATTCACATGTACTTTAGACTGAAGACCATAATACACGATAATGGTTGTTAAAAAAAATTCTATAACATCCTTTAGACCTGAATGCATGTCAAGCAAAAAACATGCACCCTGGCCAGTCAAAAGTGAATGGTTTTGTTAAAAAAA
>CM068958.1:74968292-74984687 GCA_035128595.1 Eptatretus atami | reverse complement strand
ATATATATATATATACATCAACACTGAGATGCCTGATCCATCAGATTATTAGTGGGAAATTTCTACGATACCCAAATGATTCAACTTCACATCAAGAAACATGATGTGGATGATGAGGATGCTCAATTATAGCACAAAGAGGAACAGATAAAATGCTCAGTCAGCATCTGGGCTTTGATGCCAGTTTTGATGGACTGAAGTCAGGACAAAGCAAGGCCAAAGGCAGTGCCAATAACACAGTGAGCGAATACTTGCCAAAGGCTGACTGAATGGTAATCTGAGGCTTTTCCAGTTCTATTAATACAAACATGAAAACCCTATTTTCTGTTTTTTACATTTGGAGCCAGCTTTTGATCTTAACCATACAGTACAAGCTAATAATAAAGATGCCTCTGACTAACTGATGTTGTCGTTCAGTAGGATATAAAGAGGAAACAAAAATCCTGAAAAGTGATGAGGGGTTGTTTTAGAAAGACTGAAGGTTTTTATGTGTTAAGGGAGCAGGACACAGCATGTTATGGTTGAAGACACCAGCAGCCTGGGGAAGAATGGGAAAGAACATCAAGGAGACATGTTTCTTGCCAGTACAGAGGAAGTTCATCATCAATGTGTGAAAAAGGCCAGTGATGCTCGACAAACAGCAAACAGCTAGACAAGATGGGTGGTGTCCGATTACATGTTACAACTTGCACGTGAAACGTCCAAATATATTCCGTGGCTCTTGCAACAGGACATATATTCATTGTCGAGTCTGGAAAAGCAAGCACGTTAATTGTGATTCACGAAGAAGCCATTTGACCGATCAGACCTGGAATCATCCTCTCATTCCAATTTTTATTTTCTTAACTGGATATGTGTTGTTAGCCAATTCGATTAATATATTTACTTTTGTATTAAGTGACGTTAGCATCCTATAAATGCAATTATTTGAACTTGTACCTGACATCACATTCTCATTGTACCTAAATTAAAAATCAAATTTCATCTTTTGGCAGGGTCTATTTCAGCCCAAAGGTCAACTCTTGTGAAAGATAGGTAAGATCTTTCAAATACAAATAAAGTGCAGATAAGGCAGCCAAGATAACCTCCACTCTGAATAACGGTGTGCTTCGATTAATACAAAAATTTGAAAAAACGTGCAACCGACTGATCGACCATCCATCCATGTACTTTTTTGGTCGAAATATTTCAAAAACTATTGAACATTTAGCTTTCATATTGCAGATATCTATTAGTCATGACATTATCTCAGCCTGATTAGATCATGGCTGTGATTGGCTGAATACTGTTGCCAAGGCAATCATCTCGGCATATTGGCTTGTGTACGCGACATTCCAAAAAAACGTTCAAGTATGGAGCATCCTGTATTGGAAATGTATCAAACAACATTTCCAAATCAACAAGTGAAGAATCGTAGGAAAACAGGCAACTCAATGAAGCGTGATGGCAATTTACATATCCTTCCACCTTGAATAAGGGAAATGTACTTTGAAGCCATGGTTAATGACTTGATATTTGAAGAAGAGCAATCGCAAAAATTTCTGCAATTGTTTGTTTCATAACTTTTCTCATAACGAGCGGAGGCGTAAGAGACTGTTGAAGGAAGCTTATCAGGTATATGATGTTGCTACTTGTCAGAATCTTGTTTTCACCACCCCCCCCCCACACACACACACACACACACACAACACACACACCACACACACACACACATACATAACATAAATGGCAAATGCATAATAATTTGATGGCCTATGAAGATGAATGACTGCAGAGATAAATAGAAACATGGACATGAAAAATGCACAAGAGGAGGATATTAAGGAAAGTGTTTGAATTGAAACATGATTTCTACCATCGAGTCTTGGGTACTACATTCCTTATTGATTAAAAAAAAAAAACACCACAAGGTTATCGCTCCATTGATAATCGAGACTCATGTGGGAAAGGAAAGATCGAAATACAGGATAAAATGGGTTCCGTAAACTGATTATTGCATTAAAAATTAGTTATTCTGCAATGCCCCGGCCCCCTCTCCACCCCCCCCCCCACATTTCTCTTCCCCACCTCAAAAAAAATTAAAATAAAGGGAATCCCGAGTCAGTACATGACTCATGATTGTGGCATCACCCCAAATAAATATAATGATACATCTAAATTTCACCTGACACAGTTCAACCTTCCTTTTTCTGTTTGGCTACAAGTGTTCAAGAAACTGACCCATAATTTACTTTGACTTAGTTTCTCCACAGGAGCTCTATGGGTTTTGCTGAAAAAAAACTTAAATTTAACAATCCTACATTTCACTGTTTGTTTATGTCTCCCGCCCCTCTGACAACGCCAGAGACGGGGGACATAAAGATGAGCTCCGTCCGACCGACCGATCATCTGTCCGTGTACTTTTGTGCATGTAATATTTCAAAAACCATTCAAGATTTAGCTTTCATATTACACAGATTTATTCCTCATCACACCCAAAATGCGGGGATCTCGAGGATGAGCTCCTTGTACAAAATGGAAATTCATTCTTTACGATGAGAATGCCAAACCAAAAGGCTCACGTAAGAAAGAAATTATCTTTAAGTGTCCTTTGCAACACATCTGGACTGTATGATGACATAGTATGCTGTGAATAAGACAGAACCTGCAATGTTAATATCCTGATATGCTGTAAAAGAATGTACTCCAGCCAAAATATTGCTGCTTAACACAGTATTACACTGGAATGAAATCTTCAAACACAAGATTATTACTAAAGTTGAAATGACATAATATTGATGGGTGACCGAACTTGTTTAAATGTTTAATTTACATTTCTAGATGTGTATATATATATATTTATATATATATTATATTATATATATATATATATATATATATATTAATATATTGTATATGCATAGTGAATCAGAATAATGTATAAAAACTTGAAAGTGTTGTATTTTGTAGATGCCATGATTAATTTGGATGAAAATTCTGCATAATATAGATAAGGCAAGCACTTGACATTTCTATATTTTTGCAGGGAACCTCTGACTGATCAACATGGCAAATAGTCAACTCACATTTTAGCAGTCACTGTCAATGAATGTATATAATATATATATATATATATATATATATATATATATATATATAATATATATATATGTGTGTGTGGGTGTGTATATATACATATAATTATATCAACTCCTCCCATGCTCTTATTGCTAAAGAAGCTGCATAAAGCAACCATGAAAGGCCACCCAAGGTAAACTCTTTGCTGCTTCAAACCATTCACAGAGGAGATCCTCCATTGTGTAAAGACGTTGAAAAATAGTATGCACATGAGAATCCCTTACCTTAGGTAGCCTTTCATTGTTGCCTTAGGCAGCTTCTTCACCGAGAAAAACATGGAGGAGTCGACATATAGTATTATGTATACATGTATATATATAATATATATATATAATATATATATATTTCTGCCCTGCTAGAGCTGCCGCATTCACATGTAAGCTGCTGTTATTTGGAAGAAAACGTCTCGGAGCAACAGCAGTGGTCTGTTCTGCAACAATGGAAGTAAGTGGCCGCGAAGTGGTCGGCCACACAAGCTCACAGAACAGGACCGCCGAGTGCTGAAGCACGTAGCGCCGAAAAATCGTCTGTCATCGGTTGCATCACGCACTACCGAGTTCCAAACTGACTCTGGAAGCAACATCAGAACAAGCACTGTTCATTGAGAGCTTCATGAAATGGGTTTCCAAGGCAGAGCAGCCACACACAAGCCTAAGATCACCATACGAAATGCCAAGCGTCAGCTGGAGTGGTGAAAAGCTCACCACCATTGGACTCTGGAGCAGTGGAAGCTCGTTCTCTGTTGTGATGAATCATGCTTTACCATCTGGCAGTCCAACAGATGAATCTGCTTTTGCAGATGCCAGGAGAACGCTACCTGCCCGAATGCATAATGCCAACAGTAAAGATTGGTGGAGGAGGAATAATGGTCTCGGGCAGTTTTTCAAGGTTCATGCTCGGCCTCTTAGTTCCAGAGAAGGGAAATCTTAATGCTACAGCACACAATGACTTTCAAGACAATTCTGTGCTTCCAACTTTGTGGCAACAGTTTGGGGAAGGCCTTTTTCTGTTTCAGCATGACAATGTCCCCATGCACAAAACGAGGTTCATGCAGAAATGGTTTGGCGAGATCGGTGTTGAAGAACTTGACTGGCCTGTCCACAAAGCCATGACCTCAACCCCATCGAACACCTTTGGGATCAATCGGAATGCTGACTGCGAGCCAAACCTAATTGCCCAACATCGGCCCGACCTCACTAATGCTCTTGTGGCTGAATGGAAGCAAATCCCTGCAGCAATGTTCCAACATCTCGTGGAAAGCCTTCTCAGAAGAGTGGAGGCTGTTATCACAGCTAAGGCGGGACCAACTCCATATTAATGCCAGAGAAAATACAAAATCCCATGATTTTGGAATGAGATGTTGGATGAGCAGGTGTCCACATACTTTTTGCCATGTAGTTTACATGTAATCCTAGCCACCTGGGTTTAATAGATTAGGTGAGAGCTAATTGGTTATTTCCTCAATTCACAGGTGAAAGATATATGTGGGTCTTCGTTTTTCATGTATATATATATGTATTCCGTGTACAAAACATTAGGATTACCTTCCTAATATTGAGTTGCATCCCCTATTTTTTCCTTAAAACAGCCTCAATTCATCAGGGCATGGACTCTATAAGGTGATGAAAGCATTCCACAGGGTCGTTGGCCCATATTGACTCCAATGCTTCCCACAGTTGTTTCAAGTTGGATGGTAGTGGACCTCTACTCCAAATAGGTTGTTCCATCTCATTCAAAAGATGCTCAAATGGATTGAGATCTGGTGACTGGGCAGACCACTGCAGTAAGCTGAATTCACTGTCATGTTTGTGGAACCATTCCTGGACAATCCTAGCCTGTGGCATGGGGCATTATCCTGCTGAAGAAATCCATTCACAGATGGATACACTGCTGCCATGAAAGATGCATCTGATTGGCAATGATGTTTGGATGTCCTGCGGAATTCAAACATTGCTCCACTTGTATCAAGGGGCCTAATGTGTGCCATCAAAACACACCCCACACCACCACCACCAGCCTGTAATGTTGATGCACGGCATGATGGATGCATGTACTGATGTGGTTTTCTCCATACCCTAGTCCTTTCATCAGCATGAAACAGCAGGAACAGGGATTCATCAGACCAGCAATGTTTTTCAAATCCTCCAGTGTCCAGTGTTTTTGTTGCTTAGCCTACTGCAACTGCTGGTTCTTGTTCTTTGCTAAAAGAAGTCGAACTCTGCACAGGCCTCGGCTGCCATACCCCATTCATGACAAGGTACGACGTGTTGTGCTTTCTTTGTGGGTTTTTCGGCACCAATGTTGTACTGGACTGTCAGTTGACTAACTGGAGCCTGTCTGTTGCTCTGCACAATTCGTGCCAACCTCCTTTGGCCTATTTAATTAATGAGCCATTTTGGACCACTGGCTTGCCGTTGGCTGGATGTTCTTTAGGTGGTGGACCATGCTTGATACACACGGGGAACTGTTGAGCGTGCAATTCTTTACACACTCAAACCGGAGCACCTGGCTCCTACTTCGGTACCCCGTTCAAAGGCACTTAAATATTTTGTCTTGCCCATTCACCCTCTGAACGGCACACATACACAATCCATGTTTCAGTCATATATATATTTGTACCACGCCATACCAAGCCCTCATAAGATACAAATTACCAGCTCTCAGTGTAGCTGGCTGTATAATATTGACAAACCTGTCTGAACAAGGCAATTACACAGAATTTCCCATACAAATGGTTGCAATTGTTTATTTTATCATGAACATCATAATGATATCCAACATTACCTTGAAACAAAATAGCTTTGAGTTCAGCTTTGTGCGTTTTGAGGCAATTCAAGTGCGTTTTGAGGCAATTATCATACAACTGATAGTATCCCTAAAGTATACAGGTACATCGTGGTGACCTCGTCAAGATAACATAAACATAGACATGTATGCACTTGTGTGAGATACTCAAAAGCACACGTATGCAAATTGATATTTTAATGAACAAAAACTTCATCGACAGCAATAACATCAATCACTTCAACGATAATTGGTTATTTGTGAAGCATTAAATATACTTCTGAAAGAATCATACGAAATTTATAAAATTTGAGAAGTTTCTGTTTGTTTGTTTGTGAGTTTGTTCATTTTTGAGTTTGTTGGACTTCTATATATTCCTAAACCCTTGGAAGGAATGAGTTTAAAAGTGGTTGTTGTACTCAGGGAGTGCATGAGAAGGTATTAAATGATAAAAAAGAATAGCCCCTGGGGTTAGTGGGGGGTAAGGACCCCAATTCTGTTTATGGCAATGTGTATCGTATAACGCTACTCCCAGTGTGAGGAGGTATTACAAGTTATAACTAGAAGGGCACTTGGTAGAGCGTATACCTCCACCACGCAATGCCCGATCAAGTAGAACATATCACGCCCAACAAATTTTTGAAATATCGTGCTAAATATCGTTATTGGCCCTGCAGTGTCACTCAATGGTGAATAATCACATTAAAATTAAAAAAAACCCTTGTCCCTGGATCCAGATTCGTATGTTCACCAAAATCGAGTCAATTCGTCCTTGCAAACACCCAGTGTTTCGTCCGAATCCATCCACAACTTTTTGAAATATCGTGCTCTATAACATTTTTGGCCCTATTCCTAAATGGTGAAGAATCACTCAAAAAATTCTAGTAGTCGGATCCGGATCCAGATCTTCACTAAAATCTAATCAGTTCGTTCTTGTCACACACCGAACCTGTCCACAAAATTTCATCCAAATCCGTCCAAACTATTTGAGATATCCTGCACACAAACAAACAAACAAACAGACAAACAGAGAGGGATGAAAACATAACCTCCTTCCACCTTCAATGGTGGCGGAGGTAATAAAATACAATAATTGTATTTTTAACAAACAATACCTTCTATGATGTCTCTGGTTTCATTCGGATATTTATTCTCTGCATGAAACAAGAGACATCATAGAAGTTAGGTGAGTTATCATACTATAATATCATGCTATCATACTGTTAGAATGTTTGTTTTACTTCTTATGCACACCTGAACCACTGGATGGAATGACTTTAAAACTGGTGGTTGTACACACGGAGTTGTACTTGGAAGGTCCATTGATTGGTTGGTTCCTGTGGGGGTTTGAGGAGTAAAAGACTTCAGTCATGGGGATTCAGTGTGGGGAAGGAGCCCAATTCTCTCTTTGTAAATGTACATCGTTTGAGCCACCTGGTGGAAGTCTGCATTTCAGGTCATCAATCGTAAAAGTGGGGGAATTAACTTGTCTGTAAGACGGGTTCTTTGTTCAGTGTTAGTAATTCAACAATACCACCGTTTTTGGTTTCAACAATTATACAACGATATCTTCGATTATCTCTACTCATTAACCCTGTCCTGGTTACAATTCCAACATCCAAGCTGACTGGATACCTCAACTCTTTTGTTCCTCGCCTCTCGGGTCTATGGAACGGCTTTCCAGAGGCTGCTCTTTCCCACTCGTGTCATCCCCCAACCTCACCCATGATCTTTAATCGCTCAATTAACTCTTCCTAACCCAAACCTCTTTCTTGTCAATTTCAGTGTTTCCTCCCCTTATCTCTATCTTCCTTTCCTGTTTGTTTATCCCCTCGCCAGTTGCGCTCAATCATTACCCCAATGCCAATTCAACATTGCTCTTTCATGAGCCTCGATCTTGTGAGCAATTTTTGTTTTGTTCGAGCTGGTAGGATAAATGAGAGACATGCTCACTCGCTTCTGAGCTATCTAACTTGGGTTCTGTCTCCCTGGTATTTCGCATACAGGATGAGGCATCAATGAGCGTGACATTCATTTGAAGGACAGGAAGTTGGGAGCCCGTTTGCCAGCAGCAGCTGAGTCGGAGGACCCTTCTGCCATCACTTGGTTGTTGGTTGCCGATAAAGATCCCACGGTGTCTTTTAACCAAGAGTAGGTGAGTTATTGTTGTCACCGTGAACAAATTCCAAATTCCAGCACCTTCAGTCAAGTATCCTCAATTAGAGTAGTGACGCGTCCAGAATTGGTTCTAATGTAGAAACATTTCTCGACTTGTCAGAGCTTTGTAGAGGGTAGGGCTTCTAACCACTGTTAATTAACCAGAGGGGGAGCACTCGGTAGAGTGCAAAACCTCACGCCGCCAATACTGCTGGGTCACTTAAGTGAACCTGATATCCTATTCATTGTAGGTCAAAACGGATCAGACCTACTCAACCACGATTGAATAAACTAAACTAGATCGACGTCGCATGTAGAGAAATGCCAAAAATAAAATCGAAATTTTTTTGAAAAAAAGTTGCAAATTTTGTTTTTTTTTTCTCTTACAAATTTTTTTTTTGGGGGGGGGGGTGGAAATCACTTAAAACATGTAGAAATGCAAAAAAAATAAAAATTCAAATATTTTTCAAATAAAATCGAAATTTTTTGAAAAAAAGTTGCAAAATTTTCTAAGTTTTTTTTTTGGACCAAGTCCAAAATCTAATGGCATGATCCTTGGACCATACCTAACCCCCCACCAAGTTTCGTCGAAATCCGTCCAGGAGTTTTTCCGTAATACTGTTCACAAACAAAAAAAAACAAACAGGGGGTGAAAACAGTTACGCGTCCATCCATCTTCGATGGCGGAGGTTAATTATACATTTTCATCATGAAATAAATGTTGCATAACTGTTCAACTTGAATGTTAAGTTCTGTTTTAATAGCTTCATGCTTTGCACCAACTCTTCAAGCATTTTCTAATATATTCGATATAAAAATAAAGCTGTGGTCAAAAATATGCCCACCACCTTGCTCATGCTAACGGCCAATCATGGCATCTTTTCCAACAAAATTGATGCCAAGAATGAAGAGAATTTGAGCCGAAATCACCTGCTTGGTTGTATCTGCAAACTAGTATTGTATAGTGTCGCTCTCTATCTATAAGCAAAAGCATTTACAAGCACATAAGGTCAAAATAAACTCGATATCATCAAATAATGATGCTTTACTTAGGAATATAGTGATCTTGATTCCCAGGGTTGTCACCAAAATCGTTGTCCCATATAATAAAATTACGAGGGGCATTAAAAAGGTTCTACAAGACACTCACAACAGTGCACGACACACCGACGTTGCATGCAATTAGTAATAAAATGTATAAATATTTGCAGATGTGAAAGATGGCTCGATGGATTTTACAAAGAGTCGGCGAGTTATTCCCGGCACACTGAACAAGTTACAAATTCCTGCCCAAATCACAGTCAGTCACGCGTCAGACCTGAGGAATTACTTCCTGAAAGACTTGGGACAAACATCCCCATCAGCTGATCCCACAAGAAGGTGGGAATAATTGTGGCCATTAAATAAGTGGCCATAGTAGTGGATTACAACAACTTGATTTATAACATTTAAAAACATTTTCCTTATTAGGAGAATGTAAAGCAGGATACTAGCAAAACAAAAGTTAACATTCAAGCTGCAGAGTTGTGAAACGCGAATTGAGAATTAAGTGGAGCTGAGTCCGTCTAATATTTTTCTGGTTTCTAATGTCTTATTATTTACTGTGAAAATTATTTTTCCAGCACAAGCCAAGTTCAGGTGTCTGGTTACTGTGAATGAGCTGAGCATGAACAGTTAAGCTTGACAGTCTATCCTGTTCACAGTGTTGTTGTTCGTCTTTCGGCTGCTCCCGTTAGGGGTCGCCACAGCGGATCATCCGTTATGATCCGCATACTGATTTGGCATAGGTTTTACGCCGGATGCCCTTCCTGACGCAACCCTGGTCGCCTCTTACGACACAGGGATAAGGATTGGGTTTCGCCATGATTCCGGGCTGCCGTACACCCTCTCATAGCACGGCCCAGTGCAGAGCTCCCGTCCTCAAGCGATCCTCCATCCCAAGCCTCCGAGTAGCCGGATTACAGGCGCACGCCACTACGCCCGGTATCCTGCTCACAGTGTATCCTTGAGAAATATTTGGGCACGCTGACTGTGAATGTACATATCTGACATATTGGGATGATATTAAATGAGAGCAGTTCAACGTTATGCCATTGTCCAGTACGACATATACTGGCATGGGCTAGAGGAGGTGTTGACATTCAGTGCATGCATCTCTCGTCGCGTGTACACCAATTGTTCTCCAGGTGCAGGCATGCTTTGGACCTAAGACTTCCATTTATTTGCCATAAACAATCCATATCATCCTTGGATATTTTTGCCTCTGCCACTGAAGGTGGAAGGAGGTGATGCTTTCACTCCTGTTTGTCCATCTGTTTGTGTGCACGATATCTCTAAACGTTGTTAGACAGATTCGGACGAAACTTGGTGGACCGGTTGGGTGTGTGAAAAGGACGTATTGCTTCGGTTTTGGTGAAGATCCGGATCCGGATCCGGATACAAGAATTATTTAATTTTCAAAGTGATTCTTCACCATTGAGAGGTGAGGCCAAAAACGATGTCTATCACAATATTTAAGAAAATTATTGGGCCCGATATGTTCTACTGGATCAGACATTGTGTAGCGGAGGTATGTGCTATACCGAGTGCCATACTAGTTCAGGAATGTTTTCCTTTGTATCCATGATGCAATGGAATTCCAAATTCAAAGTACAACATCAGCCAAGTTTGAAACTGGGTATAACAAAAGTATGAGAGTATGAGACTAGCCAAGCAAAGAAACTATTCTATATATGGAATTATGTCAAAACACACACACACACACACACACACACACACACACACACACACACACACAAACATACGTGTCCTGGCATACCAAACGCACAAGATATTGTTCTTGTCATTTTCTCAGTAGGTCATACAGTAGATTAAGCTAGAAAAATGACTTTGCTGGTGACATATCTGCAGATACCTGAAACCAGTTTCAACAGTGCTTTATTGTACAAATTATTACATGAGGAGAGAATATACAGTTTATGAGGAAAAGATTGGCAGAAGTGATAAACCTTTCTGTGGCTAATTCTGTTTTCCTGACTTAGCAGACCATGATGGATTGACGGATCATTTCAGCTGATGCACACTCCCTTCTGCATTATATCCTTGCACACGAGTGGTTCATCCACTGTGTTAGAACACTATGATATTTTATAGTTTCAGACATTACATTTGCAAATGCAACGATTTTTATTTTTCTCAATTTGTACATTTTTCTCTTATTGTTGTCTTTTTCAAAAATATAATGGAATTATGAAATGGTACTGATTGTCGCTTTGACCATCTGATTGCTTGTCTGATATAGCAATGTAATTATGGGTATAAATAAACTCTCCAGGCCATAAATCTAACCCCTCCTCACAGTGGCAAATGGATGCAACGGAAAGTATGCAGCTCCTACCTGCTAACAGGACTTGCTGGGGATCATTGGTTGAAGCATGGCTGTGCCACTGATGCAATTGACCTGGAATTTGGAATCTGTTCAGGGTGCCGGCGATAACTCACCGACTCTCCACGAAGGACACCGTGAGATTGTTAACATGCCCATGCTGGCAGATCTAACGTCCGTCCGAAGGACGACAAACACTTTGATGAAAATCATCCTACCTGTGAAACACTGAGTTGACAGTTTATAGCTGTGTCGGGATTCGAATACAGGCTTGACAGCTTAGACGAGAGTGTGCTTACATGACATCCTGGCAGCAATTTTTATTGCAGGCGATGACAAGTACTGGTAGAAATGCAGAGATTTGCACGGTGGTGGCCCTTAGCTCATCGCTCCCATGCTCGCCCACAACAACCTTGCATGTCTCCCAGGCATGATCACAATTTGAACACATATCAAAGCGAAGTGATAAAATAAACTACACAGTACTGTATTGTGATGTCACATAATTTGGACTTGCCTTTATCGCTTTAATTATACAATAAGCTTAAAACAAAGTTTTCAAACATTTGAGTGGAACAAGCTGACTAATTGCTGCCTCAGATTTCCACCAATTCAGAATTTATCATCAAAATGTGCATTGGTATGTGATGTTGCAAATCTGTGCAGTTCCGTTTTACAGCCTCCGGTCACGATCGATCTACCTGGCTTTGAAGAGTCGAAAAGCCAAATGTTATTCCCTGCACTTAAATATGTAAATAAGTTCGAACCGGCGGAATAAAATATGATGAGAAGTCTGGGCTCTGTGCCCGTGTTGTTTTGAGATAATTGCTTTGGCCGACAGAGCTTAACAATGAAAACAAAAACATAAACAAATTGCAATGCAGTCCAGGGTTGTTGTTGCAAAACTAGAGCATCTACTAATAGAGCAGAAGTGAAGTGAACACAATGCACACCATCTCAAGACATCGGACCCCCCCAAAAATAAAATGCTTTTATTAAAATGTTTACCAATCTCAATGGCCCACTAGGTAGGTATGACGTCACTAGGTAGGAGTAGATCTCGTTCTCATGGACCTAGAGCAAACAATGGCATTTACTTTAAAATATCGTAAAGCTTGGTAATCAAAGCGAACACAAAGTGCATGATCGTGCGAACGAATGTGGCTCCTCAATTCTCAAAGAAGTGCCCAGGCTGATGAAAAACTCCATCAAATCACCAGGTAGTGGCAAATCTGCAAACATAAATTCCCTCACAGGAATCAGGGATGCTCTCTACATATCTTGCAAGGCTAGAGAAGTGCACCAAGGGCACACATTTGGAAATATTCAACAATGCCAAAAATCACAACGCAGCACAAGGATGAGGGGATAGCATCATTTGTTTAGGGCATGGCTGTGCTGCCACTGATGCAATGCCCCCTATTGGTTAGGGAAGGATTTTCAATTTTTTTGTGCTGCTGGCGATAGCTCGCCGACTCTTCACGAATGACACCGTGGGATCTTTAGCATCCACCATCTAATGCCAGCAGACGGGATTCCGTTTAACGTCCGTCCGAGGGGTGGCACACACATTGATGAATCATCCTACCTCTGAAACACCAGGATGACTGTTTATGGCTGGGCCGAGGTCCAAACCCATGCGAGACAGTCATATTTTTCATGGTGATTGAAGATACCATGTATTTCATGAACCAGCTACCGATTGTAGTGATCATTAAAACAAGCAGTTAAACAAGCTCGAGGAAGTATTAAAAAAATTGAGAGGTAAAACAAGAAATTTCGAGATTTTATCGACATTTAAAGAGGAATGTTGCTAAATGCCACATCAGAGGAATAATAAAGGAACATTCCCATCTAGTCGACTCAGATTTTCATATTTACATATAATACTACTATTAATATACCATTACTACTGCAACTACGCCAACTACTTCTACTTCAACTTTTTTGTATACAAGGTCAGGGCTCGTCGAAGAGCTGCAACACTGAACGCATTAGGACACAACAGAATAAAAGGAACAGTAGAGAGAGAGGGGCAAAGCACCAAAAGCAGAGTCGAAGGACAAAACAGAGGGAGACTTGGAGAAATAATGAGTGTGGGGAGGAATGAGGTGTAGGGGAGGAAGTATGTGGTTGAAACTTTGATACAGAAGCAGACCCTCAAGAAGGACTCCCTCACTATGAATACAACTCTACTTTCACGGCTACAATTGATCCAACTTTTTGTGGGGTCAGCTCGGAGCATTTTTCAGCTCAAGTCTTTCACGAGTTGGCTGGCCAGGCCTGAGTTGTCCAATAAAGGTTCATTCAGTTTCCTGAATGAGTTTCCACCAACCAGTGCTTGCAGACCGGTCCTCCTGCTCAATGTCCATCCGATGGACAGTGCACACACATTGATGCATCACCCTGCATGTGAAACACCAGGATGACAGTTTATAGCAAGGAAGACAACTTAACAGCAAATGCACATACCTCTCAGGTATCCTGCCAACGCAAGCTTTTTTCATCGTTATATGGTGTTCAAAAATTAAATTGATAATTATAATGTATGAATTGTTGTTGATGCATGACTGTTCGAGTAGGCCTTTCCTGCATGCACATTTTGCAGGAGCAAACCAAAGTCATACGACAACCAGACGCAGGCCGAGCCAACCCGGTTAAATATCGCAATAACCCACGAAGCGACACGGCTCCCCGGCACCAATTCCTTGGCGAAGCAGCAAACGCATTTGCCATTTGTCTGAAATGGATTCAATTTCTTTGCGCAGCAGCCCTTTATCTGTGCAAACAGCACCGATGCATCATTGCTGACTGTTTCTGCATCACTCTGTTACAGGCTGTGCCCGTGCGCTTAAGCAATGGACTAGTAACGCATTCTCTAGCTGCAGAGCTTATTTGACAATCATTCAGGTTCTCAAAATTGAAGTGAAGTAAGCAAAACCTTAGCTTATTCATTTATTCACAATCACATGTTTAATGATGTGTTTCACACTCCTACCATCCCTTTTGCAGGTAATCTCATGATCCCCAAGCACCAGTCACACCAACACTCCATTCCATAGAATCCTTCATCCATAAGTTTAACGGATAATGCAAGACAAAAACAATACTTTTTTGAATATAGTTTTGCATAAATACATCTCATGGGATAAATTATTAACAAATACATTCTTCTTAACGTGAAAGGCTGAGAGAAGCTCTGCATATTGAGGATTACAGTGGTTGATTTGTTTTAGCAGGTGCTGCAGCCCAGCAGGTGTGATATGTGATGCCTCACAACAGAGTAAGGAGTTAAAACAGCTGTTTCCTCAACAGAAGATCCCAATCCTAAACCCAACATAGCAGTGTGCTGATCATGACTTGAGCATAGATATGCAATAATAAGTATATTTATAAATGTAACAACCTGAAAAACAATTCATTTTATCAGTACTGCACACATCACTACCAAAATTAGCCTGTTACGATAACATTCTTTAAAACTACTGATTATTATTTTCTCTATTTTTGTGTACTTTGTTTTACGGCAAATACAACCCGTCGCTTCACTGACAGGGATGTTAAGAGAGGGGAGATAGGGAGGGGAGATAGAGAGGGAGAGAGGGGAGATAGAGAGAGAGAGAGAGAGAGAGAGAGAGAAGAGAGAGAGAGAGAGAGAGAGAGAGAGAGAGAGAGAGAGAGAGAGAGAGAAGGGAGGAGGAGAGTGAGGAAGGGGGAGGAGAGTGAGGAAGGGGGAGGAGAGTGAGGAAGGGGAAGAAAAGTGGTGCCCCACAACACGTCGCAAAACACTCTGGGTGGGAGAGCATGCGAGGAGAAGGTGGGGGCGAGAGTGAGGAGAGAGTAGGAGAGGGGTGGAGAGAGAGGTGTGGGAGGAGAATGCCATACTGTAATCGGAGGGGCGGAGCAGGATGGGACAGAGAGAGAGAGAGAGAGAGAGAGAGAGAGAGAGAGAGAGAGAGAGAGAGAGAGAGAGAGAGAGAGAGGGGGGATGGGAGTTAGCGGAGAGAATATGTTATGCTTTATGAACAACACACACACACACACACACACACACACACAACACACACACACACACACACACACACACACACACACACACACGCACACACACTAGTGCTTGGCCAATATATCAGCAATTTTTGGGGAAATCAGCATCAACTGATTGGAGTCAGTGTGATTAACGACTGCAGAACGTACTCATACTGTATACAACCCAAAAACCTTCAGTAGCTTCCATCATTGTTTTGGGAAAATTTCAATGGACAATTTATAAAAACAACATTGCATTATAGACGTTTCAGGGAGATGTGCATCAACATTATTCTCTATAAACAGCTGCCAATCGTTGTGCAATGGGTAGAAATTTTTTTTAGCTCTGCAATTTAGAAAACAGGTTAATATGGCAAACAGCTTGGAAATTGGGTGTTATCAAATTTATTTAGCTTTTAAACTCACAAAGAGAAATCACATAACCTTTCTAAAGCACACCCGATTCATATAAAATAACCAATTGCTTTAAAAACAGCCGCTAGTACAAAGGAAAACGCGGACGCTCGTACGCTACTGAAGTTAAAAGTAAAAACCTGGTGTATGCCTGGACCTCCATCCTGGCCATACCAAGGTAATGTGTTACCTGAGCAACAATTCTTGACGTCATATGTTCCAGACATCGTGATTCCATTAAAGCGCCAGTTAAATATTGTTTTTTTTACATGTAAAGGTAATGGTTCGTCTCCCACTAAGCTTACTAAATGACCGGGTGAGTAGCCTCCACTCCTGTGCAGCAAATACGGCCTGTTCCAAGTTCCGTACAAAGTTCCCCAGGGATAAAGTACATGAAAAGGAGAAACACAAATGCTTACCTTTAAATATAATTCTTTAAATGTGGAATTCAAGGGAAAAATTAGCAAAATTCAATTAAAAAGTAGATCAAGCCACAGAGAACACAAAAT
>CM068958.1:74958292-74963292 GCA_035128595.1 Eptatretus atami | reverse complement strand
TTTCAGCCCGACCACTCAATGGTGAAGAATCACTTTAAAGAAATCTCAGATCCGGATCCGGATTTGGATCTTCACCAAAATCGAAGCAATTCTTCCATGTTACATACCCAACCTGTCCACCAAGGTTTGTCCGAATCCGTCCAAAACCCTTTTTAGATATCGTGCTGCATGCCATGTTTGGCCTCATCTCTCAAAGGTGAAGAATCACTTAAAAATCCTCAGATCCGGATTCGGATCTTCACAAAATCTAATAATTTTGGATGTGGTGTGTGTGTGTATAAGAAACATTGGTGAGAGGTGAGGGGTGAGAGATAGAGAGAGGGAGAGAGAGGGAGAGAGAGGGAGAGGTAGGGGAGAGAGAGGGAGGGGAAGAGAGAGAGAGAGAGAGAGAGAGAGAGAGAGAGAGAGAGAGAGAGGAGAGAGAGAGAGAGAGAGAGGAGAGAGGAGGAGGGGAGAGAGAGAGAGAGGGAGGGGAGAGAGAGGGGGAGGGGGGAGAGAGAGAGGGGAGGGGGAGAGAGAGAGAGAGAGAGGGGGGGATAGAGGGGAGAAGAGAGAGGGGGAGGGGAGAGAGAGATGAGGGAGGGAGAGAGGGGAGGGAGGGAGAGAGAGAGAGAGAGAGAGAGAGAGAGAGAGAGAGAGAGAGGAGAGAGAGAGAGAGAAGAGAGATGGGGTGGGGGGGGACACCAACAGCCGGAGTAAAGGACAAAATTGAGGGAGACGTGGACAAATAATAGGTGTGGGGGAGGAATGAGGAATAGGGGAGGATGCATGGGGTGGACAAAGATGATAGCAGCAGCAAACTCTC
The DNA here is from genome assembly GCA_035128595.1 of Eptatretus atami. Lineage (NCBI taxonomy): Eukaryota > Metazoa > Chordata > Myxini > Myxiniformes > Myxinidae > Eptatretus > Eptatretus atami. Next base: position 74,962,487 of record CM068958.1, on the reverse strand, counting down.
AGCAAGGAAAAACTGGAAAAACATTGAGTCATAGAATCATCACTATTAAGATTGAATATCATGTTCCAGAGGGTATACCAGATTTCGAACCTCCCTAAAGATTATTCTGCTATGGTAAATTCTGAGTTTGACCCAAGAATACCCACTAACTGGGTAAATATTTAAATGTTATTAACTATTGCATCCTCAACACTTGGTAAAATAAACCCATCACCATTGCTTTCATGATTTCATTACTTTCTAAGTTTTTTTTTTCTGGTGAACCAGCCAACCAGATTATGTGCATTATGCTTCTGGAATTTTCCTGTATATTTTAAATTTAGTTTTTTTTTTAAAGTCAGTAAAAAGCAATATTTTAATGATACAGACACAGTGAAGAATACATGACATTTCTGGACAATACTTACAGAATCCTTTCACTGCATTAATGAGAAAATTACCCAATCTAATGGCGCAAAATGGTCTTTGATCATTGCAACTCGCTATTTTCTGTTCTCACTAAATCTTCACTTCATCTCCAATTGGTTCAGAGTTCTGCTGTAAGATTGGTCACATGATCATGCACACATAATCAAATCTCTCCCATTCTCAAGATACTTCATTGGCTCCCTATTCAACAGCAAATGATCTATAAAATCAAACTACTCACATATAAAGTGTAATTCCAGAAATGAGTAAAAAAAGGGGGGAAAAAATGCAAGAAACTTGTGGGAGGAGGGGGAATTAAAGTGAATCATGAAGGGTCTCATAAGGAAAAAAGTGTACTTTCCAGGGCAGGTTAGAAAGGAAGTACAGATGAGGCCATATAACAAATTGCAAAAAAACTGATGTCTGTTCCCTGTCTAAACTGGGAAGACCTCTTTGTTAGTTTCCTGGAGGTTAAACCAAGAATAGCTACTAATGTAGGCTCAGAATGTAGAACAGCAGGAGCTCCAATCCTACGAGGATATGCACATTCCATGAGCTGGCCAACAAATGCCAATAAATAGTAAGAATTTGACCAGAATTAAGAAAGGATTTAAGGTGATCGAGAAGAGCAATGCAGCATAATTGGCACGATAAGCCAGTCTTGAAAATATAAGCATTCCAAATAAGGTCATGACAAGACAATAGACAATTTCACAAGAGAAGTTAGAATATGGATTACAAAAGTGAAACTATAGACTTTAGACTTTTTATTGAAAAAAAGAAGAAAATAAATCCACTTTTTACCAGCTTTAAGAACATGTCCAATATAGTAAGAACACCAATTTAAATGCTTTCAAGATCTAACTTGAGTGAAATATTACTGTTGTGTCATTTAGTTGAACTTGGCAAAATGGTAAATGATGTAGAATGATGAGTATAAGTCAAACAGAGTTTTAATAAGTGTTTGGCAAGTCATTAAAGTAAATAAGGAATATTAAAGGACCTGATATATTGCCTTGAATAACATCAGTAAAAAGAAAAATTGATGAGAAAGAATGACCCTCATTACCTCTGCCACCAAAAGTAGACAGAGGTTATGTGTTCACCCGAATCAATCTGTTTGGCTGATTTTTGTTACTTGCGAAAATCGAAGATTTTTTTCAAGCATATTGGTTGGTCTTGTGCTAAAGTCTGTCGGTTTGTCTGTCTGTTTGTATGTCAATCGACTACAGGTCACAATTTAAAACTGATCTTCATGAAACTTCACCACATGGTAGAGTTTGTCATAAGGAAGAAGCTTATTGTTTTTGAGGTCAAAAGGTTAAATGATCAACATAGGCCAAAGGCAAAAACTTAGGTGGGATTTCTAAAATCCTAAATTTTCATCCCATTGACTTGAAATTTAAAGGGGATTTGCATATCAGGTCGCTGAATTCAACCACCAATTATTTTTGAGGTCAACATCGGCCAAAAAGTCGACATAGGCCAAATTTCTAAAATTGTCAATTTTCATCCGATTGACTTGAAATTTGAAGAGGATTTGCATATTTAGTCATTGAATTCAACCACCAATTATTTTAAAGGTGAAATTTGTTTGATGGATTTTGCAACTATTGTGTCATGCATGACATCTTTCTTGTCTGCCGGTGAGCAGGATATCTCAAAAAGTTATGGACGGATTCGGAGGAAATTTGGTGGAGAGGTTGAGTGTTTGACTAGGACATGTCCCCTTCCAATGTGGTATTTTCCAAGTCCAAAAAGGGTCTAACTCTGTGAAAAATTGACGAAACACCCTGGAACTCAAACGTGCTCCGCAACATAACATAATAAAGCAGATATAGCAAGTTTCAGTTGAATATGTTAAAGGGTATGGGGAAAAAAAAAGTCTGAAAAAATATAGGTGGGACAGATGGACAGACGGAGAGATGGACGAACGGACAGATGGAGAGCAAACCTAAAGTCCCCTCTGGTGAAACCGGTAGGGGACTAATAACTAACTGGTGTACTTATAAATATGAGACATTTTTGATAGCATGACATCTCCTGCTCAAATTAATGAGAGTTGAGACTATCCTGAAGAATGTACAAACAGATGGTGCAGTTGGTTTAATGCCTCCTTCAAAAAGATGGCATGCTCTCTGCTGCATAGACGTTAGTCAAGGAATGATAGTTTGAGTTTGGACCCCATTCCTTCAAGAACAAAGCCTACAATTGGTGTTCAAAATTCACAATCGTCCAAGACATGCCAACTATTTAATATTTAAGTGCATATAATGAGTAAGAAAATATATAAATTAATTTTAGTTTTATACGCCTCATATTTTTTGCTGCATCTTGGACTGTCGTGAGTATCTCGTTCATAGAATTTTTGGACGCCCTACATAGCGCTCGGTGGCTCACAAATCATGGAACTTGAGTGGGTTGTGGACCAGGAATAGTTTGAATTAGGCAATTTAATCAACCCTATACTGAATTAATGAGACGACAAAATTTGGTCCTAAGGCATATTCTAATGAAAGATATCATGGGATCATTAGCGCCAGCGTTTCAAATGGAACAACTGGTTTAACATCTGCCTCCAAATGAGTATATGCCCCATGATGCAGCGTCACCTGCTGATACTGCACCTAATGACAGTTCTAGTCGGATTCGATCAAATCCAAGACCAGACAGCTCAGAAGCAAACATGTTGCAAATGAGATACCCTGTCGCTAACAACATGTTACGTAAGCAATGAATATTTTCATAAAGCTTAAAAATAATACACGCACCGCAAAGATATTTTCACAATAAATGAAATGGAATTTCAAAATGAACTATTTTACAGAGGACAAAGTCAGGGCGATCTGGCTGGAACAAGAAAATGTACTTTTTCGCTTCATCCTATGACTCTTTGAAAGTCAACATGCAATTGCAGAGGTACCCCCACTGTGCCGGGTTAACAGCCTGCTGCCGATTTGATGGAAAATGGTTGAATAAATAAGCAGAAAAAAAACCAACAAAAACAAACATAAAAAAAAGTTTGTGTTGCCAAAGGGAAGTTTGAAAACGACTGAAGGAACTTCAAACATCGTTGCGTTAACACAAGCGAGCAACATTACCTGCATGAAAGAAGTGCTTCCCACATTCCCCACCCCCCCCCCCCAAAAAAAAGAAAAGAAAAATAAATCAGATGAAAATGTCAGGACATTTGAACCAGAAAAGTGTGTTTGATAGTGCATGAAGGCACGTGGTAGGCATGGCAGGAAAAACAAATGCATAATAACCCAAGGAGCTGTGTTAGTTAGTCAGCAAAGCCTCCCATGCTTATTTTGCAACATATGCAACTCATTTAATACCAATGTTGGCACCCACAGTTATTACATAATCTGTCTAATTTGCCCTTCTTGTCCTCACCTTTAATATTTAATGGTAAAAATGCCAAGCATGTAATGTATTTTTAATCAAGTTATCAAAACATTAGTTTCAATGACACGATCTTATTTAGTGGTGTATCTCCTGCTGTGGTGTCAGCTTTCAGTCTAAAATCCTCATGGATTAAAATTTCGTTCAACCCCCATTAGGGTGCTTAAAATGTGGTGTTGTGCTTCTGAGAACAAAGTGTTTTTAATGGGGTTGACCCATTTTCTTTTGGGGGTTCAGAATATTTTTGAAAAATAATTTCACAATTAAATAATAATGAAAATTTACAAAAATGAAAAATTAACAATTATTTTAATCTATGATTATTAACTATGATTATAATCTATGACTATGACTATTATCATTATAATCAATAAACATTTTC
>CM068958.1:74893109-74956840 GCA_035128595.1 Eptatretus atami | reverse complement strand
GTGGTGGAATTATTGACAATTCACGGTCCGGTAAGGGATCCGTACCTTCGGAGTTTTCCGAAAGGTACGATCTGGATTCCGGATGTTCGGTAGAGTCGACCCTACTGCCCCACCTCGCGGTCGTACTCGCAGCCGATACCCGGCTCCGCAACAATATGGGGTAAACAAGCTGTGTACACACACAAACTCTCAATCACAAAAGTGGAAAGGAAAACTGGGGAAGAAGCAGAAATGGAACAAAAGAAAACCACCAAAGAGGGTGAGGGAGTGGGGGAAAACCCAATAACCTGGAAACACAGAAAGAGTTGGGCTTGGATATGGTTAAAATGAAGGTAGAAAAGATATTGGGAATGAATGGGGAATGACCTGAGATGGTGGTGAACAGCTGTCTTGAAGCAATGGAGGGAAGAATGAGATTGAACATTGAACAGATTGCGGAAGTTTCCTCCACATTCCGGAAAAAAAAAACGAACGAATGAGCCATGCACTTGGAATTTGGGAGTTTTACCAGAAGGGGGTTACGAGCAGACTGTGAGCATCCTACAAAAACTTGGGGGGCATGGAAATGGAGGGGTAGAGCAAGGAAGGAGCAGAGGGTGCAAGACCAGAAAGTAGGTGGTAGAAAGACAGAGAGACCACTGACCTGTCTGCAATGCGAAAGTGATAGGCCCAGATACTCGGCTTCATCATGGGAGATACCAATGATTTTGAAGGCTTTGGTTTCCATGGCCTCAAGCTGAGCAAGGTGTGAGGAAGGCCACTTGCCCAAATGGGAGAGCAGTGCTCCACCTAGCTGTAAATGAAGGCTTTTTAGGTATGGTACATAAAGGTTACATCATGGAGGATTCCAGTCTGGTCTGGTCAGTTTGTCTGAAAAGAAGTGTGCAGGGGGTAGGATATATGTCCCCTACCATTAAAGCAAATACATTGGTTTGTGGGATATTTGTTTGAGATGCTGCTTGCATGTTTTGGGCACTCAAATGGTGTGTCATTTTAAAACTTGATGTGGCGTTTGTGAGAGGAAAAGCAGCAGCAACATATACACTGCCATATAGCCATGAGACAAGGTGGCCTTGAACAGAGATTAAGTCATCGTCAGATCTAATCTGACGCCACATCAAGTTTTAAAATGACACACCATTTGAGTGCCCAAAACATACAAGCAGCATCTCAAACAAATGCTGCCTTTGGAGGCCAACTTCGATATTTTCTGCAGTTTGCCCAAAAATACTCTGGCTAATGGTGACACCAAAACGTTTGAGTGACCTAACATATTCAAAAGGTTGGTTAAATAAATAGATGGGAAGGTTCACCAAACGGTCCTTTTGGGGAGACAGAGTTAGTGTGTGTGTGTGATTTGTCAGGATTAAAAGACATATTATAAGTGTTGTTGCAGCTCATGATCATATCAAGGTCTGTAGAGAGGGAAGAGGATGCTGCTTGCATGTCTGAAGGATGAGGCATGTTAGAGCAGAGGTTAGTGTCATCATCAAGGAGATAAAGAGGATTTTCCAGATCGTCAGAAAGATGTGCGATGAAAATTAAGAACAGGACTGGGCCCAAGACTGCCTTGGGGTACTCCAGCCTTGATAAGGAGAGGATGAGAGCATCTCATTGACTACGGGAGTGGAGGAGGTCATTAAGCCATGAGACAAGGTGTCCTTGGATGATTATTTTAATAATGATATGCACAGAGTTTGGAGATCAAGGCGGGGTGCAGATTGTATCAAATACTCGAGATATGTCCAGAGAGATGGCCTGATTTCATGTACATTGATGGCCTCCGTCCATCGCTGGAAGAGAAAAAGCAGCACGTCCAAGGTGCAGTGACCTCACCAGAATCGGAACTGATGGTCTGAGATCAAGCCGCTGGAGAAAAAGAAGGATTTGATGTCAAATCTTGAGCATGTTTCTGGAGAATTAGTCTCCCACTATAGCAATCCATTAAAAATCCAGGTGGCTAATTTACAACTTTCATGAGGGGTTAAATGCCAGCTCAATCTAGCCTGGTCGATATGTGATGTGTGTCCCCGGGGCAACTTTTGATGGGCACTAAAACAGTACTTATGAAAAGGCATTGCCGACAAAATTCCCGTTCACCTTTTTGTTCTTCAATACATCACGTTCCATTAAGTTGGGATAGGTGGCTTGGAGCATGTCGGCCCAACACTTTTGTGAATCAGTTGTGGAACAGAAGCTGTAGTTGATTAGGACAGGAATTTGGAACTTGTCCAGAGTGCCAGATATAACTCGCCTACTCTTTGTTCAATGACACGGTGAAATCCTTAATGTCCGCCAGCAATCAATGCTAGCAGACAGGACATTCAGCTTAACGTCCATCTGATGGAAATGCATTTGTTAAGTAATGCCTTGCCTGTGAGACCAAATCTGAGTGTTTATCGTCGGCCGAAAATATACCCCAGATTTCAGTTCTAAGGTAAGTAAGTGTACTGCCTGGAGGTGTAGTGCCAAACTTTGAGGTGCCGAGACCCCCTCCGGCTCTATTGCCCACATGTGTACAGTAACGCCCCACAAATCTGAGAAGTTAGGTTTCAGAAGACCTTGCAAAAATAAAAACACACAAATATGATACCTGTTTATAGATATGCTATAATACGTAAAAAAAAAAAGGTTTCAAGTACCAAACCGCTCCACAAATTCTTTACTCATTAATTTAAAATGATGTATGAATGCCTCTGCAGATTTAGCTTTTCTGGGGGTGTGTTGTGTTACCAAGTTTCTTGTGGAGCGCTCACCGACAAATAAACACTTACACCAGCTGGAGATGTTCCACCAGAGATGCTTACGCCACATCATCCATATTCGCTGGAGGCAAAATTATCACTAATATGGAAGTCTAAGCCCATGCCAACATACCAACCATGAGGTGTCTGGGTCACATGTGCCATATGCCAAACCATCGTCTCGCAAAGAGAGTACTTTTCTATGAACTAGCCACTGGAACTCGTCCACATGGCAGGCCCTGTAAACGTTGGAAGGGTGTCATCAAGGAAGACAAAGATCTTAATATTGAGGGGAACTGGCATGACTTGACACAGGGCAAAGCTGGAGAGTATTAAAATACACAAGGCAAAGCTGGAGAGTAGTAAAATAAAAATTAAAGTATTAAATGCACTCTTCAATAATATGAGTTTAGATCACAGGGTTGTATCTCTAGTAGTGGGGCAACTTAGCTAAATATAGCATAACAATTGTGCATTTTGTGAGGAAAGCACCAAATTTGGCACACTAGTAACCTAACATATTATGAACAGATTTGGATATTGGGCCATCTCAAAATTTTTGATGGCAGTGGAAAATGGCTGCCACAGTCATCAGCGGCTGAATTTGAGATGGCCCAATATCCAAATCTGTTCATAATATGATAGGCTACTAGTGTGCCAAATTTGGTGCTTTCCTCACAAAATGCACAATTGTTATGCTATATTTAGCTAAGTTGCCCCACTATACCTAAGATATCCTATAAAGCCTGAATTCATCCTAACCAAATGGAAAAGAAAATCCACAATTTAAACTTTTCATCATGCACTCCACCTGCTAATGACATATTTTTTTCATCCTCACTTGTATCTTATCATTCAATCATATTAAGCATTAAAAAAAAATATCATAAGTTTAATCTTAGCTGCACTTTTTCCATAGAAATACAGTTGGAATTTTAACCACACCAATTCTATCCAGCGACTTTCCACTGATTGCTGCACTAAGTGCAAGCACTCACATATCCATTCTAATCCCAGGGAACCCGTGCTCTGTGGCAATCCCACTTCGGTTTAATCAATTCCCATTACAGCACCCTCCATGGCCTGCTGAACAACTTTCTCAACTCGCTCGAGTTTGCTCCATTGATCTTTCAGTAAAGCATTCCCCCATCAGAATTCTGAAAACCTCACTCCATCTGCTCACACTTTTGTTGTTGTTCACATTTTTTGGAGTAAGTTAAGTGTTCAGTACAAGAGTATGCTCACAAGGTTTCTTTTTAAGAACTGTGGGTATTAAACGGATATTGCAGGAAATAGGCAAAGTGAAAAGATGAAAGTAAAAGTATAATGAAACTAGAACGACACTCAGTACAGTGCATACCTCTGCCAGGCTGAACCATCTATGTTTTGTATCCCAATGACAGGCCGGATCTGGAGCTGGAACTTAAATATCTCATGGTGTCTTCTGTGAAGAGTAGGCAAGTTATCATTGGCAACCTGAACACATTCCAAATTGTTGCCACATTCAATCCATCCTCAGGCCTGGGCTGCCAGTTCATAAAATATTTGAGCAAGAAATAAACTTTCCCCGGTCGACCAGACAAAGCAGGAACAATTGGAAATGATAAAGAAGTAGTAGAAGTTGTCGTGGTAGTCGTAGTAGTAGTAGTAGTAGATTAAAAAGAAGAAGAAGAAGAAGAAGATGAATTTTAAATATTATAAAGTGAACAAAATAACAAAAAGTTGTTGACGGATTCAGAGGAAACTTGGTGGACAAGTTGGGTGTACGACAAAGATGAATCAATTTGATTTTAGTGAACATCCGAATACGGATCCAGATAAGACTATTTATATATTTTTTAAAGTGATTCTTCACCATTGAGAGATGTGGCCAAAAACTATATATATAACACGATATTTCAAAAAGTTGTGGACCGCTTCGGGTGAATCCTGGTGGACAGGTTGGGTGTGTGATAAGGGCGAATCAATTCGATTTTCGGTGAAGAAATGAATCCGGATGTGGATACGAGCATTCAAAAAAAAAAATCCTGGAGTAATTCTTCATCATTGAGAGATGGTACCAAAAACTACACATATATAGCATGATATTACAAAATGTTGTGGATGAGTTCTGACAAAACTTGGTGGATGAGTTGGATAGGTGACAAGAACAAGCCAATTCGATTTTGGTTTAGGCTCATCCTCTCACAGTCCAGATCCGACCTCTTGGTGGGGATACAAAATGTAAACTGTTCAGCCAGGGGGAGGAATGCGTTCTCCCGAGTTCCGTTCTCGTTTATGTATGTATTAGTCTCACCCCAAAGAGGATGCGTGATCATGAAAATGCCCCTGTCTGTGTGTGTCTGTATTTATACATTTTTGCTTTAAAAAAAGTTTTTTCTGCAACCGCTTGTCCGATCGTTGCAAAACCTTAAACATAGGAAGGACTGCACATGGAAAATATTTTATTGCTAACTCTGATGTCATAGCTTTCATCGTATGGTGGCCACATTGGATTAAAGGGAAAAATTTGGACATTATTTTCTCCAAAACCACTCAACGAAAAAAATGTGTTACTTCACAAATGTCATAAACTCTCCATGGGGTACATAGGGTGATAATGATGACATCATTGATGAAGTGGTATTCCAGCCACAATTGCTTGAAATTAAATATTTATCCAAAAAATCTGAAACTTCTTACATCTGATCTATGACCAGACGTGAGTGACAAATTCAACTTATGACGTCCATAACCAATGCCACAAAAATGTGACATAATAGGGTGCAGAGATGATACGGGTATATGGGCTCTAATAGCAGAGGACCATAATAGTTACGTGTTCAGTTAGCGATGGTATTTTTGTTCATAATGAATATGCAAGGCAAGACTTATGCACTCTACTTGTGCCGTTCGACTTTACTAGTGTTATTCGTTTTTTCACTGTATGTTCGTTTTATACAAGAGGCTGAAATGAAGAAGACTTGAGCTTGGTGATTTCAATTTAAAGAGTATGTCTAATTATTGATCGCTTTCCAATAATTTAAGCAAGAAAGTGTTCAAATAATCACAATCCTTTCTATATCCGTGGGGAAATCACACTGCACTGGAAAGCCTTCATTATTAAGCTGAGTATTTTCATATTTTCAGGAAACGAACCCAGGAAAAAAAGAAAGCAATATTATTATGGAAATAATATTGCTAATTTTGCTTGAGCCCGTTAGAACAAAATATCAAATGCTGAACACTACCATATTGTAATGGCATTTTGAAAAGGCACATGGTCCATCAGGCCGAGGCCTTAGAATGAGCCAAAGTGCCTGATTGGGCAAATTTGAAGCCACGGGACAGGAACCTCATTCCCACCCAAATTAACAGCTTTGCTGCCCAAGCAGCATTTACTGCCAAAATGACAGAGCACGAATGTGACACCAACTTGACTGAAGAAGGAATTTTTATCACAAGGAGAAAAAGACATGTAATGTCTCTGTGGTTTTACTGATTTTGCTGTACAGAGTTAAAGGGCTATCCCATATTTATAAGATTTATGTGAATACGCAACTATTCAGTGGTCATGTGACATGGAAGATTGCATACGATTGGGTTATTCGGTGATGAATATTAATGATGTGGGTCATGTAGTTGTATTGTGTAAGATAGTGGGGCACATGACATGTATGATGCTTTTGATTGGGAATTCCAATATCGCTCAGAAGGGATTCAATGTTCATATATTTTAGGTTAGACATACTGAAATACATAAACAGTATAACATTTAATAATATTTGTTTATGTATAAAATAAATTATATAACTGTAGAGTGTAGACAATAGAAAATTATCATTCAGTTGAAAATGCTTTGTGATAAGTTTTTGTAAACTGTACTTAAAGGTGGTTGAAGTGAAATTGAAAAAAGCAACCAGAATTTTTATTTATTTTGCTGCTTGGTTTAAGTATGAAAAAAAAAAGAACAAGATCGGTGAATGCATGTTCGAGAAGTGGTTGAGGACGTGTTCAACACCGGGTATTTTTTTTACAACTAAAATGGCCAGCAGTCTCCCAGTCAGCCATCGTTGATCAGATCACAAAATAAAGTGAGTTGCAAATGTATGCCATCAGATACTGTGCTTGTCCCAAGTCTGAACAAAATTGGACTATGCATCTCCAGGAAATGGTTGGGGACGTGTTTAAGTAACAAAATAGCCACCGGTCGGCCATCTTGGATCTCATCTCGGAAAAAAACAGATGGGCTTATGTAAGCCATCGTTCTTTATGTCTGCCAAGTTTGAACAAGGTCAGTAAATGCATATCCGATAAATAGTTGATGAATGTATTCAACATCGGGTTTTTAGATCATCGTGGAGGATCTCTAAGTCTTACTCACGTTGTTGTTCTTGTGGACTTTTTTGTTTCACAGCCTACAGTTTTCATCGAAACTTCCTGAAACTTGGCATATATATATATATATATATATATATATATATATATATATATATATATATATATATATATATATATATATATATATACCTGAGCAGACAGTAACCATCTCCGATTTTGAAATTCCTCCTAGAAAAAAAGTTATGACGTCAAAATATCTCCGCTAATGGAAATCGCTAAAAAATTATCTCCGAAACTCGGCAAGCTTTTTGAATTCTGTTTGTGGGAATCGAACAGGGCATTAGCAGAGATGAATTACCGCACATGTGATACATCACTGTGACGTCATATCAATTTTTATGACGTCATTCCTATTTTTTGAATATTTTTGTTTTCATTTGTTTCACAGGCTACAGTTTTCATCGAAACTTCCTGAAACTTGGCATATATATGTAAAAATTCCTGCACAGACAGTAACCATCTCCGATTTTGAAAATTCCTCCTAGAAAAAAAGTTATGACGTCAAAATATCTCCATTAATGGAAATCGCTAAAAAATTATCTCTGAAACTAGACAGGCTTTTTGAATTCTGTTGCGGGAATCGAACAGGGCATTAGCAGGGATGAATTACCTCACATATGATACATCACTATGATGTCATATCAATTTTTTATGACGTCATTCCTATTTTTTGACATTTTTTGTTTCACAACCCAGAGTTTTCAGCGGATCTTCGTGAAACTTGCCATGTATATGCAGAAAGCCCACGCGCAGGCAGTAACCATCTCCGATTTTGGAAATTCTTCCTAGAAAAAAGTTAACGTCATAATATCGCCGCTAATGGAAATCGCCTATACCATTATCTCCGAAACTAGGCAAGCTGTTGAAATTTTGTTTGCGGGAATCAAGCCGGGCATTAGCACAGATAATTTATCGCAAACCTGATACACTCACAGATGTCATATTCGTTTTTATGACGTCATCATTAAGATGACGAGGATCTTAGCTCATTCGAGCTTGTTACAACTAAAATGGCCGTCAGTCGGTCATCTTTGATAAAATCGCGAAACAAAATTAAGTCCTTTTGGATATCATCATGTATAGATTTACTGCCGAGTTTGAACAAAATCTGTCCATTCATGTCCGAGATATGGCTATGGACGGACGGATGCATGCACGCGGATGGTCGAGACCCAATCCATAAGCCTCAGCTTTGGATTAAGTCCAAAAGGGGCTATCATTTCAATTTGGAAGAGGAAAGGTGCATGGCACCAGGAAGTAAAGTGGAATGAGATGCCTCCTTTGCATAGACAACGCATCATCTGTGATCCATAATAATTTACTTTTAATTGGATTCACAAACAAGCAGAAAGCCAAATTGGATGGGGGGGGGGGACTATCAGTTTGTTAAGAGAGATGAAGGCCAACAGAGATGAGTAGCATGGAAGAAACGTTGCAAGGACATAAAGTGAAGCTAAGAGGATAAATACATAAATAGGAAGAGTCTGATAGAGCTGAGAGGCATAAACACAGGGGCAAATTAAATGAAGTTTCAACTTGTTTCAGAGACTGATATGTGCAAGGTTCCTTCCACTTCCCATCATCTCTTCACTTCCCATCATCATCTCATGCTTTCACCTAGACACAGCCCTGCTCTCCTCTACTCTTGCTGAACCCTTCCGCTCCTTTCATTTCTACCACTCATCCACTTGTGTGATGTCTTTCTCTCCTTGTTCCTCTTTGATCCTCTGCCAGTCTGTGAATCTGCTGCACTCTGATGATTAGCTGCTCCATGAGCCAAGAATTCTGCATATTTCCTTCTTCTACCCCTTAGGGGTTGTTATTGTTATCGATTTGGAGACCTCTCAGGATGTAGAATCAAGTTTATTGGAAAATTTATTCCATCTGGGTCTTTCCATTGATTTTCATTTAATTCCATCGATTGGTCAATCCCATTTGACATCCCCAATATGTCATCACCGATTCATTAGGACATGTAAATGAAATTAACCTTTGTTATAAATAATAATAACAATAACCCTCCTGCAATGACGAGTCAAATATTTTGTGGGACAAAAGGCTTATTATTTTGAAGCTAATCTTTGTCTTGCTGATGACATAATTCAGGCATAAACACTTAATAAAAACCAGAACGGTACACGGTAGAGTGTATACCTCTGCCAGATTGAATAGTATACGACTTGAATTCCACTGATAGGCTGGATCTGCATCCGGACGTGAAACAAAATCTAATCGGCTTGTTCTTGTCACCTACTCAAATCATCCAACAAGTTTTGTCCGAATCCGTCCATAACTGTTAGAGATATGCTAAATATCATTTTTGGCCCTACCTCTCAATGGTGAAGAATCACTTAAAATAATGCCAGTATCGGCATGCGGATCTTCACCAAAATCTCAACAATTCGTCCTCGTCACGCACCCAAACTGTCCACCAAGTTTTGTCCGAATCCGTCTATAACTCTCGAGACATCCTACTCACAGACAAACAAGACTGAAAACATAACCTCCATCCAACTTCGGTGATGGAGGTCATAATAATAATAATAATAATATGAGTTCTCCGACAAGGAACTTTGAATCAGGTGGACACCCCTTACACCCGTCAACACCTTGGCTAGTACTGCCAACCTCTGGTTGGTTGTCTCGATAAAAAAAGACAACACAAAGGAAGCATATCATTTTAAAGTCTTTAGTACAACACCACAAGGGTTCAAACCACTGACCTCCCAGATTCAGAGTGGATGCTCTCACCATTACGCCGCTAAGTCTGATTAAGCCACTGAATTCAATAAATAATCTTTAAAATGCTGTCTCAAACATTGTGGCCATTGTTAATTATTTGGAGAGATCTCTACAATGCCAAACACTGCAATGGATGAATATATAATTTCCTTTCTAGCCAAGGGCTAAAACACCCTTCCTCTTATTTCTTAAACAAGTCAAAGATGGCCGCTTGGTTTTTCTTCACTGCCTAATGACTGTGCTGCCAATGGCTCATCCTCTCACAGTGCCAATTTTGATATGTATAGTGAGTGGGTTTTCAACTTGCCTGGGAAGTGTTATTTATTGACCCTCGAGTAAAGCAATGGCAGCTTTTTAATAGCTTTGGGCCACAAACCTCAAGTAGTTTATGCTGCACACCTCAAGTTTCCAACTTCTATCAGCTCATGGTCTTGCGATCTGTGTTTGAATTGGTTTGACGGATGTGGAAGGGTTTACGAAACCAAATTAATCGACTACAAATTAACAATATCGTTTAGGTTTCAGCACTCCCAGCTAAGTTGCACTACCTCTGATGATTCCTACCCCTCCTCCCTCTCCCCCCCCCCACCTCCCCACACCAACAATCTTCCCCTCTTCTTGCCATGAACCCTTACTCAGGTATGACTTCACCCAGAGACTTGTGGTATGGTCAGCATCATTTCTTATGTTGAGACATTGCAATTCGAGGTGGCATTTCTTATATTTTGAAGCAGCTCTCAAGTGGATCATTTTAAAATGTCTAACCCATCGGTATCTCTCATGATGTTGAACCTATGTCAGTGATTGATGTACATTCTTGATGATCACTCAACTCGAGGAACATATCAGCCATGTATGCTCTTATGATGTCCTTTGTGAGTTTCCAGTTTTTTCTTTATTTTTCCTGCAGTTATTTGTCCTTCAGTGGTACAGGAAGGTATAAATGTCTGCCTCACATGCACTGTTGGCAAATTTTATCTTCATTTGATGGTTCCTCAATTATATTACTGTTACTAGTCTACATCAAAGATCAGCCCAACTATTATTATGTATCTCATGGACACAACATAGGATGTGGAAGCTACATTCATGACATCACACAATGTTACCTTGTATCGAAGATATCGAGTCTTATAGAAAGGTAATCCCGTTCGACGTCCATCCTAATGCTTCCATTTGTTCTTACTTCCTTCTGGCACCCTGAATATAGTAAATTATTCTTGGTTTTTTTTACTTGCCTTCTTCCTTTTTACTCCCCATTTACTCCTTTCTAAATATTGCGTGTGACCTCTCTTGTGGCCATCGAGTGTATTTATTGCAAACCAGGTAGCCATTTGAAAGGTACTGTGAGCTCAAGGCAACTTCAGCCTGTTTTAACTTATGGGCAGTTTATAAGGTTGTTCATTATTTTAGAGAGATTACTAGAATATGTGTTTGTTGTTCCCATCTTTGCACTTGACTATGAAAGTGTGACCTTAGGTTCATATCTTATTCACTGTGCTTATTATCTCTGCCACCGAAGGTGGAAGGAGGTTATGTTTTCACCCTCTCTATGTCTGTCTGTCTGTCTGTTTGTTTGTGTGCAGGATATCTCAAAAAGTTATGGACGGATTTGGATGAAATTTGGTGGGCATGTTGGGTGTGTGAGAAGGACGAACTGATTAGAATTTGGTGAAGATCCACATCCAGATCCGGCGACTAGAATTTTTTAAGTGATTTTTCACCATTGAGATATATACAGGGTGTCCCAAAAAAATATACAACTTTTCATCTGCAAAGAGGATGGTCATCACATATATATTTTTTAAAAGATATATGGCTGGATAGAAAGATGAAAGGTTGAAGTTTATTGTACCAATGTCAAATCTGCCACCAAAATTTAAATTTTGGTAAAGAATCGTCGTTTTCTTTTAGACCCATGTTCGACGTAGGCTCCACGGTTGTCGATCACTGCCTGCAAACGCGTTGCATGTCTCCATCACTTTAGGAAACGTTTCCTGAGGAATGTTCTGGATTTCTCGGTGGATGTTTTCCTTCAGCTGATCAAGAGTCTGAGCTAGGGTTTCCATAGATCCTGTCCTTGAGATACCCCCACAAGAGAAGTCTGGAGGAGTAAGGTCAGGGAATACGGTGGCCACTCAACGTCTTCGTAGAGGGAGATAAAGCGGCCCTCAAAATGTTGGTTGAGAAAACGCCTTGTTTCCCTGGCTGTATGGGCGGTGCCCATCCTGCTGGAACCACTGGGTTCTCATCTGGATCAGGTTGTTTCTCCTACGGGCCTGAGTACGTAGCTCAGGCAGATATATTCCTGAATCATTCGCGATAGTTCTCTGGTTTACCGTGCAAGTGCATCCCTGGTCATCTTCAAAGAAGTAGGACCAATTATCCCAAACACCAACCAACCGCACCCACATGGTGACTTTGAGAACAGATCGAGGCCCAGTTCAGTTGATGAATTACCAGGATTTTCAGTTCCCAGTACGACAAGTTTTGCTTGTTTACCTCCCCGCCAAGTGAGCTGCATTCGTCCGTCATGTGAAGTTTTTTGAGGAAGTCTGCATCTTCCTCCAACTTTCCTGAGAACCAATTTGCAAAGTCTAGTCGTTTGCGTTTCTGTCGATCAGTAAGCACCGTTTCCGTTTGAATTTTGTATGGAAAGGCATGAATGTCTTGGCGAAGGATCCTCTGAACGGTGCTCTTATGAATGTTTGTCTCGGCAGAAAGTCGTCGATCGATTTTTTTGGACTCTGAACGACCTCCTTTCTCACCATTCCACATTTTCTTCACTACGACCTGTCCTTTCCGACCACTGTGACCCTTGCGAAGGTCACAGATGGTTCCACATTGGTAAACTTTCCGATGGTGCACTTTATTGTCCGAAGTTTGGTGCTGGCGCAAGTGGATACCGAAATGTCTCGAGTAAAGACGTTGCACCTGTATGAACTTTTCGTCTGGTGCCAAAGTTCAACATTTTCGTCCGTTGTTGTACGGTCAGTTTGGCATTTTTCTGCACTTGCTTGGTATCAAAATAAATTCAGGTCTTTTGCAACAAGAATAGAAGCATTAGTGACACAATTACTGCTTTTTTAGGATCAAACGAAGCATTTTAAAAGTTGTATATTTTTTTGGGACATCCTATATAGGGGCAAAAACGATATATAGCATCATGTCTCAAAAAGTTGTGGACGGATTCAGATGAAACTTGGTGGACATATTTGGTGTGTCACTAGGAATAACGGATTCAATTTTGGTGAAGATCGGGATCTGAAATTTTTAAAAGTGATTCTTCCCCATTGAGAGATAGGGCGAAAAATGATATACAGCACGATATCTCAAAAAGTTTTGGATGGATTTGTATGAAACGTGGTGGACAGGTTGGGTGTGTGACCACGTTGAATTTATTTAATTTTGGTGAAGATCCGAATCCGGATCTGAATACGAGAATTATTTAATTTTTAAAGTGATTCTTCACCTTTGAGAGAGAGGGCCAAAAATGATATAGTTGTGTCTAGCATGATATTTAAAAAATGTATTGGGATCGATATGTTCTCGTGGATCAGGCAAAACGTGGCACAGGCATGTGCTCTACTGAGTGCCCTTCTACTTAATCATAGTGTTCTCATGTTAACTTAGTTGATGTAAAAAGTGTGCAAAGTGTAAAAAAGATGAAAAAAAAAGTACACTGTAATCTCCAAGTGTCATGATATGTCTTGAGTGTAATAAATATACAAGCTCCTTGAAGAGCTCTCGACACTTGTGCCAAATAGGTAACTTGTGCTTGCAAGGTACTGCAATAGGTTTAAGACTATGACAGGGCAGTTGGAGCAAAGTATGCTAATCATTTTCCCCCAATTTCAAATTTCTGTTGACAAAGGTTTCAGTCATTATTAGCCAAATTATAATATCCTTCATATGTTTGTTTCAATATTGAAAGTGGTGATTATTGTTGTGACATTGGCAGAAAATGATGTGATTACGTTCATGTTTTCCTGCTTACAGGAGTATGTGACCTTAAGTGCAACTGGACATGTACACACAAGAAAATAAAACTAGCAGCTGTCTCACGTCATTAATTTAATTGCTTATTGGGTGTTCACATTAGAAAACATAGCTCATGATGTTAGACTCTCAGCTTCAAATCCCTAATGTTGTTTTAATTCCTGTAAAAGTACACTGTTTGTTCTCTCCTGCAAGTGACACACACACACACACACACACACACACACACACACACACACACCACACACACACACACACACACACACACACACACACACTTCCAAGCGCCTGAGACACTGCAGAAAAGTAGTTTATGAGCATTCCTAGTTATTGTGTTTGAATGATTTGACAAAAATGCTTTCTCATAAAGAATAAAATTGTTTGGTTTCCTTCTCATGTTCGAGTTAATACAGTATAGTAGATTGTTTTTAAAATCAAGTTGATCCGGTGTATGAATTTTGATAATTTTCCCAAAAAAACGTATTTAATGCTGTGATTATTCTCAAAATTCATATTAAATAATTAATTTTAAGCAGCTGCTGAAGACTTGTTAACAGTCTGCAAATTGATATTTTTTAAAACGTTGTCATAAGGCCTTATTGTTTATAGAGAGTGCAGTAAACACAAAAACAGAAGTAAAACTAGAGGGGGAGCACTCGGGAGAGTGCAAAACCTCCGCCGCCAATACTGCTGGGTCACTCAAGTGAACCTTATATCTTATTCATTAAATATGATGTCAACAGTGCTGACAGTTATAGTTCTTTTCTCCAACATTTTTTTTGGGGGGGGGGGGGGGTGGAAATCACTTAAAACATGTAGAAATGCAAAAAAAGAAATCGAAATTTTGTTGAAAAAAAAGTTGCAAAATTTTTTTTCTCTAACAATTTTTTTTTTTGGGGGGGGGGGGTTGGAAATCACTTAAAACATGTAGAAATGCAAAAAAAAAAATTTTTTTTTTCTCTAAATTTTTTTGGGGGGGGGGGGGACCAAGTCAAACTAATGGCATGATCTTGGACCATACCTAACCCCCCACCAAGTTTCGTCGAAATCCGTCGAGGAGTTTTTCCGTAATACTGTTCACAAACAAAACAAACAAACAAACAAACAGAAAGGGGTGAAAACAGTAACCTCCGATCTTCGATGGCGGAGGTTAAAAATGTGGAAGAGAGACACTATTGTTGCACCTTGTGGGACACTACCAACACTTACACCACTCAGATCGACACCAAAAAACATATATATACTAAAATCACAAAAGGTCATGTCAACAGCTTCCATTCCAGGAGGTGTGCAAGTTGAATACAATAGGAATAGCAAATAATTAAACAACTCTTAACGATGGGTAAAAACAATAGCAAGATTATTAAAATACTCATCCTGTAATGCCATTGCATATTATTACATCACAAGCAAAAGCACCCATCCCTCATGACAGGATAAGCAAGCAAAAGTAACCTTTCCCCGTGACAGGAAAAGTTTAAGTTAATTTCTTAATTTAAATTATTTCATTGACTTTAAAAAGGTTACCTGTGTTGCACTCTTAGTTTCACTCCGAGTCACTTTATAACACACCAACAGCAAAATGGTGGTGCAACATCAGGCGATGGAGTTTGAATTAGTCTAAAAAGAGGGCAAAATATCCCTGCTTGCAAAATAAAATTTGCCATCAACTTTATTCATTCCTATTCTCCCATCAATCAAGAGTGAATGTTGAGCTTTGCCTGCATGCTCGGCTTTTCAAACGCAGCATTGGAAGCGGCCGCCGTAAATGGGAGCCAGAAGAACAAACGGACAGACACTACGGTTTGCAACATATATAGGATTCATATTGGATTGCATTTTGTAAACTATGAATGAACGTACATGAAGCTTGTTCAAAAAATAGAAGTTAATATATATTTATTGTATTTACATGTGTGTTCAATGAAATTTATTTTTATTTGTAGCACAAATAACTCGTCTAACTTATGGAGGCTAGCTAGTGTCGATCTGCTGTTGGCGATCAGGAATAACAATGGAAAAAAAACAACAGGACGTTAATCCCTTCTTTTTGCTCCAATAAAAGTTTGCCCAAAGCTCCATATTATCCTTGCTTCCTTGTGATTAGCATACTCTGTTCAACATTCTGTTGATTTCATGCATCGTCATGATTTTATTTTTTGTAAGTTTACATTTTTTGTCAACAAAATAAAAGTCAACTTCACCAGAAATATTCTAGAAGCCACTGTTGGTACCATGCAGCATCTGCATTTATTAAATTTTACCTTGCAATTATAATCAAGCCTCTAATGAAGATGGGGGGTTGTTGTGTAAATGAACATGTTCTCACATTCGGTTATGCAGAAAATTATTACGTAATATGAAAGACCTTTCCTCAAAATGAAAAGTGACTGCAGCCCCTTATACCACAATACTCTCACTAACATATCACTGGTCAGGAAGTGTTCCTCGGAGTATAAAATTGAAAGACATACCATAGTCACATTGAAATAAGAGCCATCTCAGCATCGCTGTTTGGCCTATTTGAAAATGCCTTTCCATTCCGAAAATAGTAGAAAGTACAATCAAAGTTGGTATGCACGTACTTAGCTAAAAAGTCCAAATAAATGTATTGTTTATTCATTGCTAAATCCTGCCTATCTCTTTGTTGAAGAATCCACCATCTGCCGTATCATTTCTCATCCTTCAAACAGGCAGGAAGCAGCCTCTTCCATCTCTGCAGACCTTTATAGAATCAGGAGCTTTTCCGACACTTGGGATATGGCTGTCAACCCCAACAAATCCCATACACTCTCCCTGTCTCTCTGAAAGGACCATCGAGCAAACCCTCCCATCTGATTCCTAAACAAACCACTTGCAGAGGTTTAGTTACACAGACCTTTGGGCCTCAACATCAGCCATGATGTTTCTTCAGCAGACCATATTTCTAAGATGGCCTCCAAAGCCAGCTGTCGATTGGGCATCCTTCATCGTGCAAGATCTTTCCTTGGCCAGTCTGAACTTATGACAACCTACAAAGCCTTCATGCACGGCTTGATAGAGGATTGCTCTCCCCTTTGGGCTGGCACCCCGACCTCACACATTGCCCTTCTTGATATCATGGAAAGCAAGGCCCTCAAAATCATTGGGATCTCCCATGACAAAGCTGATTGTCCAGGCCTGTTGCTTTTGCATCACAGGCAGGTCACTGGCCTCTCTGTATTCTATCACATTCTTTTTGGTCTCTGCCCTCTCTTGGCTCTGTCCCTCCCAGGTTTTTGCGTGGCGCACACAGTCTGCCAGTAACCCGCTTCTTGTGAAGCTCCCAAAATCCAGGCTCACTGCTCATATCCACTCATTTGCTCCTCTTTTGTCTTTCAACCCTGCCAAATCACCTGTGTAACCAACTTTCTCAATCTGTTCAGTCCCATTTTCCCCTCCAGGACTTCACGACAGATGTTCACCACGACCTCAGGTCATCCCCCTTATATACTCATGATCTTTTCTACCCCCAAATTATGACATTCCCAAGTACTCCTTTTTCCAGGTTATTGCGATTTATCCCTTATTCCAGGTTACCGTGATACTTCCTCACCTTTTTTAATTTTCAGTCATCGGATAGTTTGTTCCTTTTCTGTTTCATGCACACTTTTTCCCTTCCTCTTCTTGCTGTGTTTCATTCAGCTTGTGTAGCTTGTTCACCCCCATGTGTCCTTCTCCCCCTCCCCTTGATATTGCTCACTTCGACTCTGCTGTTGGTGTTTCCCCCTTTCCATTTTGTTGCCTTCCATTCTGACCTAGCTTTTCCATGAGCCTCCATCATGTTTACAAAGAAAAAAAAAAACACATTGTCATACAAAGCCAAAATTATAGAACTAAACTCGGGTACACATAGCCATGGCTACCTTAAAATAATCAGCATTAACCTATCATAAATGTATGTCAAAAGGGGTTATAATGTTATATACTTTGGTGTTTCTAAATATCTTCTGAGACCGTTTTTAAGAGCATCGCTTAATATGAAGTATCTCAACACTCAAAAAGTGAAAGAAGCGGATTCGAGGAGATACCTCCCCCCCCCCCCCCATAAAACTCAATGTTTTGTGAAAAGGTAACAAGTAAAATATATGCCTAAAATAGATTGAAGTATTTTTATGATCATTTGTAAAAGCAAGAGACTTGCTTCCTTAATTCAACAAAGACAGTAAGACATTGATTTGAATCAACTATGAGACACTGAGAAGAATAAATGGGCCATCCAACATAATACGATTAGAACGACATCTTCATGAGTGGCCACGATTATTCCCACGTTCTTTTGAGGTCGGTTGGAGAAAGATTTTAGCCCAAGTGTTTCATGAACTGGCTGGCCAGGACTGACATTTGACCGAGGATGATTTGAGCAGGAATTTGTAATTTGTTCAGGATGCTGGGATGTGTGTACTCTTCCAAAAAGACATGATAGGATCTTTAGTATCCAAAGACTAATGCTCGCAGACTGGAAACCCAGCTTCACATCCATCTGAGGGATGGTGCACTTTGTGATGCAAAATCGTGCTGATGAAGCACCAATCCGATGGTTTACAGTAGTGTCAGGAATCAAACCCAGGTGAGACAGCTCAAATGGAATTGTGATACCTCTGCACTATCTTGTTGGACAACACAATACAAGTTCTAAGAACAGGGGTTTCTCAGTTCAGGTTCCCATTCAACTCGAATTGAACAAAGGTCAGTATCAGCCTTAAATCATTTTGTCTTCAACTACTATGAACACCAAAGTTGCGTTGACCTAGAACGATGACGTCAGTGTATTTAATCACCACATGCCATGCAGGTTAGAGAGCAGTGCTTTGTATCAAAAGTTTTAAGAGGGAAATTAAGACAGAAATGATAGGTTGAATGGCCTTTTCTTGTGCTTCATTAACACTATATCTATGTGTGACTCAATCTGCTAGCCCAGTTTACCTATTGGAGCTCCAGCACATTTGCTTCCTCATGCTAAAACATAGAATAAGAATACTGTATTTCTGAAAATAATTCTATCATAATCAAGACTTGTCAAGCAGAAGAAGTATGAAAACGGTATAAAATGAGAACGGCACTCGGGAGAGCGCATACCTCCGCCAGGCTGAATAGTTTACTTTTTGTATCCCACTGATAGGCCGGATCTACAACCTCAACCTAAACCTAATTGGCTTATTCTTGTCACCTAGCCAACTCATCCGCTAAGTTTTGTCATAATCCAACCACAATTTTTTGAAATACTGTATCATGCTACATATCATTTTTGGCCCCATCTCTCAATGGTGAGGCATCACTTAAAAGTGTTTTTTATTCGTATTCGTTTTTTGATTTCGTAAGTATATTGATGACTTCCGTCATCTGTTTGTGTGTTTGTTTGTGTGTGTGTGTTTGTTTGTAGGCACGATAACTCGAGAACGGAAGAAGCTACCAATGTCAAATTACACCACGTGATTCAGGAGGGTGATGGCTGATTAGATTTTGGTCAAAATCGGTCAAAGGACAAGGTCACAGTGAGGTCAAACATTCGATTTTTGGACGGAATTGGGAGGGAGGGTGTACGATAATTAATTGATTGATTGCTTAATTGCATAATTAAAATGAATAAATAATAATCGTAAAATAAATAATTTCTTAATAAATTGGCAAATAGCATACCGAAACCACCAATGGTTCATCCGAATCTGTAACTTTTTGAAAATTAAGTAATTCATCGAAAAATGAATAACTAGTTAACATGTATATGTATGTATGTACATGTATATATGTATATATAGAGCCACGAGGCTCTATAAACGCCATGCACCCGAACTCAAGGTTACAACCAAAAACGGAAAATATATTGATAAATGCAAGTAAAGAATAGAAAAATAAAATAATAATAATAATAATAACTTTATGTCCACCCCATTTCCGTTTTTAATTACCAGACAAATTTAAAGAATCGAGGGTACATCTGGCTCAGTTTACAAAGTGTATCTAGTTCGCTTATTCAGAGAATACATTGAAGGATGTAACCGGTAATCTGAAATCGATTGGGGCTTTTAAACCAGGTTTCTTAAATAAGGAATGTATTATATCCAGTGTGGATGTAAGATCGCTGATGAATTTAGTAAGCTCCGACACATGAGTGCGACACTTGGTGTTAATCATTGGATGATTTACATGAATCATCAGGGGAATCCTGGGACTGCCAGTGGAAGCCCACCCCTCTGTGTTTATGGGTCGATTGGCTGAATATTTTGTTGATCATCTTGAAAGTAAACTCCTCCCAGCCCAGATGTTTGAAGGCTGCAGTGGAGTTGATATTGATTTTTTTCGGATCTGCTCCCTGCTTGAGCCGTACAGTTTACTACTTCAGTGATGAAGCCAATGAATCCCTTCTTAGTAGAGTTTGTGACCACGCCGGAGGTTGCTCTCTGTTTGGCATTCTGCGTCTTTCATCTCAGTCTGGACTCCCACCGATTTGGTGAGGACGTTAACCGGGCACTTGGTTTTGGACGTGCTCTCGCCAGCTTTTGCTGGAGTCGTAGTTTTCTTAATTTTGGGAACCATCCGGACAGCCTCAGCATATGGCAGTTTCTCCTGCGTCTTCACCTGTTGGATCTGGGCAGCTCTTTGGAATTCAGGACATCCTCTGAAGGCTGCACTGTAGTCACCGCCACAATTAACACAAAACATTTCTTCACGAGTGCAGCTTCCGTATTCGTGCTTTCCATTACATTTGTTGCAGTGTTGTTTGCCTCTACAGGCTAGAGCAGTGTGACCGAACTTTGGAATTTGTAGCATCGAAGGGGGGTGGAATGTATTCCCGTACATTGAAGGCTTGATAGCCCAAGAACACTTTCAGAGGAAGGACTGGGGTGCCAAAAGACAAAACCACCGAGGTGTTATCGACTTTGACCCCATCCCTGACCGTGGTGATTCGGCGGGCGTCAACAACTCCCACCACCGCTAAATGACTCGTGAAATCATCAATTTCAATGGAGGGATCAATCCCGTAAATGACTACTCGACTCTCCCCCAGACTCCTAGGAATATGACACAAAACACAGACCTCGCAAAAATTCTGGGCTTTCATAACCTTCTCCCATTGGTCGACTGATTTACACTTAATGAAGAGGTCTCCAGATCTGAGATTTTTGGCACAAGACACATCACCGAATTCTTTGTTAATCAATGTAGCCATTTTTATTGGGTTGTCAGGGCTTAGGGGTGTAACGCCGTCAAAACCGAAGCTATAACTATAAGTTTGTGATATAGTGGGGCAACTTAGCTAAATATAGCATAACAATTGTGCATTTTGTGAGGAAACAAATTTGGCACACTAGTAGCCTATCATATTATGAACAGATTTGGATATTGGGCCATCTAAAAATTTTTGAGGCAGTGGAAAATGGCTGCCACAGCATCAGCGGCTGAATTTGAGATGGCCCAATATCCAAATCTGTTCATAATATGATAGGCTACTAGTGTGCCAAATTTGGTGCTTTCCTCACAAATGCACAA
Source organism: Eptatretus atami (assembly GCA_035128595.1). Taxonomy (NCBI): domain Eukaryota; kingdom Metazoa; phylum Chordata; class Myxini; order Myxiniformes; family Myxinidae; genus Eptatretus; species Eptatretus atami. Next base: position 74,935,466 of record CM068958.1, on the reverse strand, counting down.
TTGTATGCTAAGTTGCCCCACTAATAGTACTATTCAGGGGTAGAGGGGCCCTTAACCACTTTGGGAGGTTCCGACCCCTCAGAACTCTCCCGCCGTGGTCTGCCCCTCTTCCTCGTTCGATTGACCCTGCATGATGAACCCTTGTCATCATCGCTAGAAATGTTAATCATCCTTGATCACCTCCTCCCGGCACACCAGGAGAGTAAGATGTCCAATTGAGTGAAGACTCGATCGTAACATAGACTTAACAGGATAAAGAATACCAGACAAAGCCGATGCACCCTCGACACTCAAAACGGTCCCGTAATAGCATCCGATCAAACTCCTCCGGACAACTCCGCGAACTCCCCCGGACGACTCCGTTCGTGGAAAAGCGCTTCCCTCTGGGTTACACATAAAAACTCTAACCAAGGATGACCACATTCGTCGTTTATACATCAGACGCACCTCATAACTGTTCTGGTGAGCATCGCCGTGGATTATGTCTCACACGGTAAAACCGCAGAATCCACACAGAACAACCATTCGACCCAGACGATTGTTCCTGCTAATGCAAATCATTCAACCAGAAGGCACGTGATGTGACCAGCGGGAAAATGGAAACATGAGGTGTGGACTGTTGGTGTGAACTGTTGCCAACGGATCAGCGGAGTGCTCATCGCACTCCTCATGTTTCTTTCTCTATGTATGTATATATTAATACCAGGTGTTAAATTAAACCAGGTGGGGTTGACTCTGCCTGTCATCCTGAGGTCGGCAAAATGATGCTAGCTTGCTGGTATCCTGTGTCGGAGTGGCGACCCGTCCAGGATTGTGTCCAATAGCCAAGGAGACTGCTTAGGCAGCACCAACGCTCTACACAAGAGTATGGTCCCAATGGATGGATGGATTATATATATATATATAATATATATATATATATAATATAATATATATATAATAAATACACATATATATATACACACATATATATAACATGTATAGTATATATACACATATATACACATATATATATATACACATACATATTATATATTATATATATATATATATATATATTATATGTTATATATATATATGTTGTTGTTCGTCTTTCGGCAGTTCCCGTTAGGGGTCGCCACAGCGGATCATCCGTTATGATCCGCATACTGATTTGGCATAGGTTTTTACGCCGGATGCCCTTCCTGACGCAACCCTGGTCGCCTCTTACGACACAGGGATAAGGATTGGGTTTCGCCATGATTCCGGGATGCCCTACTCCCCTCTCATAGCACGGCCAGCGCAGAGCTCGTCCTCAAGCGATCCTCCAACCCAAGCCTCCGAGTAGCCGATTACAGGCGCACGCCACTACGCCCGGTATATACACACATATATATATATATTACTATTAATTATATATATATATATATATTATATATATATACACATATATAATTCAGTCGTTTTCTTCACTCATATTAGTCTGAATCCCATGGGTTAAGAGCCGCGTGTTCAGGCATTTTGTCTCCACTCACTGGTGGCTTCGAAAGATCGCAGATTGCATACTAATTTTCAAACAAATAATCCTTTGGGCACATGCTATTAAGTTAATCAAAAATAAATTCAGTTATTCTCAATCCTTCATCGAGTCCCATTGCTTCCCTTCTTCCTTCCTCTTCCAAAATATATGTTTGGTCTGTTCTTGGGTCATTTTAATGTTTGACCAACAAGCACCTTCCTGTGGCTGAGAAACTGTTTCACTTCTTTTGGATTCTGCATTTGGCTGTACTTGACTGTCTTAGCTTGTTGTTGTTTTTCTGTTCCACAATTACATGAATGTGTTAAGTTTCGCCACTACATAATATGTTTATCATAATTTCCTGTCTGGCAATTTGCTTCATGTATTCTATATTTATTCAAAAGCTAGCTCAATAAAATAATTTATGTTACCTCTATCTTTGATAATCAAAGGAAATACCAAATGCAGCATTGGAGTTATCAGAAGGAAACTGAATCAGCAGAGCAGAGATGGAGCCATCATGAGAAACCTGGATAGGTTTCTGGTTTCAAGTGCTCCTCCTCTACCCTCAAGACGCAGCCAAGTGTTACAGAATGTGTACATCTCCTTGAATCTCCCTGATCATAAAACATCTTGAAAGGTGAGCACAGTTGAACACGGTGAGTTTTTCGGTGGGGAACATTTATGGACGCCCAAGTTTTGTTCGCTGAAGGACAGCAGGATTGATAATTTGGTAACAAGTTCAACTCTGAGCTGCCTCGGCCTGGAGTTGTTCACCTGTGGGACCAATTTGACAAATCTTCTGCCCTGGTGCAGTGTCAGGTGGGGGTGATGCATTTCAGAGCATGTCATCCTTTAGAGTGTAATTATCCAGTTATACTTTCAGCATTTGGACATAAAATCCAAACAGCCATCGAACACAAATTACAGCTTCAAATAAAACTTTTGTGATGAGCGGTTTTGTGACGAACATTTATCAAGATCGATGAATGGTATACTCACAATAGCCAACACATACCAACTCTCAGTTCTCCAACATTCAATTATACATCATGAGTGATAAGGTATTTAGTTCATTCTATATTTATACTGTTTTCTACTCTTTGCACTGATTTTTTCCATATATTGGCCTATCATGAGCATCTGATTTGGAGAACTTTTTGAATGCCCCACATTTATACTTTTCAAGTGTCTGATTTTATACATGAGGAATGAGCTGAAGGAGCGAAGGAAGAGGTGACATCACAACCTGCATCCCCATGCACATGCTATCACAATATACACAATACAGGTTTGTGTGAATGAGAGGGGTGAATGGAACCGGAGAATTCGAGAATTGTTTGCCTTGACTTGTCAGTGTTCTTTCAGCATTTCGAAGTTGACAGCATTGAATGGCAGTGGAGCGAAGTGGAGTTCCGGGCACACAAAAATGCTGGCAAAATACAACTTTAATCAGCCATAGCCTGATGGAATTTCTCTGAAAATTTGAGGCGATTATTCCCAGTGATTATCACATTTGTGTAACGTGAACCACAGGTGTTTTCCAGGTGAAGTTCAAATGCATCGACATGGTTTTGTATAATGAAAATTCCATTGTGTAAAACCAAGTGGTAAAACACTGTGAATTTGCTTCTTTTTTTATGGTTCAGAGGTGGATGACTCCATAAAACTGCCTAACTTATCCAGACTCGAGGGTCAATTTGATGTGGATAGATCCTTCATGCATATATTGCAGGAAAGATGAATTGGATGTCAAGGGTTTCTGCTCATTTGTGGCCTTCTGACCTTCACTCCCACAACCTCCTGTACTCTACATGTACTATATTCTGTTACCATTGAACCGTCATTGCCAAATTGAAATGCAACTTAAATGCTTCAACAAACACGGTGCAGTCGGGCGATAATATACTCAAGGGAAAACACAATTTTGGGGGGAAAAAAATGAACCACTCTAGTGACGTCACATAGAGAACACCCTGCCACAGATGAAAAATATGACAATACAAATTACTCATAAGGCGAGTTTCTCTTGATACTTTTGTTGCTTACAGGTTGAGTCACCCGATCAAGGTTGGGTTATTTAGACTTTAGTAAATCAACAAGAAGATTGATATTTCAAGCTGCACCAAAAATTAACTCGAGAGTGCACAACGCCATGATGATGGGGCAAATAGCCTCATTTCCCTGTTTGAGGTCATACGGGATCGTGCGATGACAACTTTCATATCGAGTAGTCCAATGACAACTGTGGACACTTTGTATGTCAATTTCCATTCTGCATACGGAATATAAATACTTAAATGCAATTGCTTCGATTCCCAACAAATAATTCACCTTCGAATGCAGCAACTCAGAAGGGCGGGGCAAAAGCCAAGCTCCGCCCCTGTCCCCACTTTGGGGGGCATCCGATGGACGATGCTCGATCACCCAGAGTTGTGTAATTTCTTGTTTTAACATGAATTTGATTAAGAATTGCAATTTGGTATTGTGATGTTGAGCTTCTGTGTGTTAGAGTAATGTGATACAGCAAATCTGGGGCCAATTGGCTAGGGGCATGGAATTACATAACAAACAAAAAATAGTGTCTCACACACACACACACACACACACACACACACACACACACACACACACACACACACACGGATGATATACAGGTTGAGTCAAAAGTAGCGCCCGATTTCTGTTTTTTCGGCTGTCAGATTCTTTCTGGGAAGTCATGTTGTTAATAATTGTCTTGCAGATTATTAATTTTCGTAATTTATTTATTTTTGATTTTGTTTTGCAGGTTATTGCTACGAGTTTCGAAAGTTACTGAATTTGCACCAATTTGAGCTTGATGGCACAATTAACAGACACAATTGTGTCTACTGGGCTGCGAATAACCCAAGAGTGACAGATGAGAAGGAGGTAATTACCTGGAGTGACAGTTTGGGCAGCCATATCTCCATTAGGGATAATTGGACCCTTTTTCTTTGAGGGATCTGTCACTGCAGAAATTTACCTGGATATGCTGCAAACCTTCTTTTGGCCCAGGGTACAAGATCAGGACTGTTATTTCCAGCATGATGGAGCTCCACCTCATTATGGACGTTATGTTCATTAGTGGCTTGATGAAAACTTTCCCAGAAAGTGGATCGGCCGCCGCGGTCCGATCGAGTGGCCGGCACGCTCCCCAGACCTTACACCTCCAGATTTCTTTCTTTGGGGGCTCATGAAAGACCTTGTTTATCATGAAAAGCCTCATACCATTCAGGAATTGAGGGCTCAAATCACTGCAAAGTTTGAGGAAATTGATATCGAACTCTGCAGACGTGTGTGCCGCTCTGTGCCTGCTCGGCTGCAATTGTGCATCGATCACGAGGGAGGGAACTTTGTTAATTGCAAGTAAAACAGCTTGGTACAGTTCCGTAATAATTTTTTCTTGAATAAATGGTTAGATAAACATGTCATTCATTTATTTCTTCCTTTTGGACACTGTAATACAAATGGCAAACAAACAATCAACTGACAGAAATCGGGCACTACTTCTGACTCATCATGTGTGTGTATATATATCCTGGTGTTGGCGCAGTGGTTAGGGCAGTGGCTTGGGATCCAAAAGGTCCTGAGTTCAAAGCCCCGTTGGGCCACTGAATTAATACACCAGGAGGTTGAATCAGCCTGTCATCCTTCCGAGGTCGGCGAAGTGAGTACAGTATACTGGGCCGGTGTATACCCCGGTTAGAATAGGTGTACCAGATCCCTGTGTCTTAAGAGGCGACCAGGGTTGCGTCAGGAAGGGCAACCGGCATAAAACCTATGCCAAATCATTATGGGATCATAACGGATGATCGCTGTGGCGACCACAAACGGGAGCAGCCGAAAGAAGAAGAAGAAGAGATATATATATATATATATGCATACATACATATGTCAAAACATGTGGAGTGTGACGAGCACTCCCGCAATCTCCATTGGACATCGTCCTACACCAAAGTGTAACCTCCAATCCGGAGGCCTCAGCCTGGGGACTCTGTCAAACAGCCAAAGATTACATGGTCAACATCAGTTGAACATCAAACGGAGCCACCTATCCTGATTTCGGGCAAATTGGCCCTCATTAGGGTGGCATACCAATAAATATCTAACCATTGATGACCACATTCATCGTTTATCCATCAGACGCACCTCCTGACTCTTAGTATGAGCATTGCCACAAATTATGTCTCACACGGTTTGGTAAAACCGCTTAATCTACACAGAACAACAATCCGTCTGCCACCCAGACGATTGTTCCTGCTAATGCAAACCATTCAACCAGAAGGCACGTGATGTGATCGGTGGGAAAATCAAGAGAAGTGGAGTGTGATGAGCACTACTCTGATCTCCATTGGACATAGTACATGAGATTATTGAAACACTCCGAACTTGGGCCAATGCCATGAGGACATTATCACGCCAACATCTTGAAAGGTTTTAAATTGACTCGGTGGATGAAGCAGTGATGTATTGCACTGAGAAGCCCCACAAGGGTGAAACCGGTCAGTAGCTTCTCTTTTCATCTGCTTGGTGACAGCTATTGACTTTCACATTCAAGTAATGCTGGAGGCCCTTCTGGGTCTGCAGTCATGACATCGTCGTGTTGATATCGTCATAACGTTGATCCAAGTTCGAAGCATTTCAATAATCCAAATTGTACATCTCTTGACAGCTTTAATACAACAGTGGTGCTTCCTGGTTGTGATTGTTTGGTGAAACACAATGTGTCCATGTGGCAGATGGCACTTAAGGGGTCCAAATACAATCTCACCTCACCAATCACAGTTAATCACAGATATATACGTATATACATATATATGTATACATATATGTATATATATATTGTTGTATACTATATTGTATAATATATATGTATATATATATATATGTATATATGTATATATGTATATATGTATGTGTGTATATATGTATGTGTGTATATATGGATGTGTGTATCTATGTATGTATGTATGTGTGTGTATATATATATATATATATATAATATATATATATATATATATATTATATATATATATATATATAATATATATATATATAATAATACATATATAAAATTTACCTTGTACTCCATTTTGAATGGAATTGCAGAAATGCTACTTGCTAAAGTGTTGATTTATCAGCAATCTCATGATCTATCCACCAGTCATTCACATTTGTTGTTTGAAAGCATTTGGGAAATTATGACTTCAATATTATGACAACTTATGATGATTTAACCAGATTATGATCTATTTATCACTTTACCAGAATTCTTTTGATTTATCTCTAACTTATGAGTTAACAAGACTTGGTGGTGTCATCGTAAGAACGTCCTCTCTCAGTCTGCGTGGTCGGTGGTTTGAATCCTAGCTGAGACATACGAAAGACTTAAAAATGGTAAGTTCTCCTTCCTTTCTTGATGGTCAGCATTCAAAGAGGATAAAGCACAGACAAATCACAAGCATAGGCATTCATGGCACATGCTTTGATAGGGCTGAAGGGCCTCCTCCTGCATTGAAGTTCTTTGTAAAATAACATATCTAAAAGTTCAGGCTATGGAGTGTTTTACTTGGGTATATTTGGGTATATTTTGGTATAAACACTATGGGTATATTTGAAATGTAAAACAATATAAGGTCTTTGTTCCATCGATTTTAGTTTCATAAAATCTTGCACTACAAAATCGGTCCCAATTGCGGTGCCTGAAACAAAGCTGCCTCTTTGAAGATAGGTTTCTAAAAACCAATGTGGCATGGCACAAAACAACCTGTGATAAATAAAAATGAGAATATTTTATACAGTTAAAACGACAACATTGTGCAGACATCTTACTGTTTGTTAACAAGTTGGAAAGTTGCAAGCATAGCCAAACCTCTACCTCCTTATTTCAGCTGAGCCATACATGCCGAAGGTTAAAGTGCAATGGTCGCTCAAATTAGTACAAAGAATAGTGGTAGACCAGCAGCAGCATTTTATAAGAATTGACGGCTTGCCGTATTTTGGGGATGGCCCGAGAAAAGGTGAGATTTAATGCCTTCCTCCATCCTACTATTCCTGACTTAAAATCAACTTTTCAATTTGCTGGCAGGAATGTGAGGACAATGTGCACTGGTGAGTAAAAAAAAATCTAGATAGGTCAATGACCGTAAAAGGATTGTCATCGCTGAATGAGAGCCACAGAAACTTGACATTGAAACAGCCATTTTCAATGAAACCAGACGACCTGACAATGGCTCCATATGCAAGATAGATTGCAATTTTTTTCTGGCATGGAAAAAGCAAAGGAGACTTTGGGGTGGATTTTGCAATTAAAAATCCATTAGCATATAAGCTTGAACATACTGTTGCCAGATCAAAAAATGTTGTAAGAATATTTATCACAGTTGGCTTTGCTGACATTATGAAATCACAAAACTTTCCACCACCTCTCATGAAGATGAGTTCTAAAAGAGTTCTAAAAACAACCTGACAGCTCATCAGAAAGCTACTGGATAAGAGACCCTATCTACTGAAGGAGACTTTAACACTATCAGAGTCAGTTCAGATCATGAGATGCAGCTGTTATGTATTGGCCACCATGGAGTGTGCAAAATGAACCACAATTAGCAAAGACTACTTAAGCTCAGCTTCCATCATGGACTTTGTATCATCATCACCTTCCTCCAAGGTAGTCACTAGTTTTCCTGGAGACACCAGGAATCTGGACACTGGCACCAACTCGTCATAATTGTCACCTTAAAAAAAACATGTAAAGGATGTTCTCCACACTCACAGTTTTCACAGTGCAGAATGTGACACAGACCTGTACATGTACATCCAAGAAATAAAATTTGTCGTCTGTCTGTATGTTCGTGGTTTTCGCAAATACTGCTGGGCTGACAACCACCAAATTTGGGATACAGACTAAGTCCGACCTGGGGATTCTCCTCAGGGTATTTTTGTCCACCACCTCAGCCTGTCAAGTCCCCAAAAACCCTTAAAACACCGAATACCCCTGAGACCCCAAAGCGCTGAAAAAACCCAAAGATCCCCAAAGACCCTAAGGACCCCTTTCACCTTTCAGAGAGATTAGACAGCTTGGACCCTTGACCATTTACAGCTTTAGTCCACTTCGATCATTTTAGACCCTTTTTACATGCTTGGGAGTTTATATCTTCTCGACCATTCAGACACTCACGTATCCACAGGATTAAGGGGTGAAAGGCAAGACAACACCCAAGCAGGAGCTTTATGTTTTATTCCATGCGGGGTCAACACCTGCGTGTGTGTATCCAAATAACTTTACAAAACATGTCAACATTACTCCCCCTTCCCCCACAAAATGTAAACTACACACAATGGAAGGCGCAATCACTACATGTTCAACTGCTCAAGCACCTTACTCATGTGAGCAGAGAATCACTAAAGGGGTGAATGTGGTTGTGGAGTACTGATTGTAGCACCTTGGATGTCATTTCCCTGGTCTCTGTATATGCTCCGACTGACGCAAGTGATCTCACTGTGAAGGATGCATTCTATGACACGCTCGAGTCTGTGGTTGATCAGTGCCTCAGGCGAGATACCCTTCTAGTCTTGGGGTATTTAATGCATCGACTGTCACTGACAGGGATGTTATGAGACATGTGTTGGTCTCAATGTATCTGCAACAGTGAACCAGAATAGCACCAAGTTCCTTGACTTTGCAAGAATTTGTGGACTTCAGGTGACTGGTTCATGGTTTCAACACCCACAGGCTCATCGCTGAACTTTGGTGGTGTGGAAAAGTAGATTTACCACATGCTCGTTGATGGTTGCTGGAGGAATATTCAGAACTGCAGGGTCTTCCAGAGTGCTCAGTCCTCAATACCAATCACAGGATTTCTGTGGCAACGCCAAAGTTGCAGCTCAAATCCAGGAGAATGGAGGTTGGATGTTGGTAAGCCTAGACTGAATGTTGGCAAGGTCATGGATGAGAAGGTAGCTGAGGAGTTTGCGAACAGGCTCATTTTTTGGAGGGGTCTGGGTGTTTTGGGAAATCCTGAAGAGTTGTGGAGTGCCTTCAGGACAACCATCCCTGATGTTATAGGTGGATGTCTTGGAACCCACTGTCAGGCGAAGAAGAACTTTGTCTTCCAAGGGACACTGAATACCATTAACCAGAATCATAGGGCCAGGCTAAATGGCAGAGCCGAGCTGTTCATGGAGTTGAGGTGTAAAACTACATGTGCTGAGGGCAGACAAAGAGGCCTATGTGTGAGGAACCTGTGAAGGGGTAGAGCATCACCTGTGTTCAAGTGATTCTCATCCTGCTTATAGAGAAATTCATGCATTGCTTTCCAACAAGCCCATCTGTCGGTGTACTGCAGTTCGAGCGGAGGGTGGTGGGCTCTTGACAGAGGAGTCCGAAGTGAAGGCCCGTGAGGCCGGTTACTTTGAGAGGCTGTACAAGGCTGACTCACCAGCTGTTGAGCTGGATGTCAATGGTGTAACTATCCCTATTGCTGACCCTCCAATCAACTGTCAACCACCTTTGTTTGTGGAAACACAGGCTGCGGTGAACCAGTTGAAAGGAGGTAAAGTTCCTGGGATCTGTGACATCTATGATGAACTTGCGATCCACCACTCTGTGATCGGGTTCAGACACATTGAGTTCTGGGATTTGGCTCACAACTGGAATGGATACCAGGGGTTCACTTTCAATGGGTTGAACATGGTTTGGAGGATTAGGGTCACAATGTCTTAGTCCGAGCTGGTAAATATGTTTATGCACTGTATGTCCATTGAACAGTTCCACAACAAATAGAGAGTTGCCAAAATATAGAGTTAACATAATCTGTGAGCCATTTAGATCCACGGCCAGGATTCAGCATGAAAACAGCGTCAAATACATTGATGGCATGTGGAACTGAGGTCCAGTCATGGTACCACTTCTGCATAAAATGGTGATCAGTAACTCTGGATGAATCATTAGGATGGTTCAGACCTAAGCACATCTTTAGTACTCGACCGAACATCATTTCTGCGGGTGTGCGTCCAGTGGTTGTGCGTGTGTCCTACTTGTAAATAGAACAGGTAACAACTTGATCTGCAGAGAATAGCTGTCATTTGCATTTTTGAGACCACTATTGATCACCTGGACAGCTCTCTCAGCCTGACCATTCAAAGCAGGTTGAATGGAGAACTGCAATAGCGCTTGATACCATTTTGTTTCAAGAAATCCTGAAACACAGCACTGGTGAAACATGTGATCAATACCTACACAAACATGGCACATAAACTGTCAACCGCAACTTCGCTAGTACAGGATGATAAGGCTAAACATTCGATACACTTTGAATTAGCATCTATTACAACCAAAAACATCTTCCCTAAGAATGGTCCAGCATAATCTATGTGAATTTGAGACCATGGTCTATGAGGCCAGGACCACATGTTAAGCAGTGCCTCAGGTGAGTTTCGGGCAGTTGCCTGACACACGGAACAATGACGAACATAGCTCTCTCTCTCTCAGTTTTCATCTATATCCTGCCACTAAACATGGCTCCTGGCAATTGATTTCATGGTTACAACACCAGGATGTGATTCATGCGGCTCAAAACACACCTTGTTGCACACTTTGGGTGGTACAATCACCCTGCTGACCCACAACAAGCAACCAGAATGTAAGAACAGCTCGTTTTTGCGAGCACGGTATGGTCTCAATTCCTCATGGATTTCATATGGTGCAGTTGACCATATGCCACTGATAACACAATGTTTGACCACAGATAGGGCCAGGTCCACATTCGTCCATGATTTAATTCGGTTGGAAGTGATTAGGGCATTATCACTGTCAAACACACTCATTACCATAAAAAAATCTCTCCTGGTGCAGGCACATTACCTGGGTTAACAGGCCGTGGTAACCTGCTCAAGGCATAAGCACAGAAATTCTCACTGCCAGGACGATACCTTATAGAACAGTCATAATCTGTCAACTTCTCAGCCCAATGCTGAAAGCGTGCAGAGGCCAGTGGATTCGTTCCCTCACACTCATTGAACAGACACTGCAATGGTTTGTGGTCGGTGACAAATTCAAAATGTCGACAGAAGAGATACTGATGCATCTTTGTTACACCAAAAATACCCGCAAGAGCTTTTTTTTCAACCAATGAAAAGTTCCGCTCTGCAGCTGACAATGTGTGATGCATAGTCTACAGGATAGAATACCGTCATCGTTTTGTTGCTGTGACAAACAGCTAATGCCATTGGACGAGGCGTCATGACTGAGAACAACTGGCTTAACAGTATCGTAGTACACCAACACTTTAGATGAACCCAGCAACCGTTTCAACTCAGCAATCACCTTACGACACTGCGTGCACCATTGCCATTCAACATCTTATGGAGTTTGTGGAGAGGTTCAAGAACGGTGCTCAGATTCGGAAGAAAGTTACAGCAATAGTTCAACACACCCAGGAATGCTTTGAGCTCAGTAGTGTTCACAGGAGTAGGAACATCACCGATGGCCTGAATCCTGGACTTGCTGGGCTTTATGCCATCAGCACTGGCAAAACGACCAAGAAATTCCACTTCTGGTAACATAATGCTACACTTGTCACGTTTCACCTAAATACCAGCTTTGAAAAAATGTTTGAACAAACTCAGACACCGACTGACCATCCTTCTTCCAGTGAGTGTAGAACTTGTACCGGACACGATTTCCCAGGTTTGGCCTTGTCGTGTTTGGCCACAATCTCGACCAGTTAATCGTCGGCTTTATCCTTCGGTTTATTCGGGGAGACGAGGTCCTTCATCAGGGCATATGTTGTGTTTCCACACAATCTGAGCAGAATGGCCCGGCGACAAGCAACATCTTCTGCCGCTGCCATCTTGTTAGCAATGAAATATTTTTCTAAACAATCGGCAAAATCTTCCCAGTCCTATTATGCCTGGTGTTGGCTTAATGGTTAGGGTGGCGGGCTTGGGATCCTAGGGTCCTGAGTTCAAATCCTGCTCAGCTGTTGAATTAATACCAGGTGGGGTTAACTCGGCCTGTCATCCTTCCGAGGTCGGCAAAATGAGTGCCGGCATGCTGGTATCCTGTGTCGGAGTGGCGACCCATCCAGGATTGTGCCCAATAGCCAAGGAGACTGCTTAAGCAGAACCAACGCTCTGCACAGAGACAGTCCCAATGTCCTCCTCCTCCTTGCTGGTATCCTGTGTCAGAGTGGCGACCCGTCCAGGATTGTGCCCAATAGCCAAGGAGACTGCTTAAGCAGAACCAACGCTCTGCACAGAGCATGGTCCCAATGTCCTCCTCTCCTCCCTTTATTCCACACGGGGTCGCACCCTGCGCATGGGCATCCAAGTAACTTTACAGAACATGTGAGAGGCTAACTACAATTGGAATGTACCCTTAAGAGTTTAGAATGTCTAGAACTTTTTAAGCACACACCACACAAAGATCTACAGTCTTCTTACAAAACAGACTATACATTTTCCAGCAAGTAATGCGCAAACTCGACCCACCCAAGGGCTGGGTTCTCTGCCATCTATAATAATTAATTTGTCACCAGGCCACTGGGGAAATTGCTGTGAGAGATATTTTTCGTTCTATTTTTTTTATAGGTTAATATGTACACGTACACTTTAATATACACCCTGCGAAAATTCCTTTGTGGGCAGGAGTGCGGGAGTGGGTGGGAGGGGTGGTAGGAGTGGGAGGGAGGGTAAATGGTGAGTAGGGAGTCTGGAGGGGTGAGGTTGGGTGGAGGGGGAAGGAGTGTGATGAGGGGCAGGAGTGGGGTGGGAGGGAGGTGAAGGGGTGGTGTGGGAGTCCGGAGGAGGTTGGATGGTTGGGAGAGGAGGGAGGGGGATGGGTGGGGTGGGTGTCTGGAGAGAGGTGTGGTGAGGCATGAGGGAGAGGACAGGGTGGGAGAAGGAACCAGGTGTTGCCTGGTAACGCCTGGTACCTTTGCGAGTTGAAAAATAATGCTTTCACGCAGGAAACCCCTTCATCTCAAACAAAGCTGTTGTCTGAACTTTAACATTAGAAACACCAAGGACCCAGGAAAGTGTTTCAAATTCACTACAAATCTCAGGGAAGTGGTCATCGATTGCACCTCCCCCAATTGCTGATGCAGCATGGAAAACGTTCTTTACTAATATTCACGAAGCTGCCACCTTAGCATTTGGTAAAATAATAGACTGTATTGGGTAAAGACTAGTTTGCAGATTACAATAAGGAAATGATTCAAGTTACTGTAGCACAACAAATATAGTATTTGTCCATCACAACCGCAACCTCTCTCCTGAGACGTTTATTAATCTCAGAGTGACCATGAGCACAGTGCAAGAAAGAGTAGGGCAGCATACTCAGTCACACCGGTGCAATATGTGTGAAAAGATTTAAAAACCCTTAGAGAATGCAGGTCCTAAGAGGTATGTATGATGGAATCAAGAAAGCAATAGGTCCTTTAGCGAAGAAGACTGTTACACTCAAATCTCTAAATGCAGACATCACCACTGACAGAAGCAAACAGAAGGAACACTGGGTGGGCCACAATTATGAATTCTGTTCACATGAAAGCAGTGTTTCTGAAACTGTGATATTCAATCCACAGGCTGCAGAAAATCAAATAACTTGATTATTGAACAATATATAAATGAGTTTGAAAAGGCAATCACCTTCCAAACAATGGTAAAGGCTGCAGGAAAAAGATGCAACTTCAGCTGAATTACTGAAATAATGAAGAAAGGGTTATGCTTCGACATCTGCATGATGTCTTGCTTGCTTAATACAGGGAAGGAAAGGCTGGCAAGATTGCCTAGCAGTACGCAGACTCGCCTTTAAGCTGTCTAGCCTGGGTTTGAATATCGGCCCAGCTATAAACTGTCATCCTGGTGTTTCACAGGCAGGGTGATTCATCAATGTGTGTGCCGTCCCTCGGATGGACCATAAACTTGCAGTCCCATCTGCAAGCATCAGTTGGTGGACATTAAAGATCCCACTGCTTCCTTCGTGAAGAGTAGGTAAGCTGTCACCGTCACGCTGAAATCATTACAAATTCCAGCCTTATATATACCGACAGAAACAGCACAGCCACACCCTCAGCCAATAATGCCACACCTCAGCATTGTGCTGGATATGAAAGAAGACAGGGAAGGAAAGCGACTGCAAGACATGAGGGATGCAAGCAAGCATCATTAGGTTAAACAAAAATAATGGAGATTGGAATGATTGCAACAACTGCAAGGAATTTCTCTCATTTTTGTTGATGAGACACAATGAGAGACATAAAATACATGTATGTATGTATGTATGTATGTATGTACGTATGTATATATAATATATTATAATATATAATATATATAATATATGTATTATACGACATACATACAGACTACACTGGTCAAAAGTTTTAGAACACCCCACATTTTCAGTTTTTAACTGAAATTAAGCAGTTCAAGTCCAGTGAATAACCTGAAATGATTACAAAGCTAGACAGTAAATACTGCCAGAGGTTAAAAAAAGTTTAGGTTACAAAAACTGAAAATAATGTAAATTTCGAGTTGTTAAAAGGCCCTTTTCAGGAAAAAGTAATGGATTAGCAACTGCATCTGTTCTGCAGCATGGAAGTAAATTAACTTGAAAGTTGATGCAAATTCTACAGTGTCCAACTTTTGTTGATTCATTACAAACCTCTGTCTCTATAAAAGCAGTGGAACAGACTGTGTTGCTTCACCACTGAAGCATTTATTTGGACAATATTGCACTGCAGGAAGTCGTATATTGCTATCATAATGCGAGAAAGACAATTAACAAAGGAAGAAGAACAGACATTATAACCCTTAAAGTGTCGGTCTTTCCTTTGAGAAATTGCAAAGAACCAAGATGTCAGTGGTACAGTTTCCGACACATCAAAAGGCACTTGGAAACTGGAGGAAACTGACAGGAAAGGTCTGGCAGACCCAAAGCCACAACATAATCAGAAGACAAATTCCTGAGAGTCAACAGCTTGAGTGATAGGCACTACAGGACAGCAGCTTCAAGCAACGAAGCTTAATACTGGTCGAGAGTAAGGAAGTCTCAGTTCAACTGTGAAGAGAAGACTTCGAGCTGCAGGTTTGACAGGTCAGTGGCATAAGAAGCCATTGCTAGAGGTAAATAAGAAACGAGGCTTGCCTGGGCCATGAAACGCCAGTGGACTATGAAAACTGGAAAGAGGTCTTATGGACGATGATCAAAATTGAAATTAGTTCATCACAGCAGGTTTTTTGTACGCTGATAGCAAAAGGATGTTTCCTCAGTGTTGACACCACATGTCAAACATAGAGGAGGAAGCGTGATGATCTGGGGCTATTTTGCTGGATTCGTCGGCGATTGCACAGAGTGATTGGCACCTAGACCAAAAGGGCTATTACAGCATTTTGCAGCACCATGCAATACCTCTGGTCTATGCTTATTTGGTCAGGGTTCATCCTCCAGCAAGATAACGACCCAAAATATACGTCAGGCTATGTCAGAACACCTATAGAAGAAAAACAAGAGGTCACCTTGAAATCATGGAATGATCAGCCCAGTCTCAGACTTAAACCCAATCGAGCTGGTTTGGGATGAACTGGACAGAAGGGTGAATCAAAGCAACGTACAAGTGAAACATTTGTGGGAACTTCTGCACAAGTGTTGGGAAGAACTTTCTGAACAATCATTTTGATTTCCAATGTAGAAAGAATGCTGCGAGCATGTTTGGCTGTTATGTCTGCAAAAGGTGGCTACTTTGATGAGTTAAAAATTTAGATTAAATTTTGTTCAACAACAAAAGATTCATGATTTCTTTTTTATCTGCAATTGTTTATTGGTCTATGTTTAATTCAGAGTACATCGAAACATTAAACTGCTTTAAATTTCAGTAAAACTCGAAAAAATGGGGGTTTTCTAAAACTTTTGATCGTATGATTAATGTTATTAATATATATGTATGTATATAATGTATATATATATGTATATATATACTAGTATATATACAACAAAGAAGACACCCCCACATCTCTACTGCGAATGGAGGAAATAGCCAATCAGCTCTCACCTAATACATATGTTGACCGCCTTTATAATTTCTGAGGAACTCTGGGAAGGGTACGAAACAGCATATTGCTTACCCTGTGTAGGTTTTATTGGGTTGCGTTACGCAGCTTTCAGCTAGAGGAGTGTGGGAGGGGTCAATATATACATATATATATATATATATATATACACACACACAACACACATATCACACACACCACACACACACACACACACTCACCAACACAACACCAAGTGTCAATGTGTAGTATTTATATGTATGCAAATGTTCCATAACATCTGCATGCAGATATACTACCCCTGATATTAATTCAGCTTGAGAATTCTTCCACAGAAACCTACTCTTTCTTCTGCACAGATCCATCCCACCTCGTCTTCAGTTATCGTCCCCTTATTCTTGCCAGTGGGTAACTGAATCAAGGGGATTGAAGGCAATCTTATATCATTCCACAAAGCCTCGACAAGTGTGTTCACTCTCAGGAGAACCAGAAAACAACATCTGTCCAACCTCAAGATTGACCTTTCAAACTCCTCTCACTCCTCTAAAACATGGCAATGCCTTGTTAAGTCAATCTCAGGAGTATGTTCCCCCTCCATCCCTTTCGTCTCTTTAAATGGGCACCACAGCCGACTCAGCTCATAAGAAGGCTGAATGCCTCAATTCTGTGTTTGCTTCCAAATTTTGTGTGCCCAACCCCTCACTTTCTGTACTAACCCTACCATCATTGCACCGAAATGTTTCTGGACTCTGTATTTTGCACCTGAGAAGGTGGAGAAGTTTTTGGCAGCACTCGCCTCTGATTCTGCAACTGGAGTGGAGAGAATCAGCTCATGTGTCCTAAAAATCTGCTCTGTTGCTCTTTCACACCGTCTTTCTGCTCTTTTCACCATATAATTTGCCCTAGGTCATTTTCCATCTGCTTGGAAGTTAGCCATTTTCCATCTGCTTGGAAGTTAGCCATTTTCCATCTGCTTGGAAGTTAGCCAGTACATAGAAAGATGCAAAAGTGGACCCCCATATGTATAGACCGATTAACTTACATCCAATCATCAGCAAGGTCATGGAATCCATCATCAGAGTTGACATGAAATTATTCTTTTACTCCAATAACCTCATCTCAGATCACCAATTTGGATTCAGACAAGGTTACTCAACCTTGGACATGCTACTTTGACACTCCCAAAAATGGATGAAGGACTCTCTGGAAAATCCCCTTTATCTATTTGTTGACAACTCCACCCTCTTCCATGACATCCCTCATACTTCAGTCAGCCAGGCTGTAACCTCTTCCTTCTCCTCAGACCCTCTCTAAATGAAAAACTTGTCAAAAACTTGGAATATGTCTTTCATTCCGAACAAATCTCACACTCACATACTCTGTCCAAAAAGACCGCATGGCAAGCCCTCCCATCTATTTTCTTAACAATCCTCTTGGGGAAGTTCAGTCATTCCAACTACTAGGTCTCACTATCAGCCATGATCTTTCTAGGGAAAACCACATTTATAAGTTGGCCTCCAAAGCCAGTCACCAACTGGGCCAACATATGAACTCCGATCCACTGACAAGGCCTTCATCTGCATCTTGATAGAGTACTGCTCTCCCCTCTTGCTGGCTACCCTGCTTCACACCTTGCTCAGCTTTACGCCGCGGAATCCAAGGCCTTTGAGATTATTGGAATCTTGCACGATGAAGTTGAGTCTATGGGCCCATCACTTTCCCAACACAAACAGGTCGATGATCTCTCTGTTTTCTACCTTACCTCCTCATTTCTGGTCTTGCACCCTCTTCTCTTTCTGTGCTTTGTCCCTCCCAGGTTTATGCAGGGCATACCATCATCCCCTATATGGTCCACCATCATCCCCTCCCAAAATGGTGAAACTCTCAAAATCCAGAATGACTGCTCACCTCAATTCATTCATTCCTCTTTTTTCCGATCTGTGGAACCAACTTCCACATTTGCTTCAATCTCATTCTTCCCTCCAGGTCTTCAAGACAGTTGTTCACCACCATTTCAGATCGTCCCCAATCTAAAACCATGATTTTTTTTCTTCCTCCATTAACCTCTCCCTCCTGGCCCACCTCCTTCCAATTTTCCAGTTTTTTCTTCATGAGCTTCTGTATCCATCTTGTCCACCCCAGGCATCCTCCCTTACCCCTCATTACTCTCATTCTATTTTGTCCTTCATTCCAAGTCTCCCTCTATTTTGTCCCAGTGTTTCTCCCCTCTTGCTCCTGTTCTGTTGCATTCTGTTGCGTCTGATCCTTTTGTTCTGTTGCGTCCTGATCCATTCTGTGTTCTAGCTCTTCCACAAGCTTTGACTCTGCTTACAAAAAAAAGGAGAGCAAAGTCGATGGCACGGCATCACAAATCTCCACACTTCCCATCTAAAGAAAAGTTGAAAGACGGCAAAAGGTTCCACCAGGAATGACTAATTATCAAATTTCCTTCACATTTTTTCCTGTTTTGACCGCTGTTTTTTGGGGGCATGAACAAGCAGTCAAATCCCCCCAAAAAATCGTGACATATTTCATGCATCCCCCGATGCTGATTGCGTTTATGAAGGTTCATTTTTAAATGTTTAAAAATGTTCCCGTAATTGCATTTTTGGGGGTATTTGACCTTTTGACCCCACCCCAAGGGGTGGGATCAAAATTATACTGCTCTTGCACATTTGTGCCATGTGGTCATCATAACGACTAAATTAGGTGAATTTCTGCCCGACCGTTTAGGAGATAGTGTGATGGACGGACTGACGGACAGACAGAGCCGGATCCGATTACAATATCCCCCTGTTTTTTTTCAAACAATGTGGGGATAAAATAGAGGGAGGTTGTAAGCCAGAATGTTATGCTCTTAGTGTGTGCTATTGGTGAATGGAGGTTAGGTATTTCCGAGAGGGCATGACGTTGATTTGAGATTGGTAACAGCCAACAGCTCCAAGGAAACACAGGTGGTTTTAGTGGTGACTGAGTGAAAAAGCCGCTCATTGTGCATACCTCCTATGTGCTTCAGTATTCATTTAAAATCAATATCTTGAATAACTCAACGGTCTTTGTGCACTTTATTTTTATTCTCTGCAATTGTATACTCTAACTGTGGTGTGCGAGTGGTTCGGGAGAAGAATAAAACAACACCAAGTCAGGTTTTCAGCCCTGGTCATGGTGGCTCCAACTATGCTGAAGACAGTGGTCCCAGGCCCTCATGTTAGGTGTAATGGGCTAAAACAGACAACAGCAACAGAAAGGAAGTTATGTTTTATCACCTTAGATCCAGTAATAATTGTAGAAAAATATATTGAGACAGAAACAGACCCACCCTTAATTTAATTCTCAGTTTGCACTGACACAGTACTGTCTGACACATTTTACTGAACAAAAACTGAAAAAAAATGTTGTGATATGAAATGTCAAAGAAGACAAGGGGACGGGAAATCTGGAACAATTAAGCAACAATCTTTTCCAATTTTTAAATTAATTTTGAACACCACAAATGGTCACATTTGCTTTAATGATTATTTTATAATGAAATACTACAAACCACAAGTAAGGCCTTAGTTATTTTATAACTTGGTTTACAGATCCCCCGACGGTATATTTGCCGAAATGAAATATAATTATAAAACACATTTTTAGCCTTTTATATTTATACATTTTACGCCGAAGGTGCAAACATTTCAAAACACGAAATGTAAACGTCGGCATTTATTTTCAAAATATAATTTCGTGCGCGCGCACCAAAATGCCGAGTCCCCTTTAACCAAACTGCGCAGTAGTCTTCGGTCATGGCGTCTGAGCAGTGGCCAGCGTGATTCAGATTGACTGTGGTTTCTGGGGCGAAAGTGATATGATTGTTAAGAAGTATGTCAGCGGTATAAATCTGAGTGACTGTATTGGTGATTTAATCACGCAACATCTTGACGACGAATATTCTGGCCGAATGATTGCATCACTTCAGTTGGCAGCAGCAGGGATGATTCGCAGGCTACTCTCGATCGTGCCGATTTTGTTTCCGTCGAAAGTTGTACACCGCTGTTCGTATTGAAGATTTTGGTGCCAAGTACGTCAAAGCTTCCCTGTGAGATGCTGATATATATTCAGCCTTCAACGGACCAGAAATCAGCCTTTGATGTGCTCATGGGGATGGGGAGACGGTACGATCAGATGCCCGCTGAAAAGTAAGAGCTGGTTATGGCTCTGATTGACCGTTTTGAGCATGTTGACTCGAGTAGACACCTTTTTAAAATCATATCCAGCACTATGCACTGGTGTGCACGCACACATCTACGACTTGGACAGTAATTTTCTCAGCATTGTTTCCATTTTTTGATGATCCAACAGGTTTTATAAAGAAAAACATGCTAGACTACATTGTAAAAACAAGTTTAATCCTTCTTTATTGTTTTTCACATCAGATGATACAGTGAACATGGGCATCTGCATTTGAATGGTCTTCCATCTTCAATGTTGTCTTAGATCTCCTGGTGCGGGAGTTATATTATTTCCCCCCCCCGCCTTCCCTTGTATTTTCCATGGAACATCCGAAAAAAAAATCATAAAAATATATAATTTCTAAAATTGAAATTATATTTATATTTATATTTCGACCGAACCGACCGACATTTTAGTTGAAGAACTGCGTAAACCAAGTTATAAAATAACTAAGGCCTAAACAAATATATTTTCCTTCTCTGTCCATTTTGCATCCTGTGGATGTTGCTATCATTGATTTTAAAGTTTGACCATCTCTCCTCCCTCCCTTCCCCCCCAAATCTGACAAGATGGTGTAAAGGTAGAGCACTTACCTTTGTGTCGTCTCGTTTCCTGACTTGGCTAGGTTTGATTCCTTACCTGACTATAAACTGTCAGACTGGACCTTTGCAGGCAAGCAAAGCAGAAAGTGCACCGTCCCTCGGATGGAAGTTATGCCTGGTGTCCTGATTGCTATCATTAGATGGCCATTGCTAAATATCCTGCGAGGTCATTCTTGAATAGCAGGCACATTAGCCCCAACACCCTGATCAAATTCTAAATTCCTGCTCAAATCAGCTCCACTCGAATGTCAAGCCTGGCTAGCCGGTTTGGAAAAACTTGGGCCAAAATCTGCCGCACGACCAACCTCACAACGAAAGTGGAAATAATTGAGGTCATTAAATAAATAGTAATAGTAGTAGTAGTCGTAGTAGTAGTTGTAGTTGTAGTTGTAGTAGTAGTATTAGTAGTAGTAATAATAGTCCCCTTTTCTCTCCTTCCCCAAACACTACCCAATCAAGAATTTATGAACAGGTACCAAATATTGGACTATAACATTATAACTAAAGCAGGAAATAAGGAAATAATAATTTTTCAAATGCAAATTTGTCAAAATAATACAAAACACAACTGATCAGATCAGATCATGAACTCCATACAAAGCATCGGTTCTGTCAAAGCAGAATCATGGCTTGAATATGGCTTGGAACATGGAATATGGCGAAGCAGAATATGGCTTGGGTTAGAATCGTGAACGGGTTGCCACTCCGACACAGGAAGTGCTCTACACAGAGCATCGGTTCTGCCGAAGCACTTTGTAATGCTATGGCTGCGGTTACAATCCTGGATGGGTCACCACTCCGACACAGGAAATCAGGGCAGGAATTTGGAATTAGGCCAAGGCGCTGGTGATAGCTTGCATACTATTCACGAAGGACACCGTGAAATCACATAACTGGTTAAGAAAAAAAAAAGGTTTTTTTCTACTTAAAATGCTGGACTTACATCAGGCTTTTCTTCAATTTTGCAGCTGAAGTTATCACGGATGAAAAACTGTGCTGATGATTCTTACAGTTTTCCTCGATGTAGGACATAGTAGCAGTAGTACTAACCGACACATCAAGTGGATTGAAGTTTTTCAGTGGCCAGCTTGATGATAAATCAGCACCCCTCTCATCATGGCTCAGTTTGCTGTCTCTCGCCATGAAGCTGCCACATTTGGGAATGGATGTCCTTTTTCCACTCTCTGCTCTCTCTCTCCTTCTCTCTCTTCTCTCTCTCTCTCTCTTTCCTTCTCTTCTCTCTCTCTCTCTCTCTCTCGTCGATGTGTGTGGAACACAAATGTGTCCATTCGGTTGGCTTGCTGAACTGAACTGAACATTGAATTGTAAGCTGAACAAATTTGTACAAGCCTGGCCATTTTTTTTTTTGCCTGTAACGCCATTGCACAGTGCAATCCCATCTTCGGTTGTATTGCTGCAATCACCTCGCGCAAGAAGCTGAGAAATGCATGGAAATTTGAAAATAATTCACCGATTGATTTGTATCTTGTTCACTTGGAAAATCAATCATGTTGGATTGTATTCAGACTGAGATGTCACGGGTCAAGGAAATCAAGGACAGGCGAGAAAAAAAAATTAGTTTCACTTGCTAAATTCACAATTATTTAAATTTTAAAAAAGTCGAGGTACATGTCTAATTTCAGATATCAAAGCATAGTTTAAGGTGAACATGTATATCATTGTTTTGGTTTCCCTTCAAAGCATCTAGTTTGCACAGATATTGGAAATACAAGGAACCTTAGACAAAGGAAGCCATTTGGACCATCATTACTGTGCCATCTCAATGCCTCCATGGACTTAATCTAGTCATTTGCTTCTCCTTTCTGTATAACCACTTTCTTATCATCAACTGAATGTAACTTAATTGCCGCATCTATTTATAATTAATTTAGATATGTTGATAATCACTAGGTAGGGAATTTGTGCAAGGTACTGAATCATAATGGCCTCCTTTCACGAGATGTCATGGGATCTTTAAGCTCGACAGCTTAAATGCTGATGGGAGAGCTCGCTCGACAAACCTCTCCAAAGGATTGCATGCTCCAAGATGCCACCACCCTTGCCGGTATTGCATCTGTATGGCAGTCTTATTCGAATTTGATTTCTCCAGTGAAAAAAAAAAAATCCAATGCACTAGATCTCAGAAGTGAGCACACAACCAATTGAGCTGTTTTTGGCATATCTCAACCAGCCTTCCATGGAGGTCTCCTCTCCAACTACGAACATACGGGCTCAACTCAGCTTACGTCCATGGTCCTGTCGGATTAGAAGCATTCAATCGAAGTCGAAGTAACATTTAAGTTCATTGGCCAATTAATGCATTTTTTTTGCAGCTGCAAGTCACGATCCAAGCATACAGAGAGCAATCTAAGCTTGTATTTTAGTCCAGGCTCGGTAGGGTAATGGTTAGTGTGTCTGCTCCAAGTCTTTGGGGTTCAAACCCTGGATAAGTCATTTTGAATACTTTAAAAATAGTACGTGCTGCTTCCTTGCTTGACATTCAGCTTTTAAAGGGATAAGAGCACTGACATTCCCAAAAGGTTGGTGTCCATGGGGAGAAGAAAATTATTCCTTCAGAAATGCGCACCTGAATGCGGTAAAAAAAGGAGGTGCCATTGTTGTGGCATTGCTTGCACCCAGAGTGCCCCAGGAAGTGATTCAGTGGCTGTGTTTGTCTCGTCCAACAGTCCTGTGTTGTGTCCAGGGGTGCCGAGAGGAGGGGGGGGGGGGGGCAGGTGGGGTAACCTCCCCCAGGGCCCTGACCTAATAGGGGCCTGTAATTATTCCTTCAATTTTTGTTTCATATAATGATTGTTTGTGATGATAAAACACCGGGGGCATCATTTTTTGGTGTCTCCCTCCAAGCCACCCAGGGTGATTCCCGACATGAACAGAGACACCCTCCGTCATAAAATAAACGATTGTGGGAACAATATACATGATGACAATCATGGCAATGACGTAAATTAACACAGGAGTGTTGGCCACACCCTAGCCGGATGAAATGTGTCAAACAAATCTGCATGTGGGAATAAGTGAATAACACCCGAATTCCCCTGAAACATATTGTGTTTCTGACGAAGAAAATACGAAAAACTTGGTGTTGGCTTAATGGTTAAGGTGACTGGCTTAAGATACCAGGATCTTGAGTGATCCTGAGCTTAAGATCCTTGGGTCCAGAGTGATCCTGAGCTTAAGATCCCAGGGTCCTCAGCCTGTCATCCTTCTGACGTCGGCAAAATGAGTACCAGTGGACTGGAAATTGGGTCATCTCATCAGCGGCACATCTGTACCCCGAGCCAATGATGCTACCCGCATCCTTGTGCTGCACACGGAGGAGGAGGATGAAAATATGGAAACCTCTGTATAGTTTGTAAAAAATATATATTTGAAGGGGGCCCGGATGAAGGGGGCCCGACACTTCGTATTGCCTTGGGCCCATTGTGGCTCTTGGGGGCCCTGGTTTTGTCTCGTGGATTTATTCATCTGTATATACAGTACATGTGTGTGAGGCAGCTCCACTATGAGCCTTAAATCAGTGTCAAAAACAACAAACACACAAACAAACAAACAAAAAAACTTGTCCCAACACATTTATCAAATGCTACTTCCTGGTAAGATACCAGGAAGATGTTTCAGGTAAGACACATCATTTCACTAAGTGTGAGATTTCCTTGGCATCAACCTCAAGGTATTCATCCGATATGATTAATCTCAGCACAAACTTTGAAGTTTGCCAATTCCATCCACTGGAATATTCAACCATTTCATTACCCCATGGGGTCTTCCACCCCACGGGGTCAAAGCGCTGCTAGCGTTCTCTCTTTTCTTGTGTACAGTACATTTGAACGTCTATTTCTCCACATTATTCGTGAACAGTATTCGATGAATATTGACAGGTATATACCAGACTCATATGTGCAGGCATTAGCTGAGCCCAAAGTGCGATTGCGGCTCTTCGGGCCGAGAAACGGCCCATTTTGGCCCATTTTCTTAAAACTGTTATTTCTCGGTTATTAGTTAACCGAACCGAACCAAACTTGACAGGTATATTCTAGAGACCATTCCCCAGGCAATATCTGAGCCCAAAGTGCGATTCCCGCCCTTTGGGCCGAGAAACGGCCCTTTCGGCCAATTTTCTTGAAATTGGTATTAAAAAAATTAATTAATTGTGCTGGGCGATGCCCATCGCAAAATAATGAAGTCACAAATGATGATATGAAACTAGCCTCACTCTTGTGAGGTGTTCTGGTTTCTTTTTCTGATGCGATGAAAATCTTACCAAATTTCAAAACTATCTGTCGTCCGTGCTATCGCTCACCTGAGAGTTGTACGAATGAACTCCCACGGGGTATGTTCGCAACTCGAACTTGTTTTTGTGCAGCGCTTGGCCGCCAGTTGCATCATTTCTGTGAGTGTGGCTTTGTTGCTTATGCAGTGCACCTGCCGGTTAAGTAAGAAATTGGCAATCACCTACTCTTTGTGGAAAGCACTGTGGAATCTTTAAATTCCACCACCAACCAAATTGTACAGCAGACGGGTCCGAAGGCTAACGTGATTCCATCCGTCGGAAGGCATACTCATTGTTGCAACACCCTGCTTGTAAAGCAGCAAGGTGACAGTTCATAGTGGGGTCGACGATCAAGCCTGGCTGAGAAAGTTTATTGATGAATGCATGAATCTCTCTCTCTCTCTCTTCTCTCTTCTCTCTCCTCTCTCTCTCTCTCTCTCTCCTCTCTCTCTCTCTCTCTTTCTCTGATCTATCCTGCCAGCCCTCAACTGTAATATGATGATTCTTTTTAGATTTTTTTTATATGAGGTTGAAGCTCTTACGTGACTTTCACTCATTGTATTTTGAATAATACCATCTGCCAGGATGATTCGTAAGACTGAATCTTTGTGTGCAAAGTCGAATGTGCTGTAGATAACCATTCTGCTTTGATGGATGACAATGGTCCGAGTCGGCACTCAGTTCTTGCAATGTACAATTTTAGTTGAAATAAATTTGTTATGACGTTGAACAGCAATTATGTAATGCTTTTTCAACATCGGATACCTGCGTTTCAACACACACACACACACACACACACACCACACACACACACACACACACACACACACACACACACACAACACACAACACACACACACACACACATATATTGTATAAGATATATTGTGTAAGATTGGGGTGGTTGGGATTACACATTTTTAAAGAAGGTGGTGGCGCTTCCAACCAAAAGTAAAAAGCTAGATTGACTCTGCTAATGAGCAAAAAGGCAAGAGCAGACCCATCCGGTCTCGGGTAACGTTTCACCAGCTTCACAGCCGGCTTCCTCAGGCCAATATATATATACACACACATACATCCAAAGCATGTGTTTCAGCGCAATGTTGATGAGTTGTGGCTCAATAGTTGATTATTTCACTTGATGGTAACCACAGTAAATTGGGATTCGCGTTGGATAGTATGTACGGTAAATGACCATTTTCGATGTGTAAGGTCATGGCAGATTTTATGCCCAGGGAGAAGTGGGACAAAAAGAGACCATGAAGAAAATCGGTAAAAGCCAGTATTAAAGACACCGTTTAGATGCAATTTCACTGCGGTGAGATATTTTTGCTTGTCTCTGTGTATTGGGCTGGCAGGATGACCGAGAGATATGCACAAATGCCTCTAAGCTGTCTAGCCTGGTTTTGAATTTCTGGCCAACTTTAAACTGTCGTCCTGGTGTTTCACAGGCAGGGTGATTAATCAATGTGTGTGCCATCCCTCGGATTGACGTTAATTTGGGCATCCCATCTGCCAGCATTAGTTTATGGACATTAGAGATCCCATGTTGTTCTTCACAAAGAGTCGGCAAGCTATCGCCGACACCCTGGAAAAAAAAATTAAAATAACTGCCCTGACTTCCTGCGTCGGAGTGGTGAACTATCCAGGATTGTAACAGTAGCCAAAGAAACTGCTTCACCAGCACCGATGCTCTGCTCTGTGTAGAGCACATGGTTCTTGATGATGATGATGATGATGTGTGTATTAACCTTAATGAGAAGGTGAAGGACTTCTGTCTGCTGACCAAGCAGCCTGACTGATAATGCAACAGATTCAGCATTACCTCCCAGCATGAAAAAGAACAAACGCCCAGCACGATTGAGGACATAGCGGCTCGTGTGTGTTAACGACTACTTGTGTTTCAAAATGTTTGAAAAGCTGCTTTTCACGGCACAAATTGGGGCAATTAGACATTTATAACATCCATTCCACCATTCAAACCCTCCTGTCATCGTTGTTAAAAACGCATCAGCAGTATGACAGGCTCCAACTGAGGAACAGTGGTGCACAAACAAAACAGATCCACTTTGAGCCCTGTCCCATGTGTCCATGCTCACCTGCATGCAATTAACCACACATATTTCATAGTTCCTGTTCTTACAAATCATTATAAAACAAAATACTTGTGTAGGCTATGAAAATAGTAAGTTTGCGTGATTGGAAGCAAAATGAAGTCATGTATTCCGTTTTGATTATCATATTGAGAAGTACAACGACACTCAGTAGAGCACAAACCTCTGCCAGGCTGAACAGTTTACGTTTTGTATCCCACTGATAGGCCAGATATGGATCCGGACCTGAACCAAAACCAACTGGATTTTCACCAAAATCAAACTGATTTGGCCTTGTCACAGTCACACGCCCGACCTTTCCACCAAGTTTTGTCCGAATCCATCCACAACCTTTTGAGATATAGTGCTATATATCGTTTTAGCCCTATCACTAAATGGTAGGCCCGGTGTTGGCTTAACGGTCAAAGTGGCTGGCTTAACATGTTAGGGATCTTGAGTTCAAGCCCCTGCTGGGCCGTTGAATCAACAAGAGGTAGGGTTGACTCAGCTTATCATCCTTCTGAGGTCAGCAAAAATGAGTACCAGCTTGCTGGTAACAGGGGCATTCCATCAGCGGCATAGCCGCGCCACCAGGAAATGATGCAGCCAAGCAGCCAAACACTGCATACGAACAAATAAAAGAACTCAATAGTGAAACTACTTAAAATTTCTCAAGTCTGGATCCGGATCTGGCCTCACCAAAATCAAATAAATTCCTCCTTATCAATAACCCAACCTGTCCTCGAATTTTCGTCCGAATCCATCAATCATTTTTGAGATATCCTGTTCACAGATAAAGGCAGACAGACAAACAGACAGGGTGCGCAGGGACATTTGAACCTGCATTTACGTGAAGCACCTCATAGCTGGTTTGAAATGCCTGTTACTTGAGCTGGCCAACTGTGTAGTTGTTTTGCTTGAATGGGAATTGTGAATGGAATATGATGAGTGATGATTAAAGGGACAGGCCAGCGATAGTTGCAGTTGATACGCTGGAGAGAGAGAGAATCCAGAGATTTAGAGAGAGATTCAGAGGAGGTAAGAGAGTAGTTGGAAAGTTGTAGCAGTACAGTCAAGACATAGACAGAATCAGAAAGAGATATATTGCAGAGATACGAGCCATAGTAGGAGAGTCGAAGCAGTTCAGTCGAGGCGTAGTGAGAGAATTGGAGTGATGGTCTTCTGGAGAGCTCTTGAGTCCTGCACTTTTTGTCCAGCGCTGCTTTTGTCGCGTTCATGACGGAACCTACTGTGGCCCTTTGTATATAGAGGGCATTCCAAAAAGACCCAGCCAACATTGGTTGTTCATATATTTAGAACCACAAATGATACAATACCCTTTGGTTTGTATGCTCCAGAAACTCATAAAGTTTTGTGCATACCATCAATACACTTCAATGTGAGCTCCGTTTGTCACATGCAGGACATCAAGGTGGTACACGAGTTCTTGCCATGTTCGGCTCAGCATACATGCGTTTTTCTTTGTAGAGGATATGGAGAACTCAATAATTTACATGAACATGTTGGAAGGATTTGCCTTCCCACAGATTCAAGACCTGCAACCCGATATCATATTTCAACTGGACGGCGCTCCCCCCTCATTGGGCCTTAGTCGTTTGAGCTGTCCTGAATAAAAAAATTCCAGGTCACTGGATTGGTCGAGATGGACCAACCACTTGGCCCCCACGATCACCAGACATAACCCCCCTTGATTTTTTTCTGTGGGGGCTTTTCAAAGATGTTGTCTACAACACCAAGGTGGCAAACCTGCAGGATCTTCATTCTCGGATCACAGCTGCATGCACACTGGTGGATGAAAACATGCTGAGCCGAACATGGCAAGAACTCGTGTACTGCTATGATGTTCTGCGTGCGACAGAGCTCACATTGATGGTATGCAAAAAACTTAAAATGAGTTTATGTAGCATATAAACCAAAGGGTATCGTATCGTTTGTGGTTCTAAATATATTAACAACCAAAGTTGTCTGGGTCTTTTTGGAACACCCTGTACAGCCATGGATGCCGTTCTGGCTCTCCTGTGCATATCTACGAGGCTGTACTTCCACTGTCATACTTTTGTGAACTGTGACCAGACTAAGCATTCCCACATATGTATCCACTGTGGAATTTTGCAACCGTGGACCTCTTCAAAACACCCCTGCTTGTATTTACAGAAACTTTCCACGATTCTGCAATAAATGACCTCAGCGATCTTGAGCTTGTACCCACTGTGGTACTTTGCATGTCGGGAACACCCTCAAGGCAACCACACTAGTGTCTAAGGGCCATTGACACCACAGGGGTTCATCAGGTAGGCTTGGCTGCTCACAGTCATCTCTCACTCAACGACTTGCTCTTTCTGGTTTTCACTCCACATGCTCCCAGCATTCTCTAATCAGGCCTCATTCCTCCTGTTATTATTTATATTTTAAACCTCCCACCCACATTTGATTTCAATGCTTCTTCTTGTGCTTTGGCTTCCCATGCTGGCCCCTAACATGATAATGAGTGATCATTATTCGTATTTTATTTTATTATTATGTGTCAGTTAGTTTCTGTTCTTGCATGTGCATCATAAATCATTCATTTGTAATCAAGGTGGCATGACTCATTCATTTCCGTGATTCCATTAGGCTCAAATATTAAACCACTTGGGAGGTTAAAAGAAAGGGTATCTGTTCAACTAATTTAGACAACTCAACTCTCGATTCATATGTGGGCAGACCATAATGCACATTAATTTTTTTTTTCTAGCTCTACTCAACATAAAAAATGCATACTTCAGCGAGAAAAAAAAAATGCAATAAATTTGTTCGATGCTTGGAATTTGTATTTGTAACATTATGTAACGAATTCGTCACAAGCTGCATAGAATGTTTTTCATCTCTTGCTGCATCACTTTTGCTTTGGATTTGGATTTGGATTTGGGATATTAACTTTAATTATATGTATCCGCTCTAACGTATTTTTTTTAAAATCAAAATTAATGACTTCCAAACTTAACAACATTAATGATGCAAGGGAAATACCACAAAACTTAGTCTTCGATGTGAGATCGTCGTAAAAAATAAAAATAAAAAAGGTGGATACTTCAGGCTTTGAAGGGCTCTGTCCCCCTGTCTGACACCAGGGAAAAGAGATTACAACCAACAAGAAAAGAACCTCTCTGAGATTTTGAAAGCAATACCAGAAAGTATTCAAATAAACGAACTACAATTGGATGATGTCCGGAATTCAGTGACAATCCTTCAAGGAACTCTTGGAACAAAGATTTGAGAACAGAATGTTCTTCAGTGTAAAGCATCAAAACACCACAGTGTGAATCTCAAACAAGAAGAAGGCGATATGGTCGGCAACTGGAATGGCTCCATTCCATATTTTTGACATCCGCTAAAGAAGCAACGACAGAATGACCATCCCAGTAAATGATGTCCATGCTAATATTCTCCCTGCAATCTACCTGCCATTATACTGCCACCAACTTTAATTGACTCACACTAATAATTCACTGGTTTTGCAGAATCCTGTCTAAAACTCTTGGAGGACCGAGTACACGTCGCATGTAGGAGAAGGAAATTAGGAGACATCAGTGTATTTTCGTTTGAATTACAAGGACATTTAAAGTAAAAGACGATGAAGAAATTAACCTGGCATGTCGGATTTGAACCTTTGACCCTAACATCATGAACTATATGCTTAGATTGGAATACCAAACATTCAGCAAATAATTCAGCATTCAGCGAAGAAAAGAGGCTGAAGGAACACTCACAGCCATGACTTCACCTGCGTGGAGTCCAGATTTGAATGGTACGGCGGCTGGATGGACTTATACAAACCAAGATCAGGTCAAGTCCAGATACCAATGACTTGTAATAACAAGGAAGGCTGAATATTTTGCCTGAATTGAAAGAAGTAGTACACGACATTGGAACAATATGCTACAACTCTACAATGATAAACTGTGCAGCACCATGAAGAGAAAGTGTAAAGCTAGAAATAAAGCAAATATCTCACATACAAAATGCATTACCCAGGTTCTACACAATTTATATCCTTCATATTTTCCGACGACCTTCCAATCCACCAATAATATTCACAATGTAGTTGCAACACTGGTTTGTAATATTACTTTATGCTTTTCACTTGTATCTTCAAAATTGCATTCACTGCAACGATTTTATATGCAAAGTTTATAATACAATAATTATATATATTAAAAGTATATTCTTTATCATTATGTTTAATGTATATGCTGAAAAAAAAATGTGTGGCGTGCATCAACTGTTTTGAGTACGGTGTCTCGTTCTGCATGGAAAATGAGGAAAGACAACTAAGTGATGAACAACAACACAATTGTATCAGCACTATCCACAGAATAACAAAAATGCGTCAACACCAGTATTATGTTACGTGAACACTTGACTTGGTTAACCGACGTAGAATTTGGAGTAGGTGGATGAGGCTTTGAATCTTGTGCAGGATAAGAACTGGTTAAAAACAGCATTAAAATGCCATTTGCATGGCGAATGCGCTTCTGAAATGGCCGGACGTCGCCGGAAGGTAATTTAGGGAGCGGCTGGGAAAGGGCAGCCCCACAAATCATTTATGGTGCGAGAGTAGGCCGCATTGCTCCGGCTTAATGCCGCAGCCGTCTGGCGTACAGGCGAGACGTATGGGCAAAATCACATCCCACAGGGTGGGCAAAGATCCTCAACTAAACCAGCCACCTTCCCCCATCCGAGCATCTAGATCTCTCGTCCACGATCCCAATTTTCCCATACCACCAAATTCTTTCATTCGATGTATTTATTTTTAAATTTTAATGTTGAGAGAGACAAACATATATTGCATATATATTCGAGAGTGTGTATATGTGTGTATATATATATATATATATATATATATATATATATAATATATATATATATATACATGTATACATGTATACACACAGACTGGCGAGGTATGCTTATATAATATATATATATATATATATATATATATATATATATATATATATATATATATATATATATAATGTATACATGTATACACACACACTGGTGAGGTATGCTTATATATATATATATATATATATATATATATATATATATTATATATATATATATATTATATAATATATATATGCACACACACTGGCAAGGTATGCTTACAATTGCATAAAACATACGAACCGTGCTTTCCCATTGTCTAAGGTCACTCACCAGCATTTTATTTTTCATTTATTTATATTTTAAGTTATGGATGCTGTCTGACGATTCTGTGACCCCCCCCCCCCCCAAAGTACTGGCTTCAATACTGGCTTGCAAAATTTCAGCCTTCTTCATCACAACGGAAGGCACCGTTCTTTTATATCAGTCAGTGAGTCAGTCAGTCAATCAGTGAGTCAGTGGTTAGAAAGAGATTTATATATTAGATACTAGCGTGGTGTGCTTACACATTGTGCAAGCATACAAACCATATTTCCCCATTGTCTCAGATCGCTCACCTGCATTTTTTTCATTTTATTTTTCATGTTTTTTTTTTCTTCATATATATTTTCATTTATGGATGTTGTCTGATGATTCTGTGGTTTCTTTCTGGTGTACTGGCTTTGATGTCCATCAGCAAGCGAAATTTCAGCTTTCTACGTCACGCAGAAGGTACCGATCTTTAACATCAGTCAGTGATTCAGTGAGTCAGTGAGTCAGTGAGTGAGTCGGCCAGTCAGTCAGTCAGTGGTGAGAAAGAGCTTTATATAATATATATTCATTGCATAACAGCTAATATCAAGTCAAGTGAAGTAAAGCTAGTTTTTGAAGAAAAGCGTGCAATTATAGATGAAGTTAAAGCAAAACGACTTGGCTGACCAGTCCTGCACAAGTTTTTTTTTGTTGTTCCCTGCCTGATGTGTTATGATGTCTGCACTTATATCTAAATCAGCAAAATGTGATCAGTCCATACACACATATAGGCACAACTTAGCAATTGGTCTTGGCGCACAAGCCGTATTTTCATTTATTGACATCAGCAGGAACAATAGCTGCAGAAGCACGAGAAATAACAACACAAGCTTCAGCAGCATCATCCCATAGGAAGTCAAGCAAGACTCTCTGGGAGCCCAACAGGCTTTGCTTGCAACTGCATTCCCAATTCCCAGCCTCACTGTCAAAACCTCCCATGTGTTTGCGAGCCACAGCTCAATCTGCGTCTCAGTTACTATGCTGACCTTTCTGTTCATTTGACTGCTTGTGTTTATCCGTCAGCTTGCACGTCTTTTTCATCACCGAGTCTGCCCGAGAATGGATCGTATAAAATATATCTGCAGGCATTACATTGACCAGCCCTGTTGGCAACCCCAAGTATCTACTTCATAGGCAGCCCAAGTATCAAACCTGCAGGAGGTCCAAAGTTCATCTCCCAGGCTTGCTCATCACCAGTATCCACAAAAAAGATCCCATTGCTATCCTTTACTGGCATCTTCCTCACCATCCCAACGATTATACCTTCAATGGTACATACATTGGCCCTATCGCCTATCTGCAATAGTTGATTCATTCCTCTCTGTCAGTCTATAAAATAGGTCAACTGTCTCTGCAAGAAACACCTCAACAAGACACACCGTTGGTCCGATGGACCAAATTTTAATTTGTCTTCACAGCCTTGTTGCATACCTGCCGACTGTACTACTTGAACATTAGCTTGCCTTTCACCAAGCCCAAATGTGCTTTAGCCAGCGTGGGGATTATATGCTCGTAATTATTATTGCCAAATGATACGACTATTATTATTATTGTTAATATTATTAGAATTCTTTAATATATGCTATGTTACAATGTTATCATTGTTTTTGTTATTAGTTTAGTAATTATAATGCCATGCCTTCGTGAAAGAACATATTAAGCTGCTTTATATATCTCAACATGGTGTGCGTTTAAAACACTGGAATTCTAACGGATATTTTTTTGTCGTTCATTAGCCTAATCAACTCAGGAGGTCATGACGATCATTTGGGTGTATCACATTCCACATCAGAATGCTCCAGCAGAACTCCACAAAAAAAACATGACACACACACACCATCCATTTATGGTAGAGTATTAAAGGGTCTATTGGGTCTTGTGGGTCTTTTGAATCTGCAGGGTATTTTGGTCTTTGGGGTATTTTGGGCCTTTAGGGCCCTCAGGGACATTTGGGTCATCTGAGTCTTTTGGGTCATCTGTGTTTTTTTGGTCTTTGGCATCCTTTGGGTCTTTTAGCTCTTCGGGATCATATGGATGTTTTGGGTCCTCTGGATCTTCAGGGTATTTTGGCTCCTCAGGGTCTTTTGGGTCATCAGGGTCTTTTGGGTCCTCTGGATCTTTTTGGTCATTGTGAACTTTTGGGCCTTCTGGGTCTTTGGTGTTTTTTGGGTCCTCGGGATATTTTGGGTCATCTGGGTATTTTGGGTCCTCAGGGACTTTTGGATCATCTGGGTCCTTGGGGACTTGTGGGCCATCGAGGTTGTTTGGGTCATCTGGGTCCTTAGGGACGTATGGGTCATCATGGTTATTTGGGTCCTTGGAAACGTTTGGGTTGTACAGGTCTTTTGGGTTCTCAGGGTCTCATGGGTCCTCGGGGTCTTTATGGTGTTTTGGATCCTATGGGTCTTTTGTGTCCTCGGGAACTTTTGGGGCTTCTGGGTTTTTGGTGTCTTTTGGGGCCTCAGGGTATTTTGGGTCGCCTGGGTCTTTTGGATCCTCAGGGACATTTGGGTCTTCAGGGTCTCTTCGTCTTTTGAGTCCTCAGCACCTTTTCGTCTTTTGGGTCCTCGGGGTGCTTTGGGTCATCTGTGTCTTCGCAGCATTTTGGGTCCTCAGGGTGTTGTGGGTCTTTTGGATCCTCGAGGTCTTATGGGTCTTTAGGGGTCTAAATGGATGTGGTGTCCTAAAGGGTCTTTAAAGGCCGAAGGGGTTTCAGCAGTCTCGAGGGTCAAAAGGTACATTCCAATAGTGTGTAATTTATGAATATATGTACATAATTAATAGATACAAAAAGTATGCCTCACAGGGACGCCTTTCATCCATTTACAGTATATATATATATATATATATATATATATATATTATATATATATATATATATATATATATATATATATGTATATGTATATATATATGTATGTATATATATGTATATGTATATGTATATATGTATATGTATATGTATATATGTATATATATATGTATATATATATATATATATATATATATTATATGTAATATATAATATTATATAATATGTATATATAATGTATATATATATATGTATATATATATTGTATATATATATGTATATATGTATAATATATATATATAATATATATATGTATATATATATAATTATATATATATATATATATATATATATATTATATATATATATATATATATATGCACATCCAGACCATACTCTGTGCAGAGCATATTGGTGCTGCCTAAGCAGTCTCCTGGGTTATTTATTGGGCACAATCCTGGACGGGTTGCAACAGGATACCAGTAAGCTGGTACTCATTTGCCAACCTCAGAGGGATGACAGGTTGAGTCAACCCCACCTGGTATTAATTCAACAGCAAAGTGGGATTTGAAATGAGGATCCTCGGAGTCCCACGCACACAACTCTAGCCATTAAGCTAACACACAGTCATGCATAATATATGTATGAATGTGTGTGTGTACGTATTGTATGTATATATATATATATATATATATATATATATATATATATATATATATATATATATATATATATATAATATTTAATCTAAACTGCTCTTGCTTTTGCTAAACTGCAGGTATTTAAGGTTACAAATAATTCCAAGTGAAAATTCGTCTTAAAAAGAGAAACCAATTTAACTCATTCTCAGAATTACTCAATAATTATATGAGAAAATGGAAGTCATTGTGTTTGTAGTTGTTGGAAGTAGAGGACACTGGGTTAAATTATTAGAGCTGTGCCCATTCCTATCAGAAGTACAATATGTCGATTATATTTGCACCCCAATGAGCCATTTACTGTGGCTTCTCTCACAGGAAACTTCTGGTGATATCATCATTTTTACAATTTTTGTCAACGAATTTTGTTTCTCGACAAAATGAGTAAAACGTGTTTTCAGTAAATTTATTTTTCAAACCGATACATGATGCGCAAAAGATATAAACTTGATCGATACCACAGAAAGATGATATAATTCAGTTTAGATTTCAATCATGCTCATATTCCTGTCACATAATTTGACTTGGAATCATTATCGTGATGATGGAGGATGATTGTGTAACGAGTGTTACAACATCTGGAACAATCTACAACATTCTCTCTCAGGGTTTTCATGGACTGGAATCATTCATTTCAACAGGAACATTTTTAATGATAGGCCTACTGACTTCGCCCTTTCACAAGTGACAGACTGCCTATGTCCTCATCTAAATTTCAATGCATCAGGGGCCAGCAAACCAATTCCAAGGACTGTACTTCAAAACAAATTTCACATGCTATTCCGGATCTATTGATCCCAGATTCAATAATTATTTCGCACAAATATCAAGTTTTTATTTATTTATTTTTCATATAATGTCGAGGCTTGTATGAGAGCTAAATCAGCATGTTCATTATCTATTGAAGAAAGTGAAGGTATTTTCAAAATATGGACCAAAAAAATGTTCTTTCAGGAAATGCAGGCAAAAATAAGAAAATCTGTAATTCTCACAAATAATATGTGGACAGTATAATTTCCGAGCTATGAAGGATTTCCTCGAGGTATGTTCACTCAACTTTAAGCTCTCATGCCTACGGTTGAATCCCAATCCCACCATAAACTGTAGACCTTGTATTTTGCATGCAGTTTTGTGCACCATCAATCGGAATGACATTAAAATGGAGAACCCTTCTGCCAGCACTAGTCAGTTATTGGTAGACATTGAAGATCGTGAGGTGTCTTTTGCCAAGAGTAAGGGAGCTATCACCGTCACCCAGAACAAATTACAAATTCCTGCCAGCTTCGGCCAAACTTCAATCCCATTCAGCCAGTTCTTGAAAACACTTGGGTGAAAAAATGTTCCCTAGCTGACCCCACTACATGGTAGGAATAATTGGGATTTTCAAAATAAGAAGACATTGTAGTAGTAGTAGTAGTAGTAGTAGTAGTAGTAGTAGTAGTATTGCACGATCATTTTCTAACCAACAGCATGACTCGCCTATGCACAAGTAATGCCATTGTGGAGGAATTAAATAAAGGTACAATTATAAACTACATATCCACGATTACAAATCAATCGCCAAGAGTAAGCATCTCCCGGCGTCCATGATCCAATGAAGGCATATTTTTTCGGACCGCCATATGACCTTAACCTTAAACATGAAGAAAATAAATAAAGAAAATATGTCCCCATCTACAATCTACACGAAGGAAGGGAGTACTCAGTTTTTACTCTGTTTGTTTGTTTTCTTTCTTGTTTGTCCAGGCGATATCTCAGCCTTCTTTTAAGCTCGGAGGCTTAAAATTTGGGACAAAAGTGAAGATCTTTTGCTTTGGCAAAAATATATTTTTAATTTTTTGATTAATCAATTGACTAATTACTTAATTGTTATCGATTTATTAATTCCTTATTTATTTTCTTTCTCATCTGGGCAATATCTCAGGCATCTTTTGAGCTAGGAAGCTGATATTTGGACAGGACAGTAACCAAGTGATTTGGCTATAAACGGTATTTTTGATTTATTGATTAATCAATGTACTATTTAATTTTTCGATCAACTAGTTAATTTTCAAAAAGTTACAATTTGGATGAAACGGTGGTGGTTTAGGAATGCTATTAGTCAATTGATGAA
This sequence comes from Eptatretus atami, assembly GCA_035128595.1. Taxonomy (NCBI): domain Eukaryota; kingdom Metazoa; phylum Chordata; class Myxini; order Myxiniformes; family Myxinidae; genus Eptatretus; species Eptatretus atami. The sequence continues at coordinate 74,896,834 of CM068958.1, read as the reverse complement.
GAAATTATTTTACGATTATTATTCTATTATTTTTATTCTGCAATTAGTCAATTAATCAATCAATTATTGTACACCGCTCCCTCCCAATTCCGTCTCCATGTGCTGCAAGGCGGCATCGCTGGGCGCCGAAGCCGCCCCTGCAATGTCGCGCGTTGGAAGATTTGTTATTTATATATTTGGCATGGGGGCGGTGTACTTTGAATATATCTCTACAAAAAGGTTATTTTTGTTAATGAGGTCACAATCTGAAAAAGTAGGACAAGGACATGAAAAAAATACCAGGTGAACAATTTCAGTGCAGGCTCACTATTATGAGAACAACTTGAAAGCCCAAGCAGTCTTTGAGATTCCGTATTGGCAAAATTGAGCGAGGACAAAAAACATTTTTTTTTCAGACCACAATTTAACCTTGACCAGTAACTCAGAGGAGTATTACGTAAATGAAGGATAAATGCGCCGTACTCTAGACTATGTAGATTTTGTTCCGATTGGACAAAAATTAGTCGACTTATGGTAGTAAATGTGAAAATTTCTTTAATTAGGTTATGACCTTAAAATTAGGTCAGGGTCAAACAATTATGTCAACCCCACATACTTTTTATTGCCTTTATTGATGCAAAATTTAATTCCAAAAGTCCCATCTCCAAGATTCAGCTTGGACATCGGCAGAATGAAAAGATTAAAAAAAAAACCTAAAAGGTAATTTAAGTGGAGATGTGTAAATTAAGTGGAGATGTGTAAATTAAGTGGAGATGTGCCTTACTCTCGAGGCTAGGCTATCTAAAGAGGGCAATTTTATTCCCATCGGACAAACCTGAGTAGAGTTATGGTGAAAAATGTTAAAATGTCTATAATTAGATAATGACATTAAAATTAGGTCAAGGTCAAAAATGTCAACCTTGCATACTTTTTATTCCCACTGTCGATACAAAATTTAAATCTGAAAGTCTCAGCCGACTCCAAGACACAGCTCGGAAATTGGCGAAAAAAAAAAGGAAGAAAGCAGAAAACCTAAATGGTTGTTTAGTACTCCTTGGGGTCTAAAAAAATTGTGAGGTACAGTACCATGAAAAATTGGGGGCAATAACTGTAGAAACAAACCCTACAACAGGTATGCGCCTTCCCCATCCTATTACAACAATAATCTTATTGCTAATAATAAGTATTATAACAATGAGGCTGAATTATAATTTGAGATATCAAGTGATGTTGTGTATAGTCGAGGTATTGCCATATATATATATATAATTGACCAATACCAATAGGTAACTTATAACATCACACCTGCCTCACGAAATCCACGATTGCTTCAAAATGGTTTGTGTTTTGTCCAATATCCCCTCGTATCTGTGATGATGTTGATGATGATGATGATGATAATGATAATGATGATAATTAAGAATAAAATTAAGAAGCATAAGCATTCACTTTGATATGGAACCGAAAGGAGTCTTCTCCGTTCATATGCTGCACAAAGGTGCAGGGTATCATTGGTTGATCACAACACTGACACTGATGCAATTCACTCTGCTGGTTAGGGCAGGAATTTGGAAGTTGTTCAGGGTGCCGTCGATAGCTCGCATACCGATTTCGAAGGACACTGTTGGATCTTTAACATCCACCATCTAATGCTTGCAGACGGTAGTCTTTTTGACTTCCATACGAGGGATTGCACACACATTGATGAATCACCCTGCCTGCAAAAACCAGGATGCCAGTCTATAGCTGGATCAAGATTCAAACCCAAGCTAGACAGCTTAGAGGTCAGCTTAGAGATAAGTGTTCGTACCTCTAAGCCATCCTGTCAGTCCCTAAAAGTAGTGAGGAAACAAGTTAAATTCAATGCACTCGTTCTGTGATATCAGTTTCAAAAGAAATCTGTTATCTCTGGCTTGTTATTCCAAAAATCTTGCAAAAAATATCAGGTAAGGTTTTACAAAGTAATTGGACTCTCCTTGGTTGTGGTAAACAATAACGTAGTCCCTTGTCTGTCTTACCTATTCTCCAAAAGTCTATTCCACTGCAGTTAAGCCGAAGTGACAAAGGCTCGAGGCTAGAGGAGATATTAATTTCTGAATCAATGGCCTGAATCAAACACCTCCACTGTGAATACTCAATCAGTTTGCAACATGAATGTTACATATGATCTGTTCCTCTACTCTCTCATTAAGGTTTTTGGCCATATTTGTACGTGTTGGCCATATTTTGAACTGTGATCAATTAGCCCTTGAAGTGTAGATCTGGTCAGTACATGTGCAACGTAGCCCAATGCCATACTAATATTCATGGATAGTGGATTGCAGCTCGTCAGCAAGATGGGGAACAAATAAATTTATGAAGAATTAATCGAACTACCCTGGACATTGAGTAGGCTGGGTCTTTGAGGCAGAAATCACAAAGTAATCCTCCATTGGAAAGGATGAAAAATAATGTCCATCTTCCAGTTAGAGTATATCACCTCCATATCCTATAAACTTGGCAAAGAAAAAACTAGATTTGGGATTGAATGTGAAAAGCAAGTGATACCTGGCACGACCCCAGCACAAAGTCTCTGACATTCGATGTTCCCATCTTTGAAATGTTGCATCTCACGTGGCTTGGTTATTCACCATGCAGGCAGCCGTAACCTCTGCTGTGAGACAGGATGTAAAATTTGCCTACATTTGCTCAGGACTCGCAGGCATATCTGCAATTTTCATTTCATCCTTCGAGTGGAGGAGAATTTGGTTTTTGTTACTGAATTTGGCAGGATTGGGTCGATTAATGGAATAAATTCCAAGTGGCGTACACATGGTGATGTGAAACCGTTCAGTGAAATGGACTTCTTTTACTTTAGAAGCCATGATGTACAGAAAGCCAAATCAGTAGCAGTGTCAAGCCTATTTTATTACCTTAGGGGCATGCTGACTTGTGAAATTACCCATGAGTTAGCAGCAGGAATAGTTACATTCGTGGTATAGCAGATGCCGCTATAATCCCACCTCTACTGACAGCAGGTCATATGAAGTTTCATGATCAGGCCCAAGAGAGCTAGCAAACACCAGAGTGTGGGACTGAATGTAAAAACGAGAGTATTAGCTGATGGGTCAAGAGAAACTATCAGCAAAATACTGATTCTTCAGAATTCTAGTGTGTGATTTTAACACATAAGAAAGTGCAAGCAGATGGTACAGTTGGATTAACACCTCCTTCTGACAGACAGTCTGTTTCACAATACAGCATTTCCTGGAATTTCAACAAATTGAAGTTTCAACAAAGGAAAAAAAAACATGCGAGAGGCGATATTGTATAAATACTGAAAAGCAGCTGTTCCTATATAATGTTTCATGGATTGCACACTGACTGTTCAAGAGAAATAGTGTGATAGCTAAAGAAAAAAATAACTTCAAGTTGGATACAAAGAAACAGACAAACGAGCATTTGGATTACTAGCGGAGTACCCGCCATAAGGGCAATCTTGTTCCAAGCATGCAACACGTTCTTCAGACGTATACCTTTATTTGGGTGGTATATAGGCAACTGATAGCTCTGTGTACACAAAAAAAACCCATGAAGTTATGTGCTTGAAACAAAAACCTACCTACTGCTTATAATTCAAAACAACTCACTGCACTGGAAAACGTGAGGACAGGACTACTGTACTGGAAATGGTAAAGCGTTGTAATACCCTCCCTCACCTGAAGGCGGTGCGACACGATACACATTTACATAGAGAATTTGCGTCC
>CM068958.1:74878589-74889698 GCA_035128595.1 Eptatretus atami | reverse complement strand
AAAAAGTGCAAGGGTGCCAATATTTTTGGCCACGACTGTATTTCTGCCATTTTAGAAGGAACATTCACACAATGAGATGATTCAACGTTATGTAAGTATTTTTAAAAACAGGAAAAAATAAAATTAGCAAACTGAGAGAATCCACTAATAAAACATCTCGACAGGTATAAAGTTCCTCGTCCTCTGCTCATTTGGGAGTAGTTGAGGAGAGGGACGTGAAGTGGTTATTATTTTGAGATAGTATGGGGGGCGGGGGGGGGGACAGTTGTTTGAGCAACATTTGCCATGCAGTTATTTAAAGTAATAATGGCAAATATTACACTGTCTGATGAAATGCATAAATTATTTGTGATAGAAAAAAAGAGTTTGGAAACCATGCTATTTTAATACAAGGGAATATTGTATTTGATATGTGAACACTGATGTTTCAAATGCGCAGCTTGCAATTGGTGGATGAGTTACTTTTGTCTGTGGCTGGAATAGTAATACGGATAACTCACCAACAGATACCTTCCTGAAGATGATTTGTATTGGTGCAAATGAGAATTAGTGATAATAAATTATTTATGTTGAGATGTTTATTTATGTTTATTTATTTTGAAGGTGCAGCTGTCACTTCTACTGAATAATAAATAGGAATTAAAAACATTGTGCTCTCGTTTGCAATACTTTACTCAAAATTTTGCTCCACTTGGAACTTCCAGGAACTTGTGACAATGATGGACACAGTAACACGAAATTTAACACAACAAAAATAAAAATATTTGTTTCCTTACAAAAAAGAAAGGATGATGATGGACTTCAGGAAGATGGAAATCAACCAATTTTGGAGGATGGTGATGCATGTACATCTCCACAGGGAATAACCACAATGAAGGTGCCTGAAGCACACCAAACTTTTAGTGTCCCATCTGCATTTACAGCAAAATCCTTGGCAAGACCTGGACTCAACAATTGTACATTATGTAAAGAACACATCCCAAGATACACAAATTCACTTTTTTGGAGTTTGTTTTCCACTTTCACCATCACTTCAATTATTAATTGAGCTAGTTTCTTGACCATCTTTTGTCTCGCTTCCTCTTAGGATCGAGTTTTTGTTGTAAACTGGAAGCTTTGAAGTATTTCAGTTCGAGGAGTCATTAAAGGATGCATACTACTTACACTGGAAATAGTTTGACCATGTAGTTTTATAGTCTCAATAATGGTGCGGCACTTCCTGATTGGATGGATGAAAATGAAGCACAATGCAAGCAAGCAATACTTGACTAGACTGAAGTGCAGTGTATTTTCATATGATAAAAGAATGGCACCCCTATGGTATTGTCGTATCGACAGTCACCAATGTATTATTGCCATGCTGAAGCAATGTGCGACATGAATGGCCGAATCAAATGAAATGACGTTTCGGTGGAAAACACAGCTTCTTACCCCAATGGGTTATGTATCCTGCTGGTCTCCTAAAACGAGTTTGTTAACCGAATTTAGGTTTCTCCCCAGCGAGTTCCCAAATGCTGAAAAGGTTCATGCGCACACGAAGGCAGGAGTCAGGTGACACGTTTCTTAATAAATAATACAGATTTATCAAAATAACCGCATGACAATGTGAACAGAGATTCCTGGGATGAGAGATAGACTGAAACATATGAAGAAAAGGGAATAAATAAATGCACATAACTGCAGCGATAGAAAACTCAGGTGCCGTGAACACACAACCACAATAACTCACAACTGGAGGAGGCAGTCAAGATATTTTAAAATATACAGGGTGAAAATAGTCCACCACAGGCAGCAAGGTTCAGCCCCACAGCCACAGCACCGGGCGAGTTTGCGCACCTCAACGTCAGAGAAACTGATTCCAATGTGAAGAGAGAGTTTGTCTCCTGAAGCCCCCAACTCCTTCTTCAACTACTACTCCAAGATCCATTTCCATTGGCAATGCTCACAGTGCCTTCAGATCCCTCACTCCAAGTGGGCTCTGTCAATCATGCAGCAAACAGTTGTGACATCACATGGACCGGTTGGCATCATGGTGCCCCTCAAAGCATTAGAGGCCATGGGGAGGCATTATAGCCACACACAGGATGCTGATATTTAAGTACACCCCGCTCTTTACCTTTCCTGGTGCCTTACCTGATATTACAGAGAGGACACGATGAATTATACTTTCCTATCTAACCCTGATGTCAACGATGCCATCTCTCACAGCATACATAAAACAGGACTTCACTCGAATGGGTCCCTGGTTACAGAAAATGTTCCAACCTACACAAACACATGGACCATGCTAACTTAGCATACGAGCTATGTACCCCCTCCAATATAATATCATGTACATTTTATACCCATTTTACCCACCAGTCATATTATTCCTCATGGTGATAGTGCTGGTGTCATACATTGGAATCCCATAAGCCACATTTATAAGGTTGGAATGGGATGTCCACAACATGCATGGTGTGGACATTTATAAGCATGGATTTAATCCTGGATTTATCACCTACTATTCCTAAACATCCATCCAATGGGACCATACTTGGTACAGAGTGTTGGTGCTGCCAAAGCAGTTTCCTGGGCTGTTTGGCACAATCCTGGACGGGTCTACACTCCAACGCAGGATACTCAAATGGCTCAATCATCCCAGCAAGCTGGTACTCATTTTGCCAACCTCTGAAGGATAACAGGCTGAATCAAACCCACCTGATATTAATTCAACGGCTAAGCGGGATTTGAAATCGGTACCTGAGGATCCCAAGCCCACCAACCTAACCATTAAGCCAACACCAGGCATATTCCTCAACAAAATTCTGGAAAATTTCTGCTGAGCAACAACGGGAATCAAAGTGAACAAAAATAACCACAATCCAACAAGCTCTTATACACCCCACCACCAAACCAATCATGAATACCAATATGACTACTCCTTCAATGGAACCAATTATTCAAATATTCTTGTTTGGCCCAAGTCTTTCAGGAACCCAGTGGCTGGGCCTGACATGTTACTGAAGGAGGCAGGAATTTACAATTTGACAAGAGTGCAAACATTTGGAATCACCTACTCTTTCAGAAAGTCACTGTGGGATATTTAACATTTACCAACTAATGCTAGAAGACATGAGGCCAAATGTGACATCCATTTGAGGAACGACAAAACCTGTGATGCAACGCTTTGCCTGGGAAGCACCAATCAATCTGACAGTTTGTCGTCACGTTGGCAATTGAATGCAAGCCAGACAGTTCAATGGCACGCACCCTCCGCACCATCCTGTAGGACTATTTCCACAAAATATATCGTTCTAAAATACGCAAATTGGTGTCTGTCTGTCTGTTTGTCTGTGTGTTTTTTATCGTGATGCATTTGGTCATTACTTAACTAATCTCAAATAAACTTGACGGGAGGACTAAGGGTCACACGATGGAGGTTGTAGCGACTTATTTTGCACCCCTCCCCAAGCGGATTTTCCTCCTTGGTTGAAATTCATGTTAAGGTGTATAACTGTGTTAAGATGAAGAATCCTGTTGTTTTTCAAAGGACGATTCTAATAACAAAAGTAATAATAATAACACGAATGACAATGGTATAATATTAATGCTATCACAAACAAAATGTTAACATGAATAACATCAATATATCTCACTAATAAAAGGCTGTGTGTGTGTGTGTGTGTGTGTGTGTGTGTGTGTGTGTGCGTGTGTCGTTGATTGGTATCTACATATGTGAGGTTCAGAATGTAGAATGGAGTCCTCATAGGGTGCGCTCAAAGTATCCACCTTCATTTCAATAAGGGGTCACGATTCATGGACCAAGCTGTGAAGTTTCCTGTTCTCAAAGTTTCGCGCCGAGGGCTCTCTTCAGGATCGTCGCTGAGCCCTGGACAGCTTCCAACTGCAGTTTGTTTGTAATAATATTCCCAAGGATGGTTTTTAGCTCAGATGTAAAGTAGTTCCTGGGAGATTATGGGATGGCGCATCGTCCGTCCATCCGCCCGTCCACAAATATTTGCAACTTCTTCTCAGAAACTACACATACAATTTCAATGAAATTTGACCACAACCTTCATCGACCATGACGGCATAAAAAAATAAAAGGGGTCTGAAGGGGTTTACAGAGGGAGTTTAGGGGGGTGGGGGTGGGGGAAGAGGGTTGTCTCCCCAAAGAGGTATTTGCTTTCTTCTCAAACGATAGACACAATTCCAAAGAAACTTCACGATAACCTTCATCGCCCATGACGTACCAAAGTTTGTTCATTACATTAGAAAAATCTGGCTCGAAGGGGATTTAAGGGGGGTTGCCCCCCAAAATATGCATTTGCTTTCTTCTCAGAAACTACACATGCAATTCCGATGAAACCTGACCACCATCTTCACCACCCGTGATGCATTAAAGTTTGTTCGCGACATTAAAAATAATTGGGGTCCAGGAGGGTCTATGGGGAGATGGGGGTTGCCTCTCAAAATATGCATTTGCTTTCTTCTCAGAAACTACACACACAATTCCGATGAAACCTGACCACAACCTTCACCACCTGTGATGTACTAAAGTTTGTTCACGACATTAAAAAAAAGTTGGGGTCGAAGGGGTTATATAGGGGGGGGGGGTTGCCCCCCAAAATATGTATTTCCTTTCTTTTGTGAAACCACACACACAATTTCAATGAAATTTGACCACAATCTTCATCACCCATGATGTACCAAGGTTTGTTCATGCCATTAAAAAAATATCCTTAGTTATTTACTTCTCCATTACATATTTTGTGGGTCATCCATGCCTACCGGTGGTTTCCTGCTTATCTTATCCAGCCACCACCAGGTGTGTGCCCAGTGGTATTGCCCCGATGTTTAATATCTCTGTGAGATTATTTGTCATCATTCCTGTATCACTGGTACAACTTTGGCATTCTTCAGCTTCCAAGATCTTCACACTTCTTTCTTGAGGTCTTGGTGTTTGGTCATTTTCTTGATTTCTGCATCGTTTCGTCCAAAATTAAATGCTATTAACACCTCTGTCAGCAATGCCTATTCTCTTTTTTTGTACCTAAGTATGATATCTGGTTGCAATGCTTGTTTTCGATGTTCACGCTCGATGGGATCATTAGTTGTACGTGAGCGGCAGGTACTTCAATGTTTTCAGTGATTACTTATGGTTCATGTTCCCACAATTTTTTTGGAACTGGGACATCAAAGTTTTTGCTGATGTGCCAGTGGATTACATTACAAACTCTGTGTGTCGTTGTTGTGCAGCTGTTCTGACATGAGTTTTTTTTGTGTGTGTGTGTTTGGTCATTATGCAAAACATATCATCTCTCTACTCACCCCATCTCCACCCCTCACCTTTCTCTCTTCTTTTTTTCATACTCCTCTCTCTCTCTCTCTCTCTCTCTCTTTGCATCCCTCCCTCCCATGGTATAGCAACATTTGGTGAGGCATAGCTCTCCCCACCTCCCCCCTTCCTTGCTCTTCTCCCCTTCTAGCTTTCCATCCCTCCTACCTCCTCTCTCTCCTCTCCCAATCTCCTCTCTTCCACTCTCTCTCCCTCCCCTCCCTCCTCTCTGAACCCCCTCCTTAACACCCCCGTCAGTGAAGTGTAGGGTTGTTTTTTCTGGTAAATTCAAATAAAATAACTTTTGTAAGTACTTGTCAGTACATAATATATTTGTACTTGTGTGTTTATATATGTGTATTTGTATGTACATGTATGTTGTAAAAATAATCTCAAAAACAAGAACACAAATATAAAACAAATTAAAATAAATACACATACATGCATGTTTGTTCATTTGCTGGTTTGTGTTTTTTTTTTGAAGCTGCATTCAATCGATATTTTAAAATAGAGTGCAAGTTTTTAACTGTAAGTTAAATAATTTCATTTTAAGTTATACTTAGAGCTGGGCTGATCTCAACTTGAACCTCTGCATCATGAGCATCTCAGAGTGCACACTACATTATAACATCCCATGAACACAAGTAGCAATCACCTGTCCTGATTGTAGTCCTCACTCATATATTATCTCCATGCAGTTGTGCAATTATTGTGGATGTAAGTGTTGTGGTGTACTCACAGCTAGTGTGCACTAATACGTGAAGCATCCCATGAAATATAGCCTTTTTTTGTTTATCCCAAACTTGGACACCAGCAAAGCACTTATTCCAGACCCCATTCGAGATTTATTCATGACTCTCGCCACGTGGCCAGTTTCCAACCTCCATTGATTTTTCCAACACTTCAAACATGCACACACCAGCAGCCAAACCTGCAGGCGGGGTGCACCTGCTGCAGTGCTCTTTCAGGGAATTTCCCTCACAGGCTGTGGTGGTACAAAGAGGTGAAGATCCCTGTGAATGTCACTTTCTAATCCTCACTCTCTGGTCTTTGTTTTAGCCATCTAATAATGGATGAGGATGGTGTTTAATGTAGTTAATATGTGGGATATTTTTGGACATCAACATGGTATATTTTTGATGAATGAGGACATCGTTATGGTAAACTTTTGGAATGTCTGATTTGTGGTTAATGGAAAACAACTCCAGGTAAGAGTTTCTGCTACACACTACAAGAAACTTCATCTGTGAACATGACCTTTTTCAGGTGATCTTCATCATCCTTGATGTGACTGAGCATTTCCGGTAAAAACACCTTGCGCTTGGGTCCATCATTACCCTTGCCGAAGGAGGGCATTGCATTTGGTCCGTTTGTTACATGGCGAAAAATTTTTTTTGCCAAGTATGTTGGTCTATAGTGTTTGTCTGTTTGTTTGTCACAATTTTTGGCCACAGTTTTTAAGCAATGGTTCTGAATTTTTTTTGCCTGTGCAGGTGACCGGCCAAGGGCAGCAATGCTTAATTTTGGAGCAGATGCAAATCCATATCTGAGATTTTTAAAAAAGTGATTCTTCACCATTGAGAGATAGGGCCAAAAACGATATATAGCAGAATATTTCAAAAGGTTTTGGATGGATTCACACGAAACTCGGTGGACAGGTTGGGAGTGCCACTAGGACGAAGCGATGCAATTTTGGTGAAGATCCAAATCCAGATTTGGACACGAGAATTATTTAGTTTTTAGCTGATTCTTCACCATTGAGAGATGGGGGCTAAAACGATATTGCATGATATCACAAAAAAGTTGTGGATGGATTCGGATGAAACTTGGTGGACAGGTTGTGTGACAAGGACTAATTGATTCTATTTTGGTGAATATCTGAATCCAGATCCAGATTCATGAATTTTTCAAGCGATTCTTCACTATTGAGAGATGGGGCGAAAAACGATGTATAGCACAATATTTAAAAAGCTTATGGATGAATTCTGCAGAAGCTTCGTGGACCGGTTGGGTGCGTGAAAAGGACCAATTGATTCAATTTTTGGTGAAGATCTGAATCCGGATGCGGAGAGGAGAATTTTTTTAAGTGATCTTTCACCATTGAGAGATATGGCCGTAAACTATGTATAGCATGTTATCTCTAAAAGTTGTGAAAGAGTTGGTGAGGTGACAAGAACAAGCAAATTCGATTTTGGTTAAGGTCTGGATTCAGATCCGACCTATCAGTGGGATACAAAATGTAAACTATTCAGCCTGGTGGAGGTATGTTCTCTACCAAGTGCTGTTCCGTTTCACCAAGTGTCACTCTATGAGAGATTTTTCATTTGTCTGTTTGTTTGTTTGTCCGCACAGAACTTTAGTGTTTTTCTCTGCAACCGCATGTCAGATTGAGATGAAATTTTCACCATCAGAGTAACTACTCAAGTAGAATATTTTATTGATAATTATGACATCATAAATCAAGTGTTGTAGCAGCCATGTTGGAAAACAGAAAAACTTTGGACCTCTGTATCTCTGAAACCGCACCAAGGAAAAATTGAAACTTGGCACATGGCAAGTGCCATGGGGAATATGTTTGATTTTTTTTTTTACATCATAGTGCCTTCTTTATGATGCCATGATTGCAAATGTAGAATGTTACATCTGATCAGTATGAAAATTTTTGAGGGTCCTTTTGGGATAACATGTTCCGCAGAAAATATTTGATGTCATAGGTCACCTTATTCGGCAGCCATATTGTTTGAAAAACTATAAAAAAAAAAATTAAAAATCTTTTTCTCTGAAGTGACTGAACAGATTGAGCCGAAACTTTACACGTATGACCGCCTATCCATGGGGAACACAAGGTTCACACATATGCTGTCATAGATCACATGGTTTGGCAGCCATATTGGATTTGCCCTAAAACCTATAAAAATCTTCTTTTCCAGAACGGCTGGACAGATCGAGGGGAAACTTCACACAAATGCTCCCCGAGCCTTGCGGATACCAGGGTATTAACGAATAATTGATGTCACATTGTCTGTCAGCCATATTGGATTGAGAGAAAATCTTAAAAAAATTCTCTCTTGAACCACTGATATCAATTGACGTGAAACTTCACAATTATGATCTCATATTGATTTGGAATATATGTTTTAAATTTCAACCTGATCGGACGTGTGGTATAGCAGCCAGAATTATTCAATTTTTTGAATCTGGGTTATTTGTGATTTTTTTTTTTTTAAAAATAAGGCTCACTTGGTTGAACCTGGATGGGTTTTGAGGGTAGAGGAGTAGAAGCTTAAATGTGAATCCTATCCAGGTTCCTCCTGATGACTGCATATTTGCTTCTTTGGGTTCCTTCTGATTACTCCAATGTAGGATTTGGTCTTCCATTTGATTTGAATTGTATTAATTTTAATCCTATTCTAAATTAAATTGATTAATAATAAATATCATGGATCAGGGTCAGGTGTCCAATCAAAGCAGGGTTGCATCAAAGTGTGACGTCTTGGTACCCAGTCATCACTGCCAGCAGTTATAAAGTGGCAGTTCTAGTTATTTCTCTCATTAATTACACAACACACCAGAACACAAACGAACAACAAAATACACCACACAAAACTACACAAACACCACACAAAATAAGTCCTGGTGAGGGCCTGCAATCTCTGATTGCTCTTTTTCTTGTTTGGTTTGAGTTCCTGCAGAATCTGCACTTTATAGATATAAAGGTTCGGTATTTTGTGCAAAATCCTGTGTATAGTGGTGGTTGGTAGTCCCAGTTCTCTGGATGTGCATCAAATGTATTTACTGGGACATTGTTGAAATGATTCATGCACTCGTTCAACCTCTGCTGCACTTGTGCTTCTTCGACCAGTACTTTTCTGTTTCTGACAACTTCCAGTCTCCTTAAACCTCATTTACTACTCTGTGATACTAGTCTGCGATGGCGGATTCCTCCATACCTTGTACGGAAATTACGCTGAACTTGCATGGCGGATCGCATCTCGATGAACCATTTGACACACTGAGCTTTCTCCTGCAGAGTCACCATTTCAACAAAGAAAACTTTATGAGTTTCTGTATCATATAAAACAAAGGTATCATTGTATCATTTGTGTTACAAAAACTATATTAAAAACCAAAGTTGTCTCAGTCTTTTTCGAACAATATATATACATTTTCACCAACTCTATATATAATATTATATATATATATATAATATTATATATAAAGTTGGTGAAAACCTGTTTGGTTGATTAATAACTCCAGGAAGAGAGTAGTCTGTGTCTCCTAAAATAAACATCACCACAGACCATAATCCCCCTTAATTAACGAAAATTAAAAGAAAGGCAAACGTAGTGCTGAAGAGTACAGTTTTTAATATTTTCAATGTATTTTTACTATCCTTTACAATGCTGATGGAAGCTCAAGTGCATATACATCACGTACAATACAAGGACATAAGCAGATAATAATGAACAAGTCAATACACTTTAATGTGATCTATTTGATATGCCCAGGATTTTCACATGAGAGAAGCACACATATGGGAATGATAAATCAATCTCATAACATTTTCTATGCTGTTAAAAAGAAAAGTTGTAATGACAAACAAAATTTTGCAAGATTGATTATTTTCTCACTTGCAGGTAGTGGGGATTGTTAGTAGCCGAGTATCATCCTTCGCAAAAGCTTAGGTGAAGACCATGCTTAGTCAAAGAGTAGATATGCCACCCAGGTTGAGAGAAAAGTCCTTTACCAAGAGAGTTACAGCCAAAATGTTATAAAGATAGCAACTTTATCACTTACTTTTGTTCACAATAAACGATTCATTTTTTAGTCACAGGCTATTTATATAACATACACTTGCAACTTCAATACATTGGAGAAGCTGACTTAAGCTCATTTCTGAAATCAGGCCTGCTCCACAATGCACATGGTAATACAAGTTACAAAAACGTGCTTGTTGTTCTTCAAAGTAAGCAGTATTTTCCTGATTAAAAGACCAGTGAACAAAAAAAACCAAAAAACATTATAGTTTCTTTGCTTCTTTTCCAGCAGTGATTTCTAAACACAAGCTTGTTTGGAGTGTACAATAATGCACAAACGGCCCTGTCTGACACATGGTGTTGCATGCCAGAGCTTGACCTGGTACTTCATGATACCCAACATTGAGATAAGTTGTCCGGTCTTTAGAAGAGTTGAGGAACAGTCGTTAAGTAAAAAGTGTAACGCAATGGATGTAGTTTTGCTCCTCCACCAGCCTTGCCTTGTACAAAAAAAGTTGCATGCTCTACTTGCTGGTCTGCATGAAGGATTCCTCATAAACTTGCTGCTTTATAAATTACCTCTTTCCAGTCTTCTAAATAGTAGGTCGATGACAGAATGCTACAGCATGCAAAATAACACATATGACTGGTGTTGGCTTAATGGTTAGGTTGGTGGGCTTGGGATCCTAGGATTCTGAGTTAAAATCCCACTTTGCTCTTGAATTAATACCATATGGGGATGACTCTGCCTGTCATCCTTCCGAAATGAGTACCAGCATGCTGGTATACTGTGTCGGAGTGGTGACCTGTCCAGGATTGTGTCCAATAGCCAAGGAGACTGCTGAGGCAGCACCAACGCTCTGCACAGATTATGGTCCTGATGGATGGATGGATTCAAAATATAAACTTGTGAGGGGTGTGAAATTGAACATTCAGCAAAATGGGAGGGTTCAATGGTAGTTGCAGGTAAAAGGGAGCTTGAAAAGGGGTTAAGTAATTATAGGCAGGAGGAGTGTAACGGGGGAGGGGGGG
>CM068958.1:74864768-74878575 GCA_035128595.1 Eptatretus atami | reverse complement strand
ATGTGGCGATGATGAGCAGATGGAGGATTTATGTTGTTTTTTTTTAAGACCTTGGGAATGTGAATAAAGCTGTAGTGAGCTCATCTCCAAAGAGAGTATAGAGAGTGCAAAAACCATAGAGAGTGCATAGAACACCATTACCCCACGCAGCCTTGAGAAAAATGATATTGGTCTGGGGTCTTTCCAACTGTTGCTGTGCATTTGTCATGAAACTCACAAACAGTGCTAATGCACCACCATATTTGTCTGAATGCTGAATCTCAGTGATCTCACAGTTACTCTGCCATCAGGGCATGAGACAGCGTAAATATTTTTACAAGTACTTACTGTCAGACCCCGACATTTGCAGGGGAAATGTACCTGAAAAATGTCACGAATGTCGAATCCGTGAATGTCGGGGCATTATTTAAATGGGAAAAAGGAGGATTGGTTCCCGGCGGTTCATGATTTAAAAGGAATTAGAGTAATTTGACTGCGCGCAGTCGACGGGTATGCCTACGCTCTCCCGCACAAACACTTGAGTATTGACATATTTGACCCTTGACCTTTATCATATCTGGCCCAAAATCTTAATCAGTTAATTGCCCTGTCTAACTTTACCTTTGTACCAAGTTTGATGAAATCCTGTGCAATATTTCTTGAGTTATGGCGTAAACAGTAAAATTCAGAGTTTGACCTTGACCTTTGACCCTTGGCCTTATCACATCTGGCCCAAAATCTAATCACTTAATTGCCCTGTCTTACTTTACCTTTTTACCAAGTTTGATGAAATTCTACAATTTGCTTCTTGAGTTATCGCGTAAACGAAAATCCGGACGGACGGACAACCCGGAAACATAATGCCTCTGGCACCCTGGTGCGGAGCATAAAAATGAAAAACCCCGTGCAAAACAGCTAATACCCTCACAAAAAAAAACCTGAAAAAATGCGAAAAAACAAAAAAACGTGAATATGTTTGCAAAACGTGAAAAAACCCTGCAAAAACGTAAAAAAAAATGGATATGTGAAGCTTGGGCTGCGAATGTCGAAGCAGGTCACATTTTATGAACCGCGAATACACTGAATTTACGAATGTCGAATCTGCAAATGTCGGGGTCTGACAGTATTTCTAAACGGAAGGTTTTTGAAAGTAGCAAGAAGGTAATTTGTGTTCTCTGATATTCAGCCTGGTGTTTGTGTCCTTTATGACATCCCTAAAAACAGTAAGTTTCCTGTTTGAAATGATTTTCAATTTTGCTTGACTGCCAGACAGGCAGCCAGACTAAATAAATTACCTTTCTCCTCTTTGTGCATGCGTGCTCAGGATGAGATTCCATACAATTTTCCAATTTCAGAGCAAACGTGCAGCCAAACTGCAGGTTCATCTTCTGATTCATGTTCCGATTCATGTTTCTCAGTGTTCAAAATATAAAATTCAATTGAAATGAAGTTGTTCCTTGATCATAAACCGACGTCTGTAGACAGACAGACAAAGTGAACCAATTGCTGAATCCAACTTTTTGCTTCAGGCATATGGGGTAAACATGAAAAGATTGAAAGAGTGTGAAGTAAGCAAGCTTTGGTTTGGGGCAAGAAGATAAGAAAAATAAAATATGGTTAAAGGGAGTTAAATAGAGTATCTTCAAATTTAAAACAAATTTTTTAATAAGTATTTGGATAAAATAAATATATGATTATGTGTACCATGCTTTTTACAGAGCGTTGGGGCTGCCGGAGCAGTTTCTTGGCACGTGTTATGCTCGGTGGTTAATTTTGGCAATTATATTAAAAAAAAAATGCTTTTGTAATTATCTTGTCCAAATTCATCTAAAATACTTCGTGATAAAGAAAGTTTAGTGTAGAGAAGAAGAAGAAAAAAAAAAGGATGGAAGATGTAACAACAGTTTGTTTTGTCCAACGTTTTGCTCCAAAAATAAATATTCCAATGTCTGATGTCTGAATGAAGAAAAATGTATTTGCTTGAAGGATTTTTTTACCTACAAAATATCAGATGGTTTCCACAATTATAACTGAAGAACAATAACGAGTAAGCAAAGATACAGCCATAAAATGAAAAGTGGTGAATTCTCCAAAATGGGCTGTGGCCGTTAACCACCTGGCCAGCTTATGTCCATGTACGAGAATCCTTCACCACATGTCCCATACCACCCGATCATAAGCCTCGCCCCACCTGGCTCATTTAGAAGACGAGGAAGGAATAAATGCATGAACGGATGCAGCTGATTGACTGTTTGCAAACAGATGCAGCAGCAAGTTGGATGCAGGCGGTCATTTGCACAGCAGGAAGAAAAAAATAATAATAAAAACCACCGCTAATCTGCCAATGAGCACACGGTGCTTCGTATCCCCGAAGAGCATTAATTTGTCCAAATTGCTCAGATTTGAAGTCCCACGTCAGATGGTGAGGAATATTCCAGGGATCTTGGCCGCAGAAAGTCGAGAAATGGTCTGGAGACGTACATAGAATGCTAAACAAAGTTGCTCTGTGATTAAGAAAGATTTAATAAACCGAATCACCATGCAAACGAGAGTGATGGATGAAATGTTCCATTGTATTTCAAAACGCAGGCTCTGTGCAAGTATTGGCAATGCTCCTTATTTGAAACGGTGAAGCTTTCGTGCAATTTTTGAGTGATTTGAATGCAGGTGGCCAGCATGACCATAATCTCTGTGAGCGCAGCAAGCGTCGGCCATAAATAAATACAAGGCTGTGACCGCAACCTGTGCCTGAAAGGGGTCCTTATGATGTTCATTATTCCACAATTAATTGGACTTAACACAGCAGTTGCACTCATTGTCTCCGATTGCACGTTTTGTGCACAGGAGGTGGTTGTGTGTCAAACCGATAGTTGAGTGTTGAGCCCAACCACATTAGCAACCGCTCTCAATCAGACCAGATAAATGCAAGAAAAAGAGATTTTCCCCATCATGCACTGCACCTGATGCCATGGATCTCTTTGTGCCTCTCCTTATTATGCCCTCTTCTGAATAAGAAAACATCCATCCAGTGAAAATGTGTGCATTTTTCATAAGTTAAGTATATTCTCAGAATTATTTACTCATCTGCACTCTATTACAACAGGGAAACGTCTGGAAATACTTATTTTTCTTTCGGATGTAACACATTTCTGCAGGTAATATAATTTGCTTGAGCAGGTTGGGGGTGTGGGGTGGTTGTAGGAGTAGGGTGTGGCTGTGCTGCTGATGGAGTTCCCCCTGTAGGTTAGCACAGGAATATGGAATTTGATCATGGTGCTAGCTGGCAGAAAGAGCTAGTGGTATGCATATTCACCTATAAGCCATCGAGCTTGGGTTTGAATCTTGGCCCACTGACAAACTGACATCTTGGTGTGCTCAAGTAGGGTGAGCCATCAATATATGTACTGTCCCTCGGATGGACGTGAAACTGGGTGTCCCTTCTGCTGCCATTAGTTGGTGGATGTTAAAGATCCTACAGTGTCCGTCATGAAGAGCAGGCAAGCTATCGCCAGCACCCTGGCCAAATTCAAAATTTATACTCTAACCTACAGTGGGCAATTAGTCTGTAGAGACTGTAGATTTAATCTATCCTGCAGCATTATCTGTCTGTGTGTGTTACATTGAGCAAGGAGGTAAAACGATGCCATTATTATGTGATTTGCTTGAAAATTTTGCATTGTTTTTGCTTAAATTTGTAGATTTTGTTGATAATTTTGGTACATGCCACCAGGAATTAATAATGACTGGTAAGTCCATAAAGAAGTACACCAAAAGAGGGTCATATGCCAAAATTGTCATCATGATCATCATCATAGTCACCCGATTCATCATCAACATGATCATCGTCATCAATACGATCATCGTTAATTGTGCAGAAGTATCCCAGTCGCAAGAGAAAATAATTAATGAAGAAAGCTGTCCACACTCATCTGCTTGCTATGCCACAAGCTCTGAACATCTCCATTACAAGGCCTTTTCACATCCCTCATTCTACAAGACGATCACACAAAGAGGGAGTGACGGATAATGAACTATGGAGTGGCCAGACGCAGAGGCAACACATTATTATCTGTGGCAGTGAGAGCATAATCAGATCAAGCGCAGCATGCCGTGCTGGCAGGATGGCTGCGGTGTTGTAGGGAGTGCGCTTTTGACAGAGGAACAGCCAAAGATATCTGCCTGGTCAGTTCAACTCACAGGCAGTAGAACCACTTAACCGCCTCACCACAATCAGTTTAATTCAAATTAGAGAAAACAAAGAAAGATTTAGTCAATACAAAGTTTCAGAGTTCAGAAGCAGAGCACATAATGACAGGTTTTATCAGAACTTATTGTTTGTTTGGTTAAGTCAGCATGTGGACATCCCACTTTGTGAAATCAATAACTTCAAGCTTGGATCAAATCACCTCTTGACAACTGCAGCTCTTAAGGGACAATTAGTCATCACTCAAAGAATGATTATACATCAAAACAACTCCAGGGAAGCTCACAGACCTTCAAAAAAAGATAAAACACATGATGCAACCAAATCATAAAACGATCACATTGCTAGAAAACTTCAAAAATGCTGTCAGAAAGGTACAAGGATAAGCACATCAGCAGAAACACAATCCATTTTCCATAAAAACAATCTTTGCTTATGGAGTGAGCAAGGCAATAGAATCTGGCAGGAAGGGGTGGGGACCAGTGCATACGAGACATAAAGAAAAACGATTCAATAGCAGCTTGCAGTCTAGTAATGGAGGGTGAGAGAGAGAGAGAGAGAGAGAGAGAGAGAGAGAGAGAGAGAGAGAGAGAGAGAGAGAGAGAAGAGAAGAGAGAGAGAGAGAGAGAGAGCAGATTACGAGTCATAATGCAAGATGGCAAGATATAGTGGTGGTTGGCCCCCAATTATTTCCAAGCCACTTGATTTTGGTGAGGTTTCTGAGTTACAACCCTTTCAAGAACCAAGAAATACATTCAGAGAAAATAAGTTCTCATCTTAATCTATCAAAAAGACGAAAAAACTCATCTTAATCTATTCTCATCGTAAAAAATATATATTTAACATTTTTTATATTTATATTATATATATATATATATGTATAATTTTTGTATATATATTATATATATATATATATATATATATATATATTATATATATATAACATACATAACTCCAGGAAGCTGCTATTGAATCGTTTTTCTTTATGTCTCGTATGCACTGTCCCCACCCCTTCCTGCCAGATTCTATTGCCTTGCTCACTCCATAAGCAAAGATTATTTTTATGGAAATGGATTGTGTTTCTGCTGATGTGCTCATCCTTGTACCTTTCTGGCAGGATTTTACAGTTTACTAGCAATGTGATCGATTTATGATTTTGTTGCATCATGTGTTTTAACCTTTTGTGAAGGTCTGTGAGCTTCCTTGGAGGTGTTTTAATACATATTATATATAATATATATATATATATATATATATATATATATATATATATCCTGGTGTTGGCGCAGTGGTTAGGGCAGCTGCTTGGGATCCAAAGGTCCTGAGTTCAAGCCCCGTTGGGCCACTGAATTAATACACCAGGGGGTTGACTCAGCCTGTCATCCTTCCGAGGTCGGCGAAATGAGTACCAGTGTATACCCGGTTAAAATAGGTGTACCATATCCCTGTGTCGTAAGAGGTGACCAGGGTTGCGTCAGGAAGGGCATCCGGCGTAAAACATGTGCCAAATCACTATGCGGATCATACGGATGATCCGCTGTGGCGACCCGAAAGGGAGCAGCCGAAAGAAGAAGAAGATATATATATATATATATATATATATATATATATATATATATATATACATGAATAGCGAGAGGGGAAAGGGAGAGGGTGAGAAGGGGGACGATTAGAGGGAGAGAGAGGATGGGGGGAAGAGAGGATGGGGGAGAGGGGAGAAAGACGGGAGAAGTGAGATGGGTACAGGAGGAAATGGAGGGTGAGGAGTGGGGAGTGAGGAGGGGTGGAGGAAGAGAAGGCAGTGTGAGGGGAAGGGAAGGCAGCATGAGTGGTGGGAAGGCAACCATACGGTGGAGTGTTAATTACGATTCATACTGTCTCATCAAAATGATTCCATGCAAAATAACAGTGATGATGGTAACAAAATAATATTTGAACTACATTTTCTACCGGTCATGCTACAAACACCGATCGGAGACAAACACCATCCGGAAACAAACACCGCCCGGAGATAAACACTGTCCGGCCACGTGCAGATACAAACGCTGCCTGAACATGTCCAGAGACAACCACTTCCCGGAAAAGACAGGAGGCAACCACCATCCTACACGTCTGAAGACAATCACCGTCTGGACACGTCTGTAGATGACCATCATCTAGACACATCCAGAGACAACCACCACACAGAAACATCCGAAGACAAACACTGTCTGGACACATCCGGACAACCACCACCCAAACATGTCCGGAGAAACCACTGCCTGGCCATGACCAGAGACAACCACGATCCGGACACATCTGGAGACAACCACCAGTTGGAGGCAACCACCTTGCAGACACATCCGGAGACAAACAAAATCCAGACATGTCCAGAGAAAACAACTGCCCGGACACATCTGGAGACAAACACTGACTGGAGACAAACACTGGCTGGCCACATCCGGAGACAACCACTGGCTGGACACATCCCGAGACAACCACTGCCCTGACACAACCACTATATTGACACATCCCGAGATCACCACCACCCGGACATGCCCATAGACAAACACTGTCCGGCCATATCCAGAGTTAACCACCGTCCGGACAATCAAATAATGTGTGAATGGAACTCTCTGGACGTCTCCGGGTGATGTGTGTTTTACCCGATCGCTCCTCGCTGGCCAAGCCAGTGCGGTCATATTAAACACCATCTGGAGATGACCGAGACACCCGGAATGTCAAACAATATACAAATTGGACACATGAACACTTTTTTGTAGCAGTTGGAATTGCTGCTAAGGTCAATTCTGCAGTTTACATTTTAAAATTTGTCTCAGTTTAAGAGATTCTAGAGTTTAGCGCAGGTGTGAGAATGAAACAAAGCAATGAACACTGGCATCCCCACGTTTGTATAAGCATTGCAATTTATCCAGCAATTCGAATGTACGATGATTCGTAGGCATTGAATGATATGAGTTAGGAAAGTGAAAAAATACAACTTTATCATTGAGAAATCGTTGCGGCCTGTTCCAATTGTCAAAGCATTGTTGAGCACGCCAAAAAAAACCAAAAGGCGAATTAAGACCCCATTGAGGGACAGCGAGGTGACCAAGGATGAGCCTTGATAAAGGATAATTAAATAAGGCCATTAATTATCTTCAAAAGTGAAGTTAAAATTAACTCAAACACCCAATTTTCATTCCTGCACTACCTTGGAGTCCCT
This sequence comes from Eptatretus atami, assembly GCA_035128595.1. Classification (NCBI taxonomy): domain Eukaryota; kingdom Metazoa; phylum Chordata; class Myxini; order Myxiniformes; family Myxinidae; genus Eptatretus; species Eptatretus atami. Next base: position 74,871,187 of record CM068958.1, on the reverse strand, counting down.
TTGTATGCATGCAAAGTTTAGGGCCGCTTGGTTTTATGGTTTTGGAATTATGAAGGAGACACACTGACGGACGGACTGACAACACACACTGACATATATATATATATATATATATATATATATATATATATATATATATATATATATATATATATATTTGCATATGGATAACACACACACACACACACACACACACACACACACACAATCTGTGGATCGATTCCCTTCCAAAGGGGTGGACTTGCATTGTCAAAATGGCTTATAAAGCCTACTTAGGCTGAATAATACTCTCATCAGTTTAGGAGTTGACACTGCTTTTAGCAGTGGGGTGGTTCTGTGTCTTTCACAGACTGCAATTAAAGTCACAAATTCAATTTTAACAATAATATCATATTTCCTAGATTGAATTTGAAATCCTCTTACACTGGGTAATGGATGCCTAAAGAGGGTGAATGTATTTTAGATGCCCCCTATTGGTCAGGACCCTTGCAGCAAGTGCTGGTGTGGCACAAGTGGCTCATATGCAACATTTAGGTTATTAACGAGGTTAATGTTGTATGTACTCCCTCAAGGAATGACCAGCCAGTATTTATCATGGGGTCTCAACTCTGTGCAGTGGTTATTTTTCCCTGCTAAAGTTGATGGAATTATTCTGCATTCGAGCCCTGTGGGCTGTGATGTGTGTTTGTCGGACCATGTTCTTTAGCCTTCAGACTGAGGTTTATCTGTAAATTAGTTTGAGAAGTTTTGTTGGACTGTGTACTCTGCATTTATGGCCAATGTGTTCCTAATTACCACCATCTTGAACCCCCGGAGCAATTTTTTTTTTAAACCGCCTAAAACCTTCTCGTGCTTACTTTGGGAGAGTGAAATGAACCAAGTACAAGTACAAGCATTATTTTTTCCACTCATTCTTCCAGCATTAGGCTCCGTCGGAATCAAGTTGTTTTTTTCAATATCGATATACCGGTGGGATAATACCGGTTTACCGGTATTCTTTAAAAAGAAAAAGAAAAACTGCATTTTTTTTTTTTAACACAGGTTCCAAAAATACGTACACATCATCGACACATGATAATTTTTCAAAGAATTCCCACGTGGGGCCTTTGTTTTCCCCCCATGATTAAAACGGTTATTTTACTTCCAACTTCAACTTGTATTAAAACTGATTTTGTTTTCAAGCGAGATCAGTGTTGGACATGGGGGTTGGGAGGCTAAAGGATGATGAGAGGGGTTTGAGATGGAGGAACGAATGGGTGGATTCAGGTGAGGGAAGTTTCCCATTGGAATAATGGGGTTTGAAAGGCAAAAAGGGCAGGATTATGAGAACTGAGAAGTTAGTGAGTTACTTTTTGGAAGTTCAAGGGCAAGGGACTGGCGATGGATGTGTAGCTGTAGTTAAAGAAGGGTTGAAAGATGGATTGATAGACGGAAGATGGAGGGATTAAAGAGGGATCGAAAGGTGGATTGTTCGACTGCAAGACAAAAGTTGGAGAGTTGAGACTCGGGGGACCGGATACATTACTCACGGAATAAATCATGCCATACTCAGCCATTTCCTTCCCCCATCCCTGTAAATAACGAGCGGGAACCGGAAGTTTATTCCACATGCAGATTGAAGACGTATCTTATTCTGGGAACGGGAACTAGTTCATAGTTCATTATTGGAATCGCTTTCATACCGGTATCAATATTGTGAATCACCGGCTCAGCACAGCCTGTCTAAAGCACACCCGATTCATATGAATAACCAATTGCTTTAAAACCAGCCATGAGGACAAAGAAGAACGCGATTTCTCGTGCAGAGCTGATGAGCTCGGATGCTGCGGTTTAAAAGATAAACCCTGCTGAACTTACTTCCTCGTACAGCTTGACGTTATACATGCCACTGTTCCTGTTCCACGTTTAGCCAAGACACTGTGTGCATCAAAGATTTTAAAATCATGTGCAGTATTTAAAGACTGAAAAACATTTTTTTCGATTTGTTGGTGATGTACCGTTTTTTCCATACTGATTTTTGTCGATACACCGGGATATTCAGAATTCCGAAATGAAAAATTATATCGATATACCTGATATATCATAATATCGCGACTCTATGCAGCGGTTTACAAGTGTACAGACGTCAAAGAAACATACAACACACAAACACGCAAACAGACACTTTTCAAATTGTGATATGATGGCCAGGCATTCTGGCCTTGTGAGCTAAGATGTATGTTTTTGTATTAGCATGCGTTTTGGTCTTTGGGCTGAAGTGCAGGTGCAAATTCGTTTGGCAAGGTTTGGTGGACTGGTTACTTTAGCCTTAGGGCCAAAGTACACGTCCTTCACTTTGTTGTAATGTTTCATTTTTTCCTTTATTTTTTTGTTGTTGCAAAAATGAACTCAAGTCCAATTTGATAATGCTACATGGAATGACCAGGCATTTTGGCCATGCTGAGTAGGATGTGTGTGTGTGTGTGTGTGTTTGTGTGAGCATTTGCTTTAACCTTTGGGCCAAAGTGCATGTGTATTCGTTTGACAAGATTTGTTTGATTGTGTCTTTAAGTCTTGGGGGCAAAGTACGCATCCCCAGCTTGGTTATGATGTTTGATTTTTTTTTCCTCTCTTTTATTTTTTTATATATATTTTTTAATACTGGATTTCTTTTTCTCTTCATTCTTTCACACTTCTTTCTAATTCTTCACATTTCTCTATATTTGTGCTAATTCCTGCTATTTCTTTTCATTTTGTTCATTTTCCTTTCGATTATTATCTCTCTTTCACTCTTAATTCTTCTTTCTTTATCTTTCTATATATTTACAGAGAAGTTAATTCTTAAAATTATGTTTTTTGAATAAGGCTCACTTGGCTGTGCCTTGAGGGGTTTGAGGATAGAGGAGCAGCAGCTGAAACCTGAATTCTATCCATGTTCCTCCTGATGTCTCCATCTTTGCTATTTCTGAATGCAATTATTTGGGCTTTCATTTGATTATATATAAAAAAGGCTCCTATCAACAGAGATCCCCAACGTTTATGGTCTGACCATGCAATGTGACCCTGCGGACTGGGATGTATGAATTTTTGTATGAACATGAGCTTGTTTGACAGTGTACTTTGGACTTATGGCCGAAGTAAACAGGGTTAGCTTTGTTATATTGTTTTATTTTACACACGTTGACAGAAACATATAAAGAGGAAAGGAGGAATAACACAAAAACGATTAACAATGGCCCAGAGAGGAACAGAACGGGAAGAAATCAGCATGTGTAGAAGAAGTCAAGGTCATGGATGTGCATGGATGAAAGAATGAGGTATAGATGGGCAGCACATTTGAAAGACCGAATGGAGGAGGGTGAGACAGTAGTCACAGGGGTGATAACTCCACAATTAGCAGAATAAATGAATGAATGAATGCAGGTAGCATTGAGCCTGAACATAAGGATGGTTAGCATGGGAGGATTTATTGAGGAATTTCTGCAACCTCAGGGTGCTTGGTGAGGGAAGAAGTAGGAGGAGCAAGGCCAGATGTAAGCTTCTATAAAATAGAGTGTACTGCTGCTTATGGGAGATTGACAGTCCTTGAGAATTTAATTAATCTTCTTTATTGAGATTCCAATCACACAAAGGCCTTGTCTTTGACCACCTTTTGAGGACCAAGTTGGGAGGCAGGAGCACCAGCCCCAAGTGGGGTCCAATACTTTATCAAACTCTATCTTAAAACCTTACACAGCATGAAGTGCTCGGGAGAGGCTGCAGGAAAGCATCAGCTCGATGGAGAATATCGAGTTATACACTTGGCTTTGATGGTGACATATGAGCGTCCATGAATGTTATCCAGGGACTGCAGCTCTTCCATTGGTTTCGCAGAGAAGTGGATTGGATAGTGTGATTGTATATATAATTATATATATATATATATATATATATATACAATTACATACATTACACAACAACACACACACACCAACACACACACACATGATATTGTATGATTATAATTGATGCCCTATAAAGAGCAAAACCAGGTCGGTAGCTTCGCTCTTCATCTGCTTTGTGACAGCTTTTGATGTTGCTCAAAAACTGCTGGATGCCCTTTGGGGTTGCAAGCATCATGCCGATTGATGAGGTCATGCCACGTTGGCCAAGTAAGGAGAATTTCATAATACCAATATATATATATATATATATATTATATATATATAATTATATATATATACATATATCGATTGTACATTGGCAGGATTTGTAGGTAGCTGTCTGTGGATGGGTGATGGTTTCTGGGGTTAGTGTAGACCAGTATGATTTGCCAATGGCTCCTCACGTGATAGTTTCTTATGCATATATTGTATGTATGGTGTGGTTCATTTCATGACCCAATGATAAAGACAGGTGTACAGTACAGTATGACATTTTGCATACTTTAGCAGGTGATGAAGAAGGCATGCCTTGCTGGATAGAGAAAACGCTGCTGTGAAGCATAAATTCTATCCCTCCAGAGCATTTTCCCTGAACTATCCCAACGGGGCTGGTTTATGCACCGACGGGGAAAATATGCACTGACGGAGAAAATATGCACTGACAAAAACATGTGCTGAATGTTTCTTATTACTAGAATACTCGATACAAAGGTCCAACTGTATAGGTAAACACAAATTACTTAAAATATTCCCTGTAACACTTGCCACTGTACACTAGGGATACAACTTTTTTGCAACTCCATAGTCCTGTATCATATTCTGATGAGCTTTTGCTAGAAAACAATGAAAATCAATGTTTTTTTTGTATTTGTTCAAAAAAGTTCACCCATGACTAACTTTGAAATTTGCATGACTTGCATGACCTTAATTGCTCGCTCACAGCATTGATTGCTTCTGCTGATGTTTAGTTTTGATGGCTCTTGTTTCCAGTGATTTGTCAAGGATTTCAAAGCAGTCTTGTAGGGTAGTAAGGCTTTTTTAAAGTTAAATAAATAATTAAACAGGGTTCTAGTTTTTGGAAATCCACCCAAATGCAACCGAGTATAAAAATTTCAAAGTTAGTCATGGGTGAACTTTTTTGAACAAATACAAAAAAAACATTGATTTTCATTGTTTTCTAGCAAAAGCTCATCAGAATATGATACAGGACTATGGAGTTGCAAAAAAGTTGTATCCCTACTGTACACTTTTTGCAAATGTTAAGCATTTACAACTTCCTACCAGTGTGCATCGTCTTGAAAGGAAAAAACCCACATGCACTTCTCCAATCATACCACCACAAAACCAAGAAACAGCAGCTCCCTTTGGGAGCGATTGCGCCTGAGCAAGATCAAGTGACGTGCCCTTGTCTTTGGGCAGGTGCCAATCCATGAGGAGATCAAGGCAATGTGAACCAATCTTTCTTGAATAATATTTTAGTTTCCAGTCATTTTCGTGGTTTTTCTTCCTATATGTATGTTTTTCTTCCTTCCTTACGTGTACATGTACATAAATTACACCATACACACAGTTACACATAATGCGACAATACAAACACACACACAATATATTATATAACATATATGAAACTATACTATTATAGGTTATATATATATATATATATACTTATATATATATATATAATACACACACATCACAGACATACAACACACATAACACACAATACACTACACTACATAACATAGCACACATACACAATACACACCATGCACACACATACAATGTCATTTATACATCAATCACACCTCCTGGCTGTTATGGTCAGCATCACTGCAGATTATGTCTCACATGGAAAAACTGCATAATGTTGCTTGTCTCGTGTCACGTGTAAACGTAAAAAGCAGTCAACATAAAAATGAAAAATAAAGACACACCCACATCTCTCACCTGTGAATGGAGGGAATAACCAATTCACTTTCTTCTAATCAATTAAACCCAGGTGGCATAGGATTAAATAAATAAATCTACTCCTTTTGATGTTTGCACATGGTATATGCTTGGGAGCCTCGTTGGTATGCATTTCTGTCTGCACTGTCACTGATGATTTGCTAACAAGCAATGACATGAGTCCAGCAGCTGAGGGGGTCTGTTGCATTGGGATTCTTTGTGTGTACTGTTTGTGAACATCTTTTCAGCTGTGGAGGAACTCTGGGAAGGGTTTCAAACAGCAAAGGCCTATCTTGGTTAGCCTTTCATGGTTGCTTTATGCAGCTTTGGCTTAAAGAGCGTGGCAGGAGTGTGTGCATACGAGGTCCATCGATAAAGTAATGGGACTGAGCCTGCTGTGTGCTCCACTTACACAACTTGAATGAACGGGTTGCGTCACAGTCATTCGCAACATTCCAGCAATATATGTGATTGGTGATGGTTGACTGCGCTCAACGTGTGATTTTTTACAGGTCGTGCTTCACACGTTGTCTATTCTGAGTCGTCGCACGATGAGTTGTGAGCAGAGAG
>CM068958.1:74798608-74838453 GCA_035128595.1 Eptatretus atami | reverse complement strand
AACTCAGCATGGAGGATGTGCAAAGTGAGGACAGCATTGGTAGTGGTAGCTGCCATGCATCCAAGTCTAAGGATGTGGAGATCCATGCCAAGGTCGCCATCCTTCGCGTCAAACAGGAGAAACTGCGTTATATTGAAGAGCGTCGCCTTCTAGAGTCCGAGCATCATCTCCTACTGCAGAAGCAAGAAGATGAGGCTGAAAGACTGGCATTGGAGGCACAGTTATGGGATAACTATGAGACTGGCCAATCATCCAAGAAAAATTCATTCCGAGAAACTGCAGTTGGATGATAGCCACTGCAATCAAGCGGACAATGGGCAGTGCGATTCAACCCCACAATGCACCGGATCCTGTACCTTCATTGCGAAAGATTCTGCAATCGATATGGTCACGATGAACAATGAAGAAGCCTCATCCCAGAACAAGGTGAGGGTGCACACAGTTTCTTCCATGGTTTGGCCAAGCCACAGTGATGACCTTCATTGGAGATAAGGATCTGTATACAACTGGCAGTCCCAGTTTGTCATTTTTGTCCATCAGCAAAAATGTACCTGTTTCATTACAAGATGTGATTTTGCAAGGCATTTGATAAGGTACCACATCAGAGGTTGTTAGCCAAAGTGAGGCTGTGGAGTGGCTGGTCAGGTGGATAATTGGATTGCAAACTGGCTTCGTTGGTAGAAAGCAAAGAGTGGCTCTGAGTGGGAGATTCTTGCTGGGAGGAGTAAAGAGGGGACACCTCAGGGTCAGCACTAGGACCATTACTTTTCATTATTTACATCAACGATTTGGATAATGTGGTAAAGAGTAAGCTTTCCAAATTTGCAGATAACACAAAGCTTGGAGGTAAGGTGGATAGCAAAGGGGTGGTGATCAGATTCAGAAAGTATTGATACTTGCATGGATTGGGCAAAAGATTGGCAGATGGAATTTAACCTGAGCAAGTGTAAGGTGTTGGGATGGGAAAGAACAATGGAAATAGAGATAACATGATTCAAGGGGTAATTTGGAGCATGTCACACAGGAGAAGGATCTGAGGGTGGTAATAGATGCGGGAGGTAAGCAGGCAGCACAGTGCCAGGCAGCTATAGGTAAAGCAAACAGAGTTTTAGGTTGTGTTCGGGAGGGGGGGGATCATTTATAAATCAAAGAGGTGATGTTAACATTGTACAGGAATTTAGTGAGGGCCACGTCTAGAATATTGTGTGCAGTTTTGGTCACCACAGTTCCGGAAGGACATAGGTGCCATCGAGAGGGATCAGCGTAGGGCTACTAGATTGATTCCGGGCCTAGCTGGACTCAGCTATGAGGAGTGGCTGAAGGAGACAGGGCTTTATTCACTAGAAAAGAGGCAGGGGACTTTTACTCAGAGAGTAGTTAATGTCTGGAATGGCCTCCCTGGAAAGGTAGCGGCAGAAGAAAAAGTAGATAAGTTTAAATTAGAATTAGATCGGCACCTGGAAGTTATGGAGATAGAGGGGTATGGGGATGTTGATAAGACTTTTAGGTAGTTTAAGCATTGAGGGGTGATTATGTGCATGTGTACGGAGTGCTGTTGGTGGGGATCTTGTCAAGGGGTGGTGTGGTTGATGTTGTATGTTTTTCACCAAGCCCATGCCCCCTCCCTGAGGGGAAGAAGGAAAAATAAATAAATAAATAAATCAACTACAAAACCATTCAAAAATTAATAATAATAATAATAATAATAAATAATAATTAATTATTTTTTAAAAAAATTGTGCATTTTCTTCCTTTTATCTTGTGCAGATAAATTATTACGGTGTTCACGCAGGCATGATGGGCTGAATGGCCTCCACCTGTGTTAGCTTTCCTTGTATCCTTGAATCCTTGTATAATGCTGAAGAGCGCCCTGTCCGGTCGACCTCTGCAGTTAGTAGAATGATAAGGATACACACAGAAGCAGTACGACATGGCATTGGGACATCTGGAAGCTGTACTGGTGAGCCTTGACATCAAAGATGATTATCTGCGTGGTTTGGAAGATCTAGCTGGTCAACTATGTGACACAGTGGCCAAGCTTGCAGATCATGGACATGATCAGGAACTGACCAGCATTTCAGCTCTGGATACAGTGGTGCTTCAAAAGATCCCTGGTTCTCTTCTCATCCAGAAAAGGAACTCTCACAAATTCTACTCTGAAAATGGACTTGCAGTCTTCACGAAATGGCTGAACAAGCAAGTGAACATTCGCCTCGAGGCAGTAGAGATATAGGACACAACCAAGAAGCTTGGAGAGGAACAGACAATGGTGAGGCGGCAGAATAGGAGCAACTCTTGGCTGGATGAGTGTCGGCTCATCCTTTGGGTCACTGCTGTAGTAAGTCAAAGGGCATGAGTTCATTAATCCTTCCGTCTCTCAATCGCTGTAAGAAGTTCCTTGCCACTCACTCCTGTTCCTCTGAGTATTGTATTCAGGGCTCTTTTTGCAGATTAATCAGTGCCTCTATAGTCTCAACAAGATGCTTCTTGTGTTGTGCAATGAAACTTCCCTGATAAACAAAGCAGAACGCGATCAGTGTTGTAAGATAAAAGATTATTGAGATTCAGGTCAAATTTATCCATAGTCCCCAGAAAGTTATTTTGAATGTCAGCAACCTGTGTTCTTCCCAACAGTGAAGAGAAGTAGAGCAGTCTCTGTTTTGCTTTAAAACTGCTGTATGAAACATACCTCGTACCAAGTACAAAGTTATGTAACATCTCTGATCTCTGTCGACTCATCCAATATAACAGTTTCTTTCAATTTTTTTGTGACATCACCTCAATTCTGCTGGTGACATTCACAGATTGGGCTCCGATGTAATACTTTGACAAGTTAAAGAATCTTCTTTCTTTCTTTTTCATGATAATTCCACAATAGAGAGTCTATTACAGCAACAAAGTGATGCTTAATTAAATCACCTTTGGATAGATATCTCCTCTGTGAGCAAGAAGCCAGCGATTTTATAGCTGTCTAATGTCACAACTTAAGAAAATGTTTCTCTTAAGTTTTGACATTGGACAGGTATAATATTGTTACGGATCTGGAAACCATTTGCATTCAACATGCAGATGTCCCAAAAGTCAGTTATGTCGTTAAGTATGTGTTGTAGTCAGATCCCCTTCCGTTAGTCTGGAATCAAAGGCGTGCGTTGCGATTTCTTTTTACAGCGCGTGCGCTGTATACAATTGCACCGAGTTTGAAATGTCCCCGGAGTCGTCTACCACGTCTCCGGTGGGTCCGGTGTTCCCCCCCCCCCCCCCACGTGCTCAAGACAGCCAATGACGGCCGTCCGGTAGATTCAGTGCGTAACCTCGACGGAAATGGCGACAACTGACGGAAATACCCGAGTATTTCAATGGAAAATTGTGAAACAATGTGTTATATATGTGAAAACCATTTAATTTATTGCTTGACGGAAAAAAACGAAGAAACACTCCCTCATGTACGAACGAACGAAAGACGTCATTTCCGTCCACCATTGCATTTCGCGCCGAACGCAGAAAGCTAAGTTCTTCTTGTGCCATTTCTCTTTAATATTAGCCATAAACAAGTGTTTAGTCATGCATTAGTAGTTGAAATTTACTTACAACAAGAACGAAAAAATAATCTCCTCAGATTCAACAAGAACGAAAAAAAAAACCGAAAACATCACGTGCAGGACAAGACCAATTGAGCTGAAGGAAACGGTACTGTAACTGCACTGCTCCTGATTGGTCAAAGGACACCACGTGCGTTGTGTGGGCGGTGTTATGCACGAGGATTCCAGCAAACAGGACTGGACCAATCATGTTCGTGATGTCCCTCATGCTGCATCGCCAATCCTTGGCGGCACGTGATACATTGGACCAATCACGTTCGGCGATGTACCTCGTGCTGCATTTTGACAAGCTCTGGATCAGGGCGAGCTTTGATTGGTCAAAGTAGTGGAGAGGCGGCGATAACCTCTGACAGATGGTAATGACCACAACAAGAACGAAAAAATAATCTCCTCACAGATTCAACAAGAACGAAAAAAAAACCGAAAACATCACGAGCAGGACAAGACCAATCGAGCTGAAGGAAACGATACTGTAACTGCACTGCTCCTGATTGGCAAAGGACACCACGTGTGTTGTGTGGGCGTTGTTATGCATGAGGATTCCAGCAAACAGGACTGGACCAATCATGTTCGTGAGGTACCTCATGCTGCATCGCCAATCCTCGGCGGCACGTATACCATTGGACCAATCACGTTCGCGATGTACCTCGTGCTGCATTCTGACAAGCTCTGGATGAGAGCGAGCTTTGATTGGTCAAAGTAGTGGAGAGCGGCGATAACCTCTGACAGATGGTAATGACCAAGGAGGAAAGGCGATGCGTCGTTTTTATTGGTTGAAACGTGGAGGAACGGAAGGAATTTCTCTCCTCGGATCCACGTGCAACACACAGGTATCTGTTTCATAACCCAAATCACTTCACTGCGTCATTAATAATAATATTTTTCTCTTATTTTAATTTGTACGATTTCTTTTTTTGCTCAACGTTAAAAAGCTTCAGTGACGGATTTCGACATTTTCTTCATCCGCGGAGTCTTCATCGATATTTGTGAAAATTTTATTTCCGTGGGAATGTGATCTCACTGTGAACGGCCGTCCTGGTTTCATCATTCTTTGCGGCCTCCCGCCACGCTGTATCGAACGATTTCATTCCTTCTGTTATATATAAAGGTGCTTATCACAATAATAATAATAACAGATTTTTACATTTCAAATATTAAGTACGCTTTTTAATTGTTTTTCAACTGAAAAAGTATAAATTGCATATTTTAACATTAGTGTACTCATTTGATTCACCACACGCGCTCTATTGAAGGATTTCACTTGTTAGTTTGGTTATTAAATCTTTACATCCAACGAACCCTCCAACGAACATCCAACAACCATTCCATTCCCCATCACGATCCCCTACCCATCCGCTGTCTACAGGCACTCTGACTTGCCAAGCAGGGTCTTGCAGCCGGTCCTTGCCACTTCCACCAACGTTCCTTCCACAAACGTTGTAACTCTTGCACGACGGCCTGTGCAACATTGATACTGTTACTCGTCAAGTATGAACCCGCCTGGAAGGCTGGCTGGGGTTTCCCGGCAGGGCCGTTGCAGCGTTGATACTGTTACTCGTCGAGTGTGGGCCAGCGTGGAGGAGTGGCTGGGTTTCCGGCAGGGGCAAAGGCCCCGCCCAGAAAGGTGGGCCCTAGGACCTGTCCAATCAGAGGCAGACAGCGAGGTGTGTTCACCAAGGCCCCTCCCCGCTGAGGGAGGTCCAAAAATTCCCGAGCACTCTCTGAGGCAGGTGTCTTTTGAGGTCTTGGAGGGTCTTTTTGAGGTCTTGGAGAGTCTTTTAAAAGTTCTTTTTGAAGAGTTTTTGGTGGGCTTCGAGGCGGCGAATGTGTCTCTGCTGGCCCTCTATAAGGAAGGGAAGAGCGACCCCGACCCCCCCCCCCTCCTCGTGAACCCCGGCCATTCACCACCCGAGCTCCACCACGAACCTCGAGTCCCACACGTGCGACTGGGGACCAAACCAGCGACCATTGTCAGGTGTCGCATCGCGGAGCATGCCCTTACTCCGACGGTCAGGTACACCACCAAACTCTCACCCCAGCTTGTCTCTCTCCACGGCTGCAAGGGTCCAATAAAGACTGGGTTTATTTTAATTTGTGTGTGGGCCCGTCTTTAACTAGAACTGAATAAGTGTTTTTGGATCATTGTAAATACTTCTTGCATATTTGTGTTAAGTCTTGCTTTGTGTCTTCATTTACTGTAAATAAAACTTGTTAGAAATGTTCCCAGTTCATTTCCGTCCCTTCTTGAATTGGTCCAGCATGGTTCGGATCTGAGTTTAGCGGGGTTTATTCCCGATAATACGTTCATTCCAGCCGCGCATGGCTTTGGCAGTTTCCGCTCGGCTGCACCCGAACCAGAGTTGGTAGTCGGTAGTTGGAACTCTACCGCAGTCAGTAGAGTGACCCGGTTCGAGCAAGACGTGCTGAGGGCGTGGTTTCCCCGGTAGTCGAAATCGCGTAGTTAATTAGGTAAATTGGTTTTAGACAAATAGACCCTATGCTACGCGGTTGATATATTGCGTCCACGGTCGGTTAGACGACCCGCCGGCTCGCAGAGTTATCGAGCGACAGCCTACAATTCCGGGAGTTTGGTGGGAGATGACGCAAGCTTTCCCCACCTAGTGGTCGTTCTCGCCACCGACCCCCAGCCCACAACAATATATTCAGCCCAGAATTGCTCCTTTTGAAGAGAAGTTTGCAGTCGTGTAATTTCTCATTTACAGAATTCAGATCCAGGAGGAAATTTCTGTTGAAAGTTGTGCTTTCCTTCCTGACTTTCATGTGTTGATCTGTAATGATTCTTTGCGACATCCAACTTGTAGACAGATGTTTTCCTCCACAGAAGGCAAAATGGCTTTCCACCTCTTTCAACAACAGCAAACTCGTGTTCCAACTGGCTTGCATAGTATGCTTTGCTTCAGTCGGAGGATGGCAAGATCAGGAATTGTGGGTTTTGATAGGCCATCACCAACATTTTCTTGCCTTTCGTCTCTTGAATTTGCATCAATGAGGCAAAGTCAAAATGAGACAAGGTGCTGATCATAATTCTTTGGAAAGAAATCATTTTCCAAATTTCCGAACAAAAAAACATAGTCATGCGGTATCACAGAACTATGCCAGTTATGACGACACATGTTGGTGGAGCACTGTGAAGTTGAAATGTTTTTGGCCCAATCAAGGAGATCGTCTTCCATCAGTGAAAATCGGTGCAGATGTTAATCCTTCTCTCTGTAGTTTCAAGCCAATGTAACACATTTTACCCAGCAGTGGGTGAGCTGCTTGATGCCATCGGAATACAAGTTGCGTTGATGGCACGGAATGTTTTTTTTGAAAAGGGTAAAACCTTTTGGATGGCCCTTGTCGTGTAGCTAAATCACCACACTTGGAATGTCTTCCTCAATGATGCACAGCAAACATTTTAGGTTTCCTAAGATTATCTTCGCCATGGATTGTGATGTGAGGTCTGTCTAGGCGAAGAGTCATTCCCTCTTCTGAGGGTGAAGATGTGCAACGCAATGTGCTGAGGACTGAATAAGGTTACCACTACATGATTGAAGAAAATAACAACGATCACGCAGCAATATAAAATAGGCATTAGTACTTGGCAAAGAAGGTTATTTACAAAACATTATTGGTTGTCCTTGGCTACTGCAGACAGCAGAAAAAGTACATTATGTTAAGCCCTGGCCGTCGTAGTGTGGTGAATCCAGAATCGAAGCCACATTTGCCTTTTGACGACAACTTCAACTCGGTTCTGTTTTCAATATTTATTTTTCCTTGAATTCTTTGCATGAAGCTCTTGTTAAAATGAGCTAAATTTCTTTTAATGAAGGTGCAACAATGTCTACTTTCCTAATCACCATACCTGGAGCAAAGTGTCAAATTGTCACTGCAAACAAGATCCAAGTTGATCGTGTGCTTCGTGCTTTCCCGTGCTGCCAGCAATCATGTGCAAGTTGTGGCAACAATTGCCTGAGAGCTCACAATTAAGGCATTTCCGAACTGAATGTAGCGTGAATTCCCTTTCACAAAGAATTCCCCGTGGTTTGGTTGTTAAAAATGAAAATTACCATTCAAAAAGTGCTCATTTGGAATTCGATCAGGTGACATTCTCATTGAATTCCATCAGATCTTATGAAAAATACAGATCAGATTTTTTTTATTATTATTACCTCTGCCACCGAAGGTGAAGGAGGTTATGTTTTCACCCCTTTCTGTCTGTCTGTCTCTGTCTGTTTGTTTGTCTGTTTGTGTGCAGGATATCTCAAAAAGTTTTGGACAGATTCGGCCGAAACTTGGTGGACACGTTGGGTGTATGACAAGGAAGATTATTTCAATTTTGGTGAAGATCCCAATCTGGATCTGATTACTACAAATTTTTAAGTGATTTTTCACCGTTGAGAGATAGGGCGAATCCTATATAGTACTGTATGGCATGATATTTAAAAAATGTATTGGGCCCGATATGTTCTCGTGGATCAGGCATTATGTGCTGGACCTATGCAAGCTACCGAGTGCCCTTCTAGTTTTAAAACAGTGGAATAGTCTATGTTCTGAACATTATCACACCTTATGCCAGAACATCATCGTATCACGTTCATTGGCAGGTTATGACAGACATTGCATTGCGGAGCATGTATCATCCTTAAAATGATAGAATAATTTGGTTTAAGGGGGTGGGACAAGCCTGTGGGTATGAAGAGGAATAGTTCCTTTCTACAAAAATGAGTTCCATCAACATACTGTACAATGCACAGAAAAATTATGGCATTTTAACAACCCCACCCACCACCCCCATCCCCCCTCCAAAAAACTTCCTCCCTCCATCTCCATTGACCCTTGTATGCCACATTTATGTATCCTCTCTCGATTCCCCCTCCCCACATCTACCCCAAACCCTTTCCCACACTCTTCTTTTCCTTTTCTCATTTTAATTCTGTCTCATTTTATGTAATATATAGAAGGCCAGTTATCTCATGGGTAGCACCTTGTCTCAGCATGACTTTCAAATGGGAACGTAGCATTTGGCTTGCGCCTCGTGTAAGCTCATGGATTACACAAGACACTCAGTAGATCTGTAATGCATGATGATAAAGAGTATGCACAAAGCTATTCTGTTATTTATTGCAGTGCTGTTATATTACCATCACGTCTCGATCGATTTGAACGTAACACAAGGCAGCAACAAAACTATATGGTTTATTATCTGTCATATGTTCATATAATAATTAATTAATTGCTGTGAGTCTCGTGATCTTAACTCAAGACCCAAACAACCCCGAGCTTTAAAAGCGAGTCACTTCTTCTGTCTTTAATGGCCACAGTTATCAACACGTTCTTGTGGGGTTGTTCGGGGGGAAGTTTTTGGGCCAAGTCTTTCACGAATCGGCTGGCAAGGCCTCACGTTTGACGGAGTATTTAGGGCAGGAATTTAGGAATTTGGCCGTGATTCTGGTGATAGCCTCACGCATACTCTTCGCGAAGGACAATGTAGGACCTTTACGTCCAACAACTAATGCCGGAAGACAGGATGCTGGTTTACGTCCATCAAAGGGACGGTGCACACAGTGATTAATCAACCTGCCTGTGAAACACCGGGATGGCAGTTTATAGCTGGGCGGAGATTCAAATCGAGGATAGACAGCTGAGAGATGAATGTGCGTACCTCCAGGACATCCTGCTAGCCCAAAGCTAGTGAGTAGACACCTCTTTAATAAAATTCAATGCAGCCTGCATGGGTGTTATTCCAAGTTAAAATATCCCATCAAGCAAAGCAATGCAGCTAGTGACCTGCAATGGCGTAAACTCAACAGATTTTTGACAAACATTATGGTGTGTTTTTCAACAATCAGGTTCAATATGTAACAACGAGAACTATCATACTACAATAGAGCTATGGTGTATGCATGTATGTATGTAGGTAGTCTAAATCCAGGGATTGCATGTTAAATAAATTAAAATGAGTGCGTGACTTTTTTGGGGGAAACCTAAGCTAGAATTAAATTGTAAACATATATGTGCACACAAAATAATTTAATTACCGTCGTAGATGAGCACTTCAGCTAGTCCAAATAAATACTTGTTTGAAGGACAATAAGTAGAGTTGGCAGAAGAAAAAAAAATAAAGAAAAATATCCAGCTTGGTGAAGAACATGAGGCACCTCTTATGATTGAAGAGATTACCCTGAGCCGTTTGTCCGACTTTCGCCAAACAGTTTTAAAAGTAATAGAGGAATTTTAAAAGTCACTGAAAGCCTATGCTGAAAGCACAGATTGCATTCCCTAATACCGTAATTGTGTTTGCATGAGGCATGAGGTTTCCAGGGTGGCAGAGGTCCCCCAGGAGCCTGTCAAAATAAGTGAGAAATCTCTATGCACAAAAATGAAATGGAGAAACAAAAATAGTGTCAGTTATGACCTGATTGCCTCTGCTAGTCAAGGCTGTGTAGGCCTTGTTCATATGTCTTGTTTGCTCCTTACTGTAAAATAAATGCTATCACTTATTTATTTTCATATGCAGCAATATAATAACAGGGGGGTGATGGAACAACAGACACAAAATTGGGCAAAGGGAAAACTGTGGTACAGGAACATGCGCAACTATGAGAACTATTGACGAGCAGACGGTGCTCGGAATAAGACTTCACTTCCAGCAATTTAACCAATGTCAGTATATAGTCCCGATATAAAATACTGTTGCAGCATTGGCTAATCACATGACAATAAAATATATAACTATAAATTTGATTCCATGCATTCAATTGCTGTAAACCTGGGTGCCTGCTAATAGTCCCCTTTCTCCCAGCAGATATTTTTGGGGGAATGTATCATAATGCTTACAGAACTAATGCCAGTATGCCATCCTCTTGACACTCTTTAATGAATAAATAAGGATGTCATGAAATATTAGGATTGCTCATTTCAAAGTATATATATAGATATATATATATATATACATTATATACACACAAACACACACAGTAAACCTCGCTGTTCGCTGGGGTTATGTTCCTCCAAACTTCCGCGAATGGCGAACAGTTTATAACATGCAAGTCAATGAGATACGTTCCAGCATCTCAAAAAAGTCGAAAAATCATTAATAAATTTAATTTTAAAAAAGGCATTTAATTGAAAAATTAAGAACAATTGAGTAAAATAAGATAAAATAAGTAAGATTTACCATCAGTGAGAAAGCATTCTGCTTGGAGTACTGTTGGTGGGTAGCCCCGGTCAGTTCTGCTTGAACAGAGCCATGGCATTGAGGTAGCCGATCGATCTCCCAGAAGCGACCCACAAATCCCTCACATCTATTATGTTGAGCTCTTGCCTCTGTGGAGCCTTTATGGAGATATATATTATGTTGATCTTGGCCTAATTTTATTGTTACATTGACGAATGTAAGGATTATTGGACTCATTGACGTCATAGTCTTTCGCTAACACAGTAACACATGTACCACTCTCATGTCGATCTAATAGTTTCACTTTTTCCACTGTCATCCCTTTCAACACTTTTTTATTCTGCTCTTCAACAGACGCACCACTTAATGGACATTTTGGACCCATGATTAAATAAACAGTCCACAAAGTTTTATCACAATAAAATATTGCACCTCACTAACCACCAAGTAGCAAGAAGACAATGATGTGGCTGTGGCAGATGCTGGAAGACGCAGAATGTAAATTTTCAAATTGTTATATTTTCCGGCGATACGCTACAATTATAATTTAACACGTAGTGTTAAATGAAGGAAAATATTATTATCCAAACATTGAAAGTGTTAAAAAAAAAAACATGAAATATGAACGAGTTCAGGGTGGGTGGGGTTTATTTTGTCCACGCTGGGAGGATGTTCCCGGAAGACGCAGAAGGCAAATTTTTATATTTTTCAGTGATTACAGTGCAGTTATGTTTTAATAGGTAATGTTAAATGAAGGAAAATATTGTTTGCCAAGTATTGAAAGTGTTTAAAAAAAACATGAAAACCTAAGGAGTTTGAGGTGGGAGGAGTTCATTTTTTTTATCGGATACACAGGAGTATCGGCGTAGATGGAGAGAGAGGGTGTCTAAAAGATAAGCACAGAAACGCAAAATCGTGGACGGCGAGGGTTCATATATATATACATACATATATATATATACATACATACATACATACATACACACATACAAACTATAAGACTGCTGAAATCTCATGATACCTGCTATAGGATTTTTATACCCATATTTTTTGAAAAAATATGGGGGAATATTGTAATCGGCTCTGACCGTTCCGTCCGTCTGTCCATCTGTCCGTCCCGCTATCTCCTAAATGGTGGGCAGAAATTCACCAAACTTGGTAGTTATGGTCACGACATGGCCATAAGATGCAAAAGCAGCATCACTTTTGGCTGTGCCCCCCTGGGGCAGGGTCAAAAGGTCAAATACCCAAAAATGCAATTACAGGCACATTTTAAAACATTATTAAAATGAAACTTTGTATATTCAATCAACATTGAGGGACACAAGAAATATGCAATGACTTTTTGGATTTGACCCCCAGTTTATGCCCCAGGGGGGTGGGGACTTTGAACTTAAAATTTGATATTGGGTCATTCCTGGTGGAACCTTTTGCAATCTTTCAACTTTGCTTTCGGTGGGAAGCGTGTAGATTTTGGTGGCATGCCATTGACTTTGCTCTCGTTATGAATGACTAAGTGTTTCATTTGATGACTATTAACATACAATAGAAGGAAGATTTTTTTCAACAAACAGTACAACTACTATGCAACAGTTATCCCACCCACATTTTTCACAAACATGTTGATTTGATGTTAAAGTGAGACCAAGCCATGATCGGAAGCACTGCTGATCGGGCATGTGTGAGGAGTGAAAGATGACATGTACTGCATTTGCCCAGACCAAGAGTGTTGGTCATGTTTAAGTTCGACCAATTGGTTCAGCACCATTGCATTAAGCCACAAATGGGAGTTGAAAGAGCAACAGTTGAGAGACGTGGGTGGAGGACAAGCTGATGCAGAGAAGCAGCAGAATCTGATGCCAAGGCTGATGGCAGTGAAATAAATCTCAAAAACTTAGTGAATGAATGCTCACTATGCCAAAAGGTGCTTGGCAGCTCTTGGGGTAGAAACATGCACCTGCTGTATCACAGGGGATGCTGGGGCAGTGTTGAGAGGGCTTGGAGATCATGGTGCATGCTTGCACACATGTTTTAGACAGTAGTGTATGAATGTAAACATTTTCAATCTAATCACAAACACAGCCAAGGAGACAGATGCACAGAAGGGCCATGTAACCAAACGAGTTCCTTCCCATGCACACCTGCCAGATGGCTGTGAATTCCGCTTTGGTGAATCTTTGTGATGTGCAGCTGCACCACCTATTAGCAAAAATCACAAGAGCCGTGGCTGGTGTGAACACCATATCATACTTTCCTTCACCTAAAGAGCGACACCAAACTCAGTGCCTACACTTGCTGCCATCATCGGTGACTACATTTAGCCTGCGTTGATGCTTTTAACTCAATCTCTGTCAAAACAATCAAACAAAGATGGAAATCATATGAGAAAAAGTAAATTTCCCATAAACACACATACACAGGACCAGACCATAATACACTGGCATATCGACAAAAACCTCAATATCCCATGCAGTCCCGAAAAAGACATGATTAAAAAAAGAAACCAATTTAAAAAAAATGACATCACACTCACATATGACGTCAAACGTAAACACTGAAAATAAAGCATTACGACACAATATGGTATTCAGAAATAAATTACTAATTGAAGTATGAGCAGAGACTTTTATGTAAATAATTAGGAAAGAAAAAAAGTGGCAGAAAACCAGGACATAAAAATGAATTAATTAAAGAAAACCTGGGAACTCAAGATGACATCATTCCAGTGACTGGAGTGTTGAAGAGACACTGAAAGAGACACCAGGAAATATCACAACAAATGAGATACGTTTGATTGGAGGCAATGTCTTTGGTTTGGTGAACATCCTCAAAATAACTCTTGGAACAAAGATTTGATAAAGAACATCTAAAAGAATGCTCTGAAGCTGAACCTTGATAATCAAAACTTGGTTCTCGAAATGTAAACCTAAAAATAAAATAAGATGGATACTTTGGGTCTCCAGGGGGCTTTGTTTCTCCTTTTGATACCTTCATAAGATTCCAACCAATGTATGTGAATTCCAACATCTCATCACACAGACACATGTTGGCCAACAGTTCTAGCTCGACACCCAAACAGCAAGGTCATCAAGGAAATTCAAATAACATGGTCGACATTTTGACGCAATGCAAGAAATAAAGTCACGCTTCCAATACAAGTGCCGAAGCTTGGTCGAGGAGAGCGGATCGCCTCGTGATGTGCCATTGTTTAGCCGTTGGTGTGTGTACAATACTCTGACGGTGCAGTGTCATTGTAGCAAACAGAACGTGGATGCAAGCGTGCTTATCTCGATAGTGCTGGCCGTGCTAACAAACATGGCACGGATGCTACACGGTCAGCCATGCTTTTGTGCATGTAATGCGATATACGTCATAAAAAAGGGGTGAATATTCGTGAGATGTATTCGGGGATGTTCCAACACCATATACTGGGCTGATCATGAACCATGCTCTATACAGAGTATCGGTGGGTTCGAAGCAGTTTCTATGGCTGGAGTTACAATCGTGAACGGGTCGGTCGCCACTCCGACACAATTTTTCACAACTTATCCTTTCTCCAAAGAATTTGGAATATAATGTACTCACTTATTCTTCATGAAATACTGTGTCGGGTCATTAGCTGCCACCGACTAATGCTACAAGATGGGCTAGCCAGCTTAACATCCATCCGAAGGATAACAAACTTTGTGATGCAACACCCTCCATCCGATGGTTTATAATCGGGTCTGGAATCAAACCTAGAATCGACAGGTTAAAAGGGGAGTGTAGTACCTCTGCACCATCTCGTCCGACTCGAGCATATATTCCAGAAGGTATTAAAGTGTTTTCCCTCATGGAGGTTGATGAACACAGTTATTTTTTTATTTGTGACCTTGTATGTAGGTCCTACCAGTCACTCGGTATCTTTTTGAGCTCTTTTAAATGTTCTTACCTATTTCACAAGTCTCGAATGCAAGACACCCACCCACGCACAATGCGTCGGTTAAAGTCTGGGAATGTTTCAGCGCATGTCTTGTGATTAGGCGTGTACAGCAATTATACTGCCGAGGACGTTTGAGAAGCACGCCGTGGAAGCAATAAGCCGGTGGGTGTTGCTGTCAACTTGAGCCGGGATGTGCAGGCAAGCCCTTCCACCCCCAGCACGAATCGCTGCGGAAAACGCGCGTTTCCTGAGGCCTTGTAGCTCATCATCACACCCTCCAGCAGGCTTCTCCTCTACACTTTGAGCTCTGCTGATCACTGCAAATTATCAAGCCGTTCTCCTATTTGTAATGGATTCACAACTTTTGCTAGTTTGCCCCACCCCTCCAAAAAAATAATAAATTAGCAAATCAATAAATGAGCAAACAAATAAATATGATAAATAAAACGACACCGCATGATGTGCTTTTGTCGTGTGTGGACAGATGATGTACATTTGGAACAATGCAATACTTGTACGATAACAAACTATATTTACAATACAATTGCTGCAATATACTTTCAGACCTGCAATATCCATGGAGAACACATTATTGCGAAATGGGGCTTTATTAGAAACAAGGATGAAATCAACCGTTTTTCCATTCGACCATAAACAAACCGCTTGAACGACTCAACAATTCTGAGATTCCAGAAAATCCGACTTTGAAAGACCTCGACCTTTTGCAAATTGCGAGTGAACCACAAAATGGTCCTTTTACAAGAAGAGGTTTATAGGTATATTTTCATTAAATATGCACACGAAGCAAATTGGTGTCCTTTGACAACAATGTGGTCACTCAAATGGGGTTGTCGCACGAATCGCCATAATATGGATCGTATTGATCTAATAAAGGACTGTTGGTAACATACTCACAATGAAATGGTGACCATAAAGGCAGAACAGTTATAATATATACATGTATATATATATATATATATATATATATATATATATATATAATAGCCTGATGTTTAAATGGTCCTTGGCTGCTGACTAGTTGACCCCACATCCCGCACCCACTCACCCACAGATACATCATCATCTTGCTCGTAGCTCCAGCTTGTACCAAGGTCTCTCCCCGTGCGTCCCGCCCGCTCCTACGTGCGGAGCTCTGTTACAGCTTGTCTCTTCTCCCAACGCCTCTCCCTGCCTGCTGCTCTCCGCGCCCCCTCCCAGGAAAACCAGTCCGCCCGCTTTCCCTTTCCAGCCACCGCCGATATCTTGCTCCAGGCGGAGTTCACTGCATTGTCTGTTCGTGGCGACGCGACATCCCCGCCGTGCGCCCGTGGATTTACAGCGACACAGCTGTGGCTCCTCTGCAAGGAGCAGCCCGCTGCGTGCCGGTGTGGATTCCGCGTGGGCTTTGGAGCTCGGCGGGGACGCGGAGACGAAGCGGGATAGCTGAGAGATAATGAAGGAGCTAGTCAGAGAGATCGTGAGATGGAGAGAGCACTGAGACGGGTGGGGTGGTTGGGGTGGTTGGGGTGGGTGGGGGAAGTTGAGAGCGCAGGAGTGATCCGGATACCCGATACGGTTTTTACAGATGGCAGAAGCGATCTCTGCGTTGCAGTGGTTTGCCCAGGTGGCCGTGAGGGAGCAGGATGCAGAGATCGTGGGGGTAGGGTTGGACAGTACTAGTTGTAGTAGTAATAGTAGTAGTAGTAAAAGAGGTATAAGGAGGGGGCTGTCAGGTTGTACTGCTAAATTTCTTCCCAAACATCCTTTTTCCTCCTGCTCATTAGCCGCGCTCAGCGCTCTCTCCGCTCCTTTCGCGTCGCTGGTCAGGTCGGGCCGAGGAGCGAACAGGAGGCGCGTCTCATGAATATTTACAAGGATTCCTCGCCGCATGTCATTATTAAACAGGCACACGCACCACGGCACTCTCACACTCTGTGAGGCCCTCCCAATGTTTGCTTATTTGTTTTGGCCTAACGGGGGCGTAAATGAAGTCGATTGGCCTTTAATACTTTTTAAGCCGTCAAAGGTACAGCCAAAGTTGAGAAATTTCATCAGTTGCTCTAATTGAATTTGTGCATTATCAAAATTAATTTTCTTCTTTCAGGTAGGAGTGGGAAGGGCAAGCCAGGGATATTTTTCATACCTCGGATCTTTGCTAACAAGAAGTCCTCATCTACCTGGGACTTACACTCACAGCCTAGATACACCCACATCCCACAGAATTATAAGAAAGTGAGGTTTACATTGCAGGAGATGCTGCCTGCTGCTTGAGGATGAAGAAGAGAAAAGATGAAATAGGAGTCGGAGTGTGAGAGTGACATGACAAAGGAAGAGCAAAGAGAGAGACAGAGAGACAGAGAGAGAGAGAGAGAGAGAGAGAGAGAGAGAGAGAGAGAGCTGGATGGAGGAAAGTACATAGAGCAGCCGCAGGCACCTGCCAATCTACGCTGGCCAATCAGCAATTGGAATCAGACGCAATGGTTAAACCACGTGGATCAGCACTTTTTTTAAAAAAGGGGAATAATGGCTGTGCCTCAGGGGCTTCCAATGTGTCTCACTGCACCTTTCCTTTTCTCCATCCAAGGAATTTTATTCCCGTCCTCGCCTGTCTACTCTGTTACATCATACGGTCTTTCTCTCCTGATTTCCCACCAATTCGCTTTTCTTACCTCTGAACTACCTGAGCCTTTCATCATGTCCAGTTAAATCCAGGTACCCATGTGAGTAATTTGTTTTTCTACAACACTACTTGACCAGGTATTGGATGGTTACAGACATGCACAACCATATTTGGTGCAATCTGCAATCTAAAGGAAGGGTCTAGTGGTCGAGGTCACCAGTGCGCTCGGGAATATCCACGTGGATGGTCACAGACACGCACAACCATACTGAGTGCAGACACTAATTTAACGCATATATAGGCCTCACACATGTTTTAAGTAGTTTGTATAACTTTCTCGAGCATATCGTATAGTTGGGCTTCGTTAAAAGAGTGGAACGAACCAAGGAGAAATCATGATGAGACGTTACAATTTCAGAACAATGTCCCATGACGGTACATGTATCATGATCAAGGTGTGGTTTGTGTGATGACATGAATTAAATGTTTTTTTTTTTTGTTTGCATACAATGTCGAGTCTCGTGGAGGAAAGAGAACACAGAATGGACCAGGACATAAGAGAACGAAAAGAACAGACCATAGAGAAAAGAGAGAGAGAGAGAGAGAGAGAGAGAGAGAGAGAGAGAGAGAGAGAGAGGAGAGAGAGAGAGAGACAGAGAGAGAGAAAGGAGGTCGGGTGGGAGGACAACAACAGCAGGGTCGAGGGACAAAATACAGGGAGATTTGAAGGGATAAGGGACGTGGGGAGGAATGATATCAATGGGAGGACACAGTGGTGAACAATATCGATCCTGCCACAAACTCTCTATCACATAAGTGGAAGGAGAAACTGAAACCTGGAAACAGGTGAGCTTGGGGAGGGATGATGGGGACAGAAACGATCATGGCTGAGGATGAAGGATGACCTGAGATGGTGATAAACAGCTGTTTTGAAGACCTGAAGGGAAGATGAGATTGAACAGACTGAGGAAATTGGTTTTACAGGTGGAAAAGAGGAACAATTTAATGGAAGTGAGCAGTGAGTCTGGATTTGCAAACAGGTTGGGGGTGGGGCTGGGGGGGGGGGAGCACAGAGAGGGCAGAGGGTATAAGAGCTTTGAGACCATCGACCTATCTGAAATGTGAAAGTGATAGGCCCAGAGACTCAGCTTAATTGTGGGAGGTACAAATAATCTTGAAGGTCTGAGTTTTCAAGGCATCAAGCTGAGCAAAGTGTGCGGCTGGGGGAACAGGTGTGCCAGCCCAATGGGGTCTGCAGCATTCCATCAAGCTGTAGATGAAGGCCTTGTAGCTAGATAAAAATTCAGACATGCCAGGGAAAGATTTACCCGATGCCGACTAGTTTTAGAGGCCAACTTAGATATGTTGTTTGCCGAAGGAAGAGCATGGCTGATGGTGAGGCCTAAAACTTTGAGTGACTGAACTTCTTCAAGAAAAGTGTTAAGGAGGTAGATGGTAGGGTTCACCAGATTGTCTTTTTAGAGAGATGGAGTGAGAGATTGGGATTGTCAGGATTGAAGACATCTTCCAAGAGGAAGACCAGCTCATGATTCTATCAAGAACTGCGGAGAAGGAATGGGCTGAGATGCCTGCCTATCTCAGGGATACTATGGCAGAAGGTGCAGTCATCAGCAAAGGTAAAGGGAGGACTTTTCAGAGACAGAAAGATCATTGATGAAGATTAAGAGCAGGACTCAGCCAAATACAATGTCTTGGAGGCACTCCAGACTTGACAGGGAAGGGAGATGTGAGGATCCTTTTGAAAGACAAATGGGAACGAAAGTGTACAGTGCTCGAGTCTTGTGGAGAAAAGAGAACACAGAATGGACCAGGATGTAAGAGAATAAAAAGAACAGACCAGAAAGAGAGAGAGAGGAGGTGGGGTGGGAGGACACACCAACAGGAGGTGGCCTTGGATGCTATAGGTAGAGATTTTGGAGAGCAAGGCAGGGTGCCAGACTGTATCAAATGCCCGAGAGATGTTTGGAGAGATAACCCTCATCTCATTTCTGAGGACGAAGGCCTTCATCCATTGTTGAGGCAGTTTCAGCAGCATTTCTCTGGTAGATGGGTAGACTGGGTCTGCATCTGAACTGATTGTCTGATCAGGTCATTGTGGAAAAGGAAGGATTTGAATCTATCACATTGCTGATGACTGCAAATAATCTGATAGGTCTGTAGTTAAGAGGATCTGTTTCTGCAGCATATTTATATAATGCAGTGATGTTGGCTGACTTCCAAACAGATGGTAGATGACATAGGACAAATGATAGGGTGAATAGAGCAGAAAGATATCGTCACCCTCATCACAAAAGTGCCTAAGTCATTTTATTCGTTGATGAAGCTCAGGCACTTTTGTTATGAGGGTAACGATATGCAAGAGCAGCAAAGCAGGTTTTAAAGGGCATGTGGGCTGATGCTGTCCGGACCAGTTGCAGAGTCAAGAATCGAGGGTTTGCAGAAACTTCTCCACCTTCTGAGGTGCAAAAGACACAGAGTCCATGAGCAATTGGGTGTGACTGGGAAGGTTGAGTACAGAGAAAGACAGAGTGAGCGTTGAGACACGAGATTTAGAAGAAAACACAGAATTGAGGCATTCGGCCTTCTCACGTGTGGGGTCTGCTGTGGTGCCACTTGAGGAGAGCAAAGGGATGGAGGGTGGGGGGGGGGGGGGGGGGGGGGGGGGGGCAGACACCAGAGACAGACTTAACAAGGTGCCACCAGGTTTGAGAGGAGGGAAACAAGTTTGAAATTCATTCTTGAGGTTTGCCAGATGTTGTTTTCTCGGTCTCCTGAGAGTGGACACATGTGTTGCAGGATTTGTGGAGAATTCGGAGGTTGCCTTCAAGGAAGAGAAGTTAAGTTGTTTCAAGATAACTGCCTCACCACAGGATTCAGTGTACAATTGATTGGAGTATCAATATAATAAGTGGATATGAGATGGGATGAAACTGTGCATAAGAGAGAGTAGGTTTCTTTGGAAGAATTCCCAGGCCACGTCAATATCAGGGTGGTGGATATTAGAGACCAATCCTAAAGTGAAATAGCAGCATACAGTCCCTGCCAGTCAGTCTGAGTGAACTGCCCGAATCGCTGGCAAGAGGCAGCTCTGAAAATAGCCAGAGAGATGTTTACTCCAAGAAGCAAACGATCATATGAACCAATTGGAACAGAGGCAGAACAGGAGATATTAACAGGAAAGTTGGTCATTTCAAAGTCCAGAAGGGATGATTTGCCATTTGCAGAAATCTGAGTCAGAAAGTTCACAGAATGATTCAGGTCCAAGGAATCACAGCAGTCCTTTGCTGCAGTAGCATGGCTGGTGAGAGAGGTACCAACACCCAGCCAATTGGCATGGTGCCAATTAAAATCACCACATATTAGGAAGAGAGAGTTGGGATTAGTTGTTAAAAGTTGGTCTATGTTGACTGAGAGAGATGCAAATGGAGTTGTCACTGTTCGGAAGACGGTACAACACACAGACAAACAAGAGGTGGGAACAGAGGGGAATTCAAAGCCAAAGGTATTCCTTTGGGTTTGGAGGTGTAAGAGCAGAACATGGACAGTGAGAAATGGAGTTCTTGATGGAAACTGCAACTTCACAGCTGAGACGGTGTTCAGGCCTGTTTAACCAGATGAGACAATAGCCAGGGAGAGAAACGAAAAAGTCATGGACGTCACGTGGGAGAAAATACTGTTAAACAGATAATGTTCAGTTTATTAGCAGCTGTCTGGATTGAGAGATCTGTCAGGTTGGAGTGAAGGCCTTAGATGGTGGAGGTCCACACAGTTAGGAACAGGAGAGGAGGCCCTGTTGGCATGGTGCAGCAATGTGGCGAGGGTATGGGGGAACATGTGGAGAGTGGGGAAATGTGGAGAGGGAGTGTGGAAATGTGGAGAGGGAGTGGGGAAATGTGGGAGAAATGTGGAGAGGGAGTGGGGAAATGTGGAGAGGGAGTGGTTGAAATGTGGGGAATGTGGGAAATGGTGGGGAAACATGAAAAGGAGGTGGTGCCAGGGTAAAGTTGAGAAAGGATGGGCAGGAGGGAAGCTTGGAGGTGATGGGCTGAGGGGGAAGCTGGGAGGCTGCAGGGCGAGAGAGAATATGGGCGGGGGTGGGTGAGAGGGAATCAGAAAGGTGGGACATGAAGTGGAAGGTTTGCTTTATCAGAGAACACAGATAAGGACTCCGGCATGTCGGATATGATGAGGGAGGATACAGGTGTGTGGTTTTACATTGTTAATGGACGTGAAGGTGAGTTGATGTTCGTGTGCAGGCAATCTCTACAGACTAGCTTCAACTGATCCTCAATTCAGATACCCAAATACAGATATCACAAGAGGAGTGAAATGAGGGGTGATTGGAAACACAGAAGAAAGTCATGCTCTAGGTATGGCAGGATGGCCGAGTGACCGAGCATTTGTGAATTTGACATGTTTTGGAAGGGAACTGAGTAAAGAAGTAGACGAGGAAGAAGTAGAAGAAGAATAGGTGGAAGAAGAAGAAAAAGTTGAAGAAGGAGAAGAAGAAGTAGAAGAAGTAGAAGTAGAAGAAGAAGTTGAAGAAGAAGAAGAGGTAGAGGAAGAAGAAGAAGAAAAATAGTAGAAGTAGAAGAAGAAGAGCAAGAAGAAGACGAATAAGAAGAAGAACATGCAGTGTTACTGATGGAGAGACATGGCAAATGAAACATTTCAAAATGTTATTAAAAACAAAGTAAGAAGCAAATTAGTTCAATTTGGAGGAATGTTAGTTCAATTTGGAGGAATGTTAGTTCAATTTGGAGGAATGTTAGTTAAATTTGGAGGAATGTTAGTTCAATTTGAAGTTATTGAAAATGGAAGATATAGAAAGAATGAATGAAGTAAGTAAAGAATGGCATGATTTCCTGTTTTTTATTACTTCCACTACCGAAGGTGAATGGAGGTGATGTTTCACCCCTGTCTGTCTGTGTCTTTGATTGTTTGTGAACAAAATACCCCAAATAGTTGCAGACAGATTTGGACGAAATTTTGTGGAGAGCTTGGGTGTGTGACAAGGATGAAACGATTAGATTTTGCTGAAGTTCCGAAGCCAGATCTGGATCTGAGAATGTTTAAAGTGATTTTTCACAATTGAGAGAGAGGGCCAAAAATGACATATAGCAGGATATCTCAAAAAGTTGTGGACGGATTCAGCCGAAACTTGGTAGGCAGGTTGGGTGTGTAACAAAGAGGAATTAGTTCGATTTTGGTGAAGATCCGGATCCGGATCCAACAATTTTTTTAAAAGCGATTCTTCACCATTGAGTGATAAGGCTAAAACGATATATAGCATGATATTTCATAAGTTATAGACGGATTCGGCCAACACTTGTTGGATGAGTTGATTATGTGACAAGAACAAACTCATTAAATTTTATTTCAGGCCCGAATCCAGATCGGGCCCATCAGTGGGACACAAAATGTAAACGAATCAGCCTGGAGGAGGTATGCGCTCCACCTTGTGCCGGTCTAGTGTCAAATGGATTTTTGTTTCGGAAGCGAAGAGGGATAAATAAGATAGGAAGTTGAGGAGTGCGTGAATGGACAAGATTACTAATAAATACAATTTGAATGAGGCCTGTGTCACATCAGATACAGAATAGGGAATTTGATAACACAGACACCAACAAGCTATCATGGTTTGGACATGGAAGTTGGATGAAAACACATTTAACAATACAAGGCTGAAACCATAAAGGGAAGACATGACGGGTCTCGTCCAGCAAGCTCGATCAACTTTGATGAACTGCAAGGAGGCACGTATGAACCAATGTCCAACATGCTCAGACACAGCCAATTTTTTTTAATACATGGGGCTTTTTGTAATATACATTTTTTAATACATTACAATTTGATGTGTTTTGATCCAGGTTGGATGTGATATAGTCATTAAACTAGATGAATGGGGGTAATAAAAGCAATTAATTATGATATGACTGCTTGGCGTTTGGTGCCTCATGAGATTCTCGAACGAATCTCATTGTGATTTGTTGGCGCCATTTTGCAGGGATCGTCCATTTTGATCAAATGCAAATCAAATTTAATGAGTAATTTTTTTTTTTCTCGCTGACTCGGTTTGTGGCCGTTTATAATCAGGTCGTTTTGATTAACAGGTTTTAAGGTTATAACTATAATCTTATGTGGTGAAATGGTTTATAATGATTACAGCTGTTAATTGAGAGTCGAGAAGCAGATCACACACACATCACACAGCACCAATCCTAACCAGAACCTGATCCATAATCCACCCAATTCGGCAATCTCACCCAGCTCAGAGGGAAGTGTAAGGACCCCCCTGGTTAATTACGAGTCCTCAGATGGAAGTGGAATTGTGTGGCTTGAAACTGCAATGCACACCAACAAGGGATAAATGTTGCTCAAATCATACGCCGCATAAATTTTTCAACTTATACAATATGTAAGCACAAAGGTGCAATTTCCATCGTCACTCTCGTGAGCACATCACTCATTATTGGCTCTGCAGCATGCGTGCGACTGCAAAGCCAGTGATGTGCTGAACGAAAAAAAACAAAAACAAAACATTATGACCAATAAATAAATAAATAAATATAGCACGAAGAATAATTACAAAAACATTCGCAGAAGAAAATGGAAACAAAATGGATGATGTTTGGCCAGTTATTAAATCGGTCACTCCCAGGTACTTTGTGATTGACTGAAATTATTTATTTTTTTCAAAAAATCTTTGTTTGCTCATTTCAGTCTGCAACCAAGTTGGGAGCCTTGATGTCTCTCAATCCATCCACACACCTGGCTCTATTCCCCACCTGCATTCCATTCTATCGTGAACAGAACAATCCCCTGAAATTTGTTCAATAAAACCTCAAAACAAACTATTTTACATTTCACTTTGAGTTATGTGCCTGGAGATACAAATAAATAATAGAATTAAAGATATATTTGGACTTGGCCATAAAGCTGTTTCGTGGTCATGTTATAGTCTGACAGGATGGAGCAGAGGTAGCACACTTAACTTTGAGCTGTCTAATCTGCGTTTGATTTCCGAACAGACTATAAAAATTCTGGATTGGTGCATTGCAGGGATGACATGTTGTATCAAACAAGGTGTCATCACTCAGATTACGATTTGTTTGTGGACCCGTCTGCTAGCATTAATTGGTGGATGTTAAAGAGCAGGTGAGTTATCGCCAGCAATCAGAACAAAAAATCCAAATTCCTGCCACCTTCAGTTAAACATCAGATCTGGCCAACTGGTCCACAAAAGACTATGGCCAAAAACTTTCCCCAGTCACCCCACAAGAAGGTGTGAATAATTGGGTCTGTTAAAGAAGATAGGGTAATCGTTATTTTCATGTCCCCATCTGAGATTTTGTGCTGCCAAGTTCAAGTGGTGAACACTGTCTGTTGATGGTTTGCTCTCGTGTCTTCAAATGTAATAGTCATGCGTATGTAACACATTCCTAAGCATCTGCATGAGACAAAGAAAAGAGGAGTAAAAAAAAATTAATGTGCTAAAAAGGTCATCCAAGTAGGTCATCTCTTGAGGTTGCAGTTCAAACCGAGATTCGAACCGATGCCGACTCGATCACCTGGTACCGAAAGTTCCAGGGCAAGATTTGGGGGAACCCCACTAGGAGCACTCCCGATTCAAAATCTAAAAATGTAACAATGAGTGATCCTGTGGACCATCGAGGAGAAGGGCTGCGTCGGGTTTCATAGCAACCGGTTGGTAAATAAGGGACGAGTAGGAATCCAAAGTTTCAGGTGGGACCACAGCCTCCCTCCTGAGAGCCCCCATGATCTGAAATAGAAAAATTGAAGCCTGGGCAATTGTGCGAGCTACTATCTTGTATTCATGTGTCAAGTTTCAGAACAATCAGCCAGGTGATAAGGGAAGAGTAGCAAAAAGAGCAAAAAGTTAATGGTGACCAGATGGACGTTTAGACATCCAGATATCACGACCCATTTTATGTTCATCTCTTTGAGAATCGATATGAGATGATCTAAAAATGAAGATGGCTATAGGTGAGGTCACAATTAAAGAGGGTGATCACAGAGAAATTCCCGGTCAATTAAAACAACGAGCTTGCGAACATATACATCCAATTGACTATACATATTGGGAATAATCGCCAATCAGCATCATATATTACAAGCTATAGTAGGAGTTCTTTTGTAGTCAGTTGATTTCTGAATGTTAAAAGTGATCTGAGAACAGTACTAGAATCATCTCAATGCGTAGAATCTAAATTTACTTGTTCCCACTTCTGAACTTTTCAGGAACCTTGTTTTAGGTGCCCATTTTAATCACATGGCCACCAATCATATAAATGTCTATTTGCTAGGCTGCAAGCTGTCAAAAAGTCCATTCCAAAGAGCTCAATGTTGGTAAGGATGTGCAAGGGATGCACAAGTCTGTTAATGAAATGCAGCAAATGTGTTTCAGGTGCTCATCTTCTGATTCAGCATCAATTCAACTGAAAATCTGAAAATTTCATTATCACCTTCCGTAAACTATGTGTAAGAATTTACCAAATCATTTGAATCACTTTAGGGACCCATTTTTATGCCTCCGCTGACGAAATCTCCGGTGGCATTATGTTTTCGAGTTTTGAAAAAACATTTCATTATGTTTCATGATGTCCGTGCTAATTCTCTCTGTTTTCTCTGCAACCGCTTACCCGATCGACACAGAATTTTCAACATAGGTGTAAATACTCATGCAGAATGCATTAATCATAATTAGCCCAAGGGTTCATGGATAAAAATCTGGACTGCACAACATGGGTCCAATGGAACAGGGAACTGAAGCAGTTAATTTGCAAAATATATTATTATTTCTATTTATATTGTTATTGTTATGCTTTCATACACAATGCTAAAGCTCATGGACGATATCTGCTAAGAAAAAAAAAAAAAAATAGATCTTGTTATTTGAAGAAAACAAAAAAAAAGTTATGTTTACTTATTTACGAGCAAATTCCACCTGTCAATTCGTGATGGGAACACTGAGATGGGGGGAAAAAGTCGGGGGAGATAGTGGTGGGGAGAAGAGAGGAGATAGAGGGGGACAGAGAGAGAGAGGAGATAGAGAGGAAAGAGAAAGAGAGAGCAAGAGGGGAAGAGAGAGAGATGGAGGAAGGAAAGAGAGAGCGAGATGGAGGGAAAAGAGAGAGATGGTGGGGGAAATAGAGAGAGAGGAGGGGAAGAGAGAGAGAGCAGATAGAGGGGAAAGAGAAGAGAGAGGAAATGGAGGGGAAAATAGAGAGGAGAGTGAGGGGAAAGAGAGAGTAGATGTAGTGGGAATGAGAGAGGAGTGGAGGGGGGAAGAGAGAGGAGTTGGAGGGGAAAGAGAGAGGAGATGGAGAGGGATGAGAGAGGAGATGGAGGAAAGAAGAGAGAAGAGAGAGAGGAAAGAGAGAGAGGGAGATGGAAGAGGGGAAGAGAGGAGATGTAGGGGGAAGAAAGGAGGGAGGGGACAGAGAAGGAGGGAGGACAAGAGAGAAGAGATGGAGGAGAGAGAGTGAAGAGAGAGGAAAAGAGAGAAGAAGAAAGTGGGGGGGGGAGGCAGACGTGTAGTGCAGCGTCAATTCCAATTCATACCGTCTCAACAAATGATTCTGCATAGAATAACAGTGAAGAATGAAACAAAATAATGTTTGACATCCATTTTCATCCAATGATACTATAATATCACCCAGAGACAAACACCGCCCAGACATGTCTGAGATAAACACGGTCCAAAGACAAACACCGCCCGATGCTTCCAGAGCCAAGCTCTCCGAAGACAAACACCACTCCGACGCGTCCAGAGACAAACTCCCGTCCGGACATAAACACCACCTGGATACAAACTCCCATCTGGAAATAAACACTGCCCGGACACATCCATAGACAAACTCCCATCTGGACACGTCTGGAGACAAACTCGCATTTGGACACATCCGGAAATAAATACCTCCAGACACATATGGAGACAAACCCCGCCAGGACAAAACCACCATCCAAATACATATGGAGATATGGGCCGGAGACAAACTCCTGTCCAGACATAAACACCACATGGATAGGTTTGGAAACAAACACCGCCTGACGTAAATTTCGCCTGACACATCTGGAGCCAAGCTGTCCAGAGACAAGCACGTCTGGTCGCGTCCGGAGATAAACTCCTGTCTGGAATAAACACGCCCGGACATGTTCAGAGAAAACTCCCATCTGGACACGTCGGAGACAAATCTGCCCAGACACATATGGAGATAACACTGTCCAGACATAACGACCATCAAGGATAAGTCCAGAGACATAAGAAAGAGCAGAGAGAGAGAGAGAGAGATGGGAGAGGAGAGAGAGAGAGAGGTAGGAGAGGAGAGAGAGGAGGAGAGTAGGAGTAAGAGGAGAGAGGAGTGTGGGGTAGGGAGTTATCAGAGTTATCATTATTTTGTTATGCTTTTCTAAAACACGCGCACGCACACACACAACACAACACACACACACCAACACACACACACACACACACACACACACACACACACACGGCTGATATGGGCAATTTTCAGGAATCGGCAGGTTGGAGCCAGTGTGATTACTGACTACAATACTTACTGAAACAACCCAGAAACCTTGAGTAGCTTTCACCGTAAAACAACGTTACATTTTCTAGACATTTCAGGGAGATGTTCACAAACATTATTCTTATAAACAGTGCATGTGATGGGTAGGACAAAAAAATTTGGCTCGGTCATTTAGAAAACACGTTAATACGGCAAACAGCTCAGAAATCGGGCATTATCAAATATATTTTGCATTGAAACTCACAAAGAGAAACGTATAGCCTTTGTAAAGCAGATCCGAGAACCAAAAGCTTTAGAAATGGGTGCGAGGACAAAGAAAAACCTGATGGAACCTCCATAAGATATGGGATGAAACTTTGCCACCACAGCACATGGCATGTCCTCACACCTGCGGAGAGTCCGTACAGATCCAAATCCACATATGTACCACGTCCGTGTGTGCTGTATACATACATCTCCTTTGTAGTAACTGTCGACTGTACATCGCAATCGGGACACGAAGCGTACCACTATCAACTGACACAAACTGTACTGCACAGCTCGGTAAGAGGCTTAAGCACTCAAGCACTCCAACAGAATGCCTGGCTTGGCAAGCGATTCTCAATTGCCATCGATACAACCATGCATCCAGAAATGCCCATGCAATGTATGAATTGAACAAAATCAGCACTATTTTTAGGAGTCGGAACTGTTGATACTTTCAAATCTAGAGCTTACATTTTGTAATGTGTTGACCTTGACATGTGTTGATCGTTTAAAGGTCACGACTCCTGGGGTCCATTTCCAGATGAAAATATGCATCCTGCAGGTCAAGTTTCGTAAAGAATTTACTCCCTGCCAATCGTGCATATATCTCATCGATTGATGGAAGTGGGTACTGCTCGATACTAAGACCTGGGTTGACCGTAGCCTTGAAGTCCCTGCATAATCGAACATCACCATTCCGCTTCTGCAACGTGATGACTGGAGTGGCCCAGTCAGAGTATGGCACCCATTCAATTACTCCACAGGCCTCGTCCATCGAACTCAGCTTTCACCTTGTCGCACAGGGCATATGGAACTAGCCTCGGTTTACAAAACCGAGAAGCCACACCCTCCTTCATGAAGAACTTGGCCTGTATATCCTTGAGTTTCCCAAGCTCATTGGAAAACAAGCCTCGATGCTTTTGAAGGATCTCCTCTAACTGATGGTCCAATCGACTTGGTATGGTTTGCACAAGGTGAATGGCTGACCAGTCCAGCTTGATGTGAGTCAGCCAGTCATGACCGATAAGGGATGGCCCACTTTCCTGAACCACATACAACTTGAGAGCGGCATCTTGGCCCTGATGGGTCACATATACATCTGCCACCCCAATCAGCTTTATTTTCTCATTGGTGAGAAGTGTGATATCTAGGTGTATAGTGTGATATCTGAGTCGATGAGCTTCAGAGCGTTCAGCTTACGAGAGGTCTGTTCGCCTCTGATGGAGACTGCCACCCCAGTATCAACTTGGAATGTGATCGGCATATTGTTAACCTCCACTTCTACTGTCATTGGTCGAGCTTTTGAAGATCCAACTGAATAAAGACTCAGCATTGGTTGAATATCTCGAACCGGGTCATCATCATCATTGTCCATGACGTGTACGGTGGTTGATGCCCCTCGACAGACGCGTTTCAGATGGCCCACCTTCTGACAATTCAAACACACGTGATCCTTATAGGGACACACACGACGGAGGTGTCAACCTCCACACCCTCAACATGCCTGCGTGTTTACCTTGCCACCCGATTGGAAGTGTTGTGACTGTGGCCCGCGATTCATATCGAAGGTTGCTTGTGGGGTCCGAGGTGAACCGGATATCTTGTTGATCCTCATGTCACTTCCCATGGTCTGACCGGCGATGGCTCGAACATCTTTGAGGGACTGTTCGACAGCCGATGCAGTTTCGAACGCATTGACGAACGTAATGTCCTCAAACTTGATGTGAAGTATCGCCGACACCATATTCTGATCTTGTAAACCGGCAATAAATCGATCTTTGAGCCTGGCTTATCGCTAGCGTGAATTTGCAGGCAATGGACAGATGTTTCAATCTTGCGACGAAATCGGCCACACGCTCTCCAGAGTTCCTCGTCAGATTATCGAATTCAAACCTCGCTAACTATGGCGATTTTTAAGGCTTAGTATGTTCTTTCATCTACTTTCATCTACTTTCTTAAGGCCTGGTGTTGGCGCAGTGGTTAGGCAGTGGCTTGGACCCAAAGGTCCTGAGATTCAAGCCCCGTTGGACACTGAATTAATATATGTATATGAATATGTATATGTATATGTATATATAGAAAAAAATATATATATATATATATATATTATATATATAGAAACCAAGTCGAAAACACCAGGGGGTTGACTCAGCCTGCCATCCTTCCGAGGTCGGCGAAATGAGTACCAGTTGTACTGGGCCCGGTGTATGCCCCGGTTAGAATAGGTGTACCATATCCCTGTGTGTCGTAAGAGGCGACCAGGGTTGCGTCAGGAAGGGCATCCGGCGTAAAAACCTATGCCAAATCATTATACGGGACAACAAAACGAATTTCCATACCGATCGGTCGAGGCCCGGGTTACCAACTACCGCCACCGATACCGGTGGTCAGCAGGGTACCGGTGGAAATTGTGCTACTGCTGGGCGAAGGAGGAAAGAGACGGGGGAAGGCGAGTCCGGAGGCAGTGGAGAGGGGAAGGTAGAAGTGTGCAGGTGAGAGTTGGAACTCTGAATGTTGGGACGATGACTGCAAGGGCGAGAGTTGGCTGATATGATGGAGAGAAGAAAGTGGACATACTGTGTGTACAAGAGACCAAGTGGATGGGGAGTAAGGCTAGAGCATTGGAGGTGGTTTCAAACTGTTCTACCATGTGTGGATGGGAGGAGAAATGGTGTCGGGGTAATCCTGAAGGAAGATTATGTCAAGAGGTATTGAGGTGAGGAGAGTGTCTGACCGAGTGATGAGTGTGAAGTTGGAAATTGAAGGGGTGATGATGAATGTCATCAGTGCTTATCCCCACTTATGGGTGTGAGATGGAGTATAAAGAAGATTTCTGGAGTGAGTTAGATGAAGTGGTGAAGAGTGTATCCAAGGATGAAAGAGTGGTGATTGGAGCAGATTTCAATGGACATGTTGGGAAGGAATAAAGAGGATGAGGAGGTGATGGGTAGGTACGGTCTCAACAGAGAAATGTGGAAGGCAAATGGTGGTAGAGTTTGGAAAAGAATGAAATGGCAGTGGTAAATACGTATTTCAAGAAGAAGGAGGAACACAGGGTACATACAAGAGTGGAGGAAAGTACACACAGGTGGATACATCTTAAGCAGGAGATGCAACCTGAAAGAGATTAGTGACTAAGTGGTGGCAGGGGAGAGTGTAGCTCGACAGCATCGATTGGTGGTCTGTAGGATGACTTTAGAGTGAGGTTGAGGAAGAGAGTGAGGCTGAACCAAGGACCAGATGGTGGAAGCTGAAGGAGGAAGACTGTTGCGTGAAATTTAGGAGGAGTGAGACAGGCATTGGATGGTGGTAAAGATGGGTGGGATGATTGGGCAACTACAGCAGAAGTGATGAGGGAGATAGCTAGGAAGGTACTTGGTGTGACATCTGGACAGAGGAAGGAAGATAAGGAGACTTGTGGTGGAACGAGGAAGTACAGGAAAGTATAAGGAAGAAGGGGTTGGCGAAAAGGAAGTGGGATAGTCAGAGAGGTGAAGAAAGTAGGCAGGAGTACAAGGAGTGGCGGCGAAAGGCAAAAGAGAGGTGGCAAAGGCCAAGAAAAGGCATATGACGAGCTGTATGAGAAGTTGGATACAAAAGAAGGGGAAAAGGATTTATACCGATTGGCAAGACAGAGGACCGAGCTGGGAAGGATGTGCTACAGGTTCGGGTGATAAAGGACGTAAATGGGAATGTGCTGACGAGCGAGGAGAGCGTGTTGAGAAGGGGATGGAGTACTTTGAGGAGCTGATGAATGAAGAAAATGAGAGAGAGAGAAGGTTGGAAGAGGTGGAGATAATGAATCTGGAAGGGGGTGGATCAGTAAGATGAAGTGAGGACTGCTATGAAGAAGATGAAAAGTGGAAAGGCGGTTGACCAGATGGTATACCAGTGGAGGCATGGAAGTGCTTAGGAGAGATGGCAGTGGGGTTGTTAACCAGATTGTTTAATAAAGTCTTGGAAAGTGAGAGGATGCCAGAGGAGTGGAGATTAAGTGTACTGGTTCCGATTTTCAAGAATAAGGGTTATGTGCAGAGCTGTGGAAATTACAGAGGGATAAAGTTGTTAAGCCACACCATGAAGTTGTGGGAAAGAGTAGTGGAAGCTAGGTTGAGAAGAGAGGTGACGATCTGTGCAGCAATATGGGTTTATGCCAGGAAGAGCACCACTGATGCAATGTTTGCTTTGAGAATGTTGATGGAGAAGTATAGGGAAGGCCAGAAGGAGTTACATTGTGTGTTTGTGGATCTAGAGAAAGCTTATGATAGGGTGCCAAGAGAGGATTTTGGCATTGTATGAGGAAGTCGGGAGTGGTGGAGAAGTATTGAGGATCGTGCAGGATATGTATGAGACAGTGTGACAGCGGTGAGCTGTGCGGTAGGAATGACGGACCGTTTAAGGTAAAAGTGGGATTGCACCAAGGATCGACTCTGAGCCCTTTCCTGTTTGCAATGGTGATGGACAGGTTGACGGACGAGATCAGACTGGAGTCTCCATGGACTATGATGTTCGCGGATACATCATGATCTGTAGGGAGCAGGCGGAGGCGAGCCTCGAGAGGTGGAGGTACGCACTGGAGAGAAGGGAATGATATCAGTCGGCGCAAGACGGAGTACATGTGCGTAAATGAGAGGGAGGGTGGTGGTATGGTGCGGTTGCAAGGAGTTGAGGTGGGGAAGGTGGATGGTTTAAATACTTGGGATCAACTGTCCAAAGTAACGGAGAGTGTGGAAGAGAAGTGAAAAGAGAGTGCAGGCAGGATGGAGTGGGTGGAGAAGAGTTGCAGGAGTGATTTGTGATAGAAGGTAGCTGCAAGAGTGAAGGGGAAAGTATATAAGACGGTAGTGAGACCAGCTATGTGTATGATTTGGAGGCGTGGCACTAACAAAAAGACAGGAAGCGGAGCTGGAGGTGGCAGAGTTAAAGATGCTGCGATTCTCGTTGGGAGTGACGAGGATGGATAGGATAAGAAATGAGTATATTAGAGGACAGCGCAGGTAGGACGGTTGGAGACAAAGTGAGGAGAGCGAGATTGAGTGGTTTGGACATGTGCACAGGAGGGAAGCGGGGAGTATATCGGAGAAGTGTTTGAAGATGGAGCCGCCAGGCAGGAGGAGAAGAGAAGGCCAAAGAAGAGGTTCATGGATACGGTGAGGCGGACATGCGGGTGGTTGGAGTGTCAATGGAAGATGTGGAGGATAGAGCGAAATGGAGACGGTTGATCCGCTGTGGCGACAGCGGATTTTATGAAGAGTACGTTCTTTTCATCTTCTGGACGATAGAGTGAAATGTCAAAATGTCATCTTTCGGCTTGCTGGGCACGACCAAGTCACATAACAGCCGGTAGTTGTCCGACGATAGCGAAGAAAGAAAAATGGCCGTCTTCGTGATTTCCTCGCCCATGCCATTCACAATGTAATAAACTCCAATGGTTCAGCCAACAGTTCAAAGTCTTCGTCACTGAATGCTGGAACTTTACCGTGAATACTGACTCGATTGTCAGCCATCCCCGTCACCAACTGTGGTGTTCACTGACAATACGAGAAGAAGACACGAGGCCAGGAGTCCAAGCAGGCATGAACTCTTTATTCTGGGAAAGGTAGGCACACAGGAACACCGCCCAGCAGGCGGAGCATAATATCAAACACCAAATCACGTGACTCCAAACATCCGATCTATATTCAGCACAGATACCAGGGTGTCACAAATAATCATCAGGTCACATGTTCTGGTAACCAAATTGAATTGAATAAAAATATTTAAAAAAATTATTTCTCTTGAACTGCTTCATAAATCGATGTGAAATGTTACATTTATGATTTTGTCTTCATAGGGAATATATGTTTCAAATTTCAACCTGATCGGACATGGTTTGGCAGCCAGTATTATTTAATATTTTGAATATGTGTTCAGGGCTTCAAATCAAACTTGGTACAATTATTATAATGATGTATTAATGTGGGCAGAGGCATATCTGGTGATGTCATGATGTTGAAAAGTGGCCTTCTAGTTCAACTTTGGATTAGGTGCCCAAAGAAATACGTTGCATTGATATATTAGACCAGATGTTCTTTTAGTACCTGCTTTGAATGGAGAGAATGTTTTATTTGAAAAAAATGACATTTGTATATTGTGGTGAAATCAACTTAAAAAGCCAATTATCAACCTTGTCCTGTGGATTAAGTGACCCATGTCCCAAAATTGATCCTTACTGTATAAAAATTATTGATTCTCACCACTAATAAATAGCAAGTCATCTAAAAATGGCTGCTGCATATTTAAAATACTAGTACGGGCCCGTAGGGGGCGGGCCCGTAGGTGCGTGCCCGTAGGTGAGTGCCAGTATGTGCAGCCCTCTCTCGCCCCCTCTCTCTCGCCGCCCCTCTCTCTCGCCCCTCCCTCTCGCCCCCTCTCTCTCGCCCCTCTCTCTCGCCCCTCTCTCTCGCCCCTCTCTCTCGCCCCTCTCTCTCCCCCCCCACCTCATCCCCCACTCTCATCCCCCACTCTCATCCCCCACTCTCATCCCCCCTCTCCGCCCTCTCTCGTCCCCTCTCTTTCCCCCTCTCTCCCCCCCTTCTTGCCCCCTCTCTCCCCCCTCTCTTGCCCCCCTCTCTCCCCCTCTCTTGCCCCTCTCTCTCCCCTAGTCTCGCCCTCCTCTCTCCCCCCTCCTCTCTCGCCCCTCTCTCTCGCCCCCACTCTCATCCCCTCCTCTTCCGTCCCCCTCTCTCGCAGATATTGGTCGACAGATAAATGGCCGTAACTTGGGAACCGCTCGTCCGATTAATATCAAACCTCGAAAAGGCACATCCGCGGTCCCCAGCATATTCCTGGCAAGTTTCAATCAGATCGGACCGTTCAATCGTGCAAAAAAAAAATAAATAAATAAATATATAAAAAAAATAAACTTTATTGTGACGTCATTCGTGACGTCATAGGACCTGTCTTGTCATTGTCGACAGATAAATGGCCGTAACTTGGAACCGCTTGTCCGATTAATATCAAACCTTGAAAAGGCACATCCGTGGTCCCCAGCAATATTCCTGGCAACTTTCAATCAGATCGGACCGTCAATCGTGCAAAAAAAAAAAAAAAAAAACTTTAATTGTGACGTCATTCGTGACGTCATAGGACCGTGTCTTGTCATTGGTCGACAGATAAATGGCCGTAACTTGGAACCGCTTGTCCGATTAATATCAAACCTTGAAAAGGCACATCCGTGGGTCCCCAGCAATATTCCTGGCAAGTTTCAATCAGATCGGGCCGTCTCAACGTGCAAAAAAAAAAATATAAATAATAAATAAATAAATATATAAACATTAATTGTTGACGTCATTCGTGAGTTCATAGCACCGTGTCTTGTCATTGGTTGACAGATAAATCGCCGTAACTGGAACCGCTCGTCCGATTGGCATTCAAACCTCGAAAAGGCACATCTGCGGGGCCCCGGCAATATTCCTGGCAAGTTTCAATCACATCGGACCGGCGGTTGGCGAGAAACGGCGGTCGCAGACAAACAAACGGACAGACAGACAGATACACACACACACACAGATTGCTGGAATTATAGATAGATACAAGTGAACTCCACTCCTGGTGATGTGGATGAAGCTCAACAAAGTTATTGATGTCATATAATATCGGTTTAATGGTTAGAATTATAATTAGTGTATTTATCCTTTCTGAGTTGAGAATTAAATCAGTAGAAAGAAAACATCATACTGCTTCAGCTTCCATCAAAGCTTCAGCTTCCATCATACTGCTCCAGCTTCCATTGTGATCAATAAAGCATTATCACAATGTCCTTTGGGGATATTCTTCATGGTCTTCTTCATCAGAATTGATGCCTTGAACACCTTCTGGATCAGAGTTTTCAGAGCAACTGCCCCCTAATGCATGATATATTTGTGTAGGGCAGGTACTCTTTTTTTGCAAGAATATGAC
The DNA here is from genome assembly GCA_035128595.1 of Eptatretus atami. Lineage (NCBI taxonomy): Eukaryota > Metazoa > Chordata > Myxini > Myxiniformes > Myxinidae > Eptatretus > Eptatretus atami. Next base: position 74,802,371 of record CM068958.1, on the reverse strand, counting down.
CAGGTATCACATGTCCCTTGAGTTGCACTTGGTGAGTGCCATGATACCACATGACGTAACACCTGAAGTCAGTCGTATTGGCCTCCAGTGGTTTTGCTCACATTTCCAACCAAACCATCCACTCTTCACAACAAGCAGTGGCATGTACGAAAGATGAGCTTGTCACCATGTTTAGGTCTGCACTCAGGCTCTCAGCAGATGCTGTCTGAAGACATTGAGTGTCAGTTTAAGTTTGTCCTCCTCAGCCATCCTCTTCATGAACAGATACCAACAAAATGCCTGGAGTGTGTGAATACCTTTAGCATAGCTTGAAGCCACACATTTTGAAAGGGTATATTCTGCCATGTTTGACAGCTGTGTTGTTTCCCCAAATTCTTAAACCCCCTGAACCATGTCTTTGTCATCCACGGTGTCTAATGCCAGATACAGCTTCCACCCTATCTTCTTTCCTCATCCAGCAAATATCTCAGTGGTATCAAAGCCAGTTAAAGCATGCCAGCCCAACAATCCTCCTGATTTCTTGTGTCAAATGTAACTGTACAGCCAAGCAATGTCATACATCTTTTCCTGCCGAACAAAAAGGTGTGTGCAAGAAGAGATGGGCTGTAGTGTAACAGCAGGGGTAGTACATCAGTATCCAGGCATGATGTGTGAATTGTATCTTGAGATGATGCATGACGTGCAAAGTGGATGGCATGTGTAATCAGCATTGTATCAGCTTCATCATCATTCATCATCAGGGTCATCACTGGCTATACTTTTCCTCGTGTTTGTGTGCATGGTGTTGGTACGAACATCCTCGTCTGTGAAGGCTGTGACAAATATTTTCTTCTGTTCTTTCAAGGTCTCTACAAATGCATCTGCAAAGAACATTCCAATTCATGCTTTGACTTCTCATGACTGGGGAACTGAGCTATTTTAATGTTGGTAAGATTTGTAGATTTATTCACTGCATAGTGTGTTGCTGCTCCATTTTTGTTTCTCTTTTCCCTTGCTGTGACCTTTCTCAAACCCTCACTGTATGGATCAAAGATCACCCTATCTCATCATACATCCCAGTTTTTTGTTCAATTATAGATTGGAATGCCTCTTCGCTGTCGGAAATTAAGTGAAGGATGGCGATAGCATCTATTATGATGTGTTTTAGTGGAGTTTCAGATGGATGCTCTGTTATTGTCCTCACACAAAGAAATGGTTGGCCCTGGTCATCGATCAGCATTTGCCAATCTTCCCTGCAATCTTCACCCATGTCAGTTTCTAGAGTCAAGTGATGTAGTAATAGAACAAGTGCTTCATTCATCATCTGTATACTGGGTACTTCTTTGACACGAGCACACCATAAGTCTGATGTTGGCTTAGTGGTTCAGGTAGCTGGCTTGGGATCCTAGGGTCCTGAGTTTGAGCCATGTTGGCTGCTGAATTAACACCAGATGGGGTTGAGTTAGCCTGTCATCTTCCTGAGGTCAGTGAAATGAGTACCAGTGTACTGGTAGAGGGGCACAGCATCAGCAGCACAGCTGTGCTTCAAGAAATGATAGCTACCTGGCAGCTAACTTGCCATACACAAGAACAGAACTAATACACTGGGTGCTTGCTATCCTTCGGAAGGTCTTCTGTGACACGTTTTGAAGCTGTCGTGACTTCATTCTTCTCAAGGACTTGGTGCAGTGAATCTCATATAAACTGAAAAGAAAACTGAGTGTAAAAGCTAATGGCAAGAAAATTTGTCTTTCACAAAACATCATCAGCTGAATCAGTGAAAATATTGTGAGGAAGCATGTACAGCTGGTTCATAAAAGGGAAGGGGTGCAGATATCCTAAAACACATGGCCAGTGCTGTAGCAGCACAGAGCAATGATTGGACATCTTTGGTCATAGCCCTGAATAAAATAAAATAAATTAAAATAATTTTTGGAATGAAGGTATAATTGTTGGGTTATGGTTTATACGATGTTCTTTTTTTTTTCTTCCTGAAAATGAAAAAGAACAAGTAAAAAGGACAAAAAAGGTCATAGCCCCCATTGTTTTCGTAATTTCACAATATGAAGTTAAAGGGCCAGCCCATATTTATGTACAACTAAAATGGTTGCCAATCTAACAGTCAGCCATCTTTGATCAGATCGCAAAATAATGTGACGCGCATGTGTATTCCATCATGTACTGTGCTTTTTCCAAGTTTGAACAAAATCAGTCCATGCAAGTCTGAGAAATGTTTGGGGACAAAATTAAGTAATAAAATGGCCACCAGTTGGCCATCTTGGATCTGATCTCGAAAAAAATGACATGCATATGTAAACCATCATTCTTTATCTTTGTTCCAAGTTTGAAAAACATTGGTAGCTGCATGTCTGAGAAATGGTTGAGGACACGTTCAACATGGGGTTTTTTTTACAACTAAAATGGCTGCCAGTCAGCCATCTTGGATCTGATCTCGAAAAAAATGGCATGCATATGTAAACCATCATTCTTTATCTTTGTTACAAGTTTGAACAACATTGGTAAATGCATGTCCGAGAAATGGTTGAGGACGTGTTCAACATCGGGTTTTTTTTACAACTAAAATGGCTGCCAGTCGGCCATCTTGGATCTCATCTCGAAAAACAATGACGTACATATGTACTCCATCATTCTTTATCTTAGTGCCAACTTTGAACAACATCGGAAAATGCTTTTCCGAGAAATGGTTGAAGACTTGTTCAACATCAGGTTTGTACTTTTTTTTACAACTAACATGGCCGCCAGTCGGCCATCTTGGATCTATTATCTAAAAACAATGACGTACATATGTACTCCATCATTATTTATCTTTATGTGAAGTTTGAACAACATCGGTGAATGCATGTCTGAGAAATAGTCGAGGACGTGTTCAACATTGTGTGTTTTACAGCTAAAATGGCTGCCAGTCGGCCATCTTGGAACTGATCTGTAAAAAAATGACAAGCCTATGTAAGCCATCATTCATTATCTGTGTGCCAAGTTTGAACAACATCGGTAAATGCATGTTCGAGAAATGGTTGAGGACGTTTTTGACACCAGGGTTTTATTTACAACTAAAATATTTGCTTTTCGGCCTTCTTAGATCTGATCTCGAAAAAAAATGACATACTTACGTAAGCTATTATTCTTTATCTGTGTGCCAAGTTTGAATAAGATCGGTAAATGCAGGTCTGAGAAATGGCTGAGGACGTGTTCAACACTGGGTTATATTTTTACAAATAAAATGCCCGCCAGTCGGCCATCTTGAATCTGATGTCGAAAAAAAAAAATGACGTGCATATTTATTATACCGTAGTGTTGCCCTTATTATATTATACCATGTGTTGCCCTTGTAGTGTATGTCATTGTGTAATTTGGTCAACTTTTCATATAGCATCTGGAAACTTGTAATTTTTCACTTCCTATGTTTACAGTGAACACAAAAACAGCTGTTTCCAATTTTTTTTATTCATAAGCAGTCACCAAAATCCAAATTTGAGAAATCGCCATATTTTACCCATTATAGCACATTCAGAGATAATAAAAAAATATCTGTTCAGCTAAATTTAACCCAGTTAGGCATTATTTACGAACCCCCCAAAAGATGACAGCCAAATATGCACAAAAAGGACGTTCTGTAGTACTGAGAACATACATTTGAATGGATGTGCAAATACAAAACACAAAGATGCTTAGGCATATATAATTATTTAGTCATCCAAGTCCTCATTTTTCTCGTCATCGCTTGAATTCTCATCAATTGCGACGTTGTTGCATGTGTCCTCAG
>CM068958.1:74772541-74791094 GCA_035128595.1 Eptatretus atami | reverse complement strand
CCAGAGAGAGATTATAAATCACTCTGCAGAGCACAGTTTTCATTGGAAATTTTTGTAATTCGCATATCAGAGGCCTATAGAGGTCCCTTTCAGCGCATAAAATTTTTGAAGGTCAAGGTCAAAGGTCAAGGTCCATTTTCGCAAATCAGGGTAATCGACATAACCCTCATTTTTTGAGTAATTTTGATCGGATCGTCTTCAAACTTCATGGGAATATAGTTCATGGTCTGGCATTCAGCTGATTAATTTTGGTGGCGATTGGCCTTGACCTTCATGGTTAACGCCTAAGGTCAAACATATTTGACCCCAAGGTCAAATTTTCAAGTTTTAGGAACCATATCGTGTAGTACCTCAAATTGAACACCTCGATGAGTGCTTTCTAGATATATCAAGCTTGAGACATTATGACGTCATTTGGTGACGTTATGAGGCAAACGCATATTTTTCATGGTTACTCTGTAGAACGATTCTCATCGGAATCTCTCGTAGGCAGATATTCCTCAAGGAGTCGCTCCTGGTGGATAGCAGCTCTGTTCACCTCAGTGTGACTTAAAGAGTCACACGTGGTCACCTTTTGGCAAGATACGGATCACCCTACGGGTGACATTGGTTTTTTGTTTGTTTGTTTGTCTGTAATCACGTATAAAAAATTCTGCAGAGCCAGTTATCATTGGAAATTTTTGTAACTTCGCATATCAGAGGCCTATAGAGGTCCCTTTCAGCGCACAAAATTTTGAAGGTCAAGGTCAAAGGTCAAGGTCACTTTGTCGCAAATCAGGGGAGTCGACGAAACCCTTATTTTTTGAGTAATTTTGATCGGATTGTCTTCAAACTTCATGGGAATATAGTTCATGGTCTGGCGCTCAGCTGATTAATTTTTGGTGGTGATTGGCCTTGACCTTCATATGTTTTTTTTTTTGTCTGTAATCACGTATAAATCACTCTGCAGAGCACAGTTATCATTGGAAATTTTTGTAACTTCGCATATCAGAGGCCTATAGAGGTCCCTTTCAGCGCATAAAATTTTGAAGGTCAAGGTCAAAGGTCAAGGTCACTTTGTCGCAAATCAGGGGAGTCGACGAAACCCTTATTTTTGAGTAATTTTGATCGGATCGTCTTCAAACTTCATGGGAATATTATTTCATGGTCTGGCATTCAGATGATTAATTTTTGGTGGCGATTGGCCTTGACCTTCATGGTTAACGCCTAAGGTCAAACATATTTGACCCCAAGGTCAAATTTTCAAGTTTTAGGAACCATATCGTGTAGTAACTCAAATTGAACACCTCGATGAGTGCTTTCTAGATATATCAAGCTTGAGACATTATGACGTCATTTGGTGACGTTATGAGGCAAACGCATATTTTTCATGGTTACTCTTGTAGAACGATTCTCATCGGAATCTCTCGTAGGCAGATATTCCTCAAGGAGTCGCTCCTGGTTTTTTATCTTGCCAAACGAAGTTTTTGCAAGATATGTTAGTCAGTCTGTATGTTTTTTTTTTTTTTTTTTTTTTTTTTTGTTTGTTTGTTTTTGTCTGTAATCACGAAAAAAAATTCTGCAGACCACAGTTTTCATTGGAAATTTTTGTAACTTCACATATCAGAGGCCTATGGAGGTCCCTTTCAGGCCATAAAATTTTGAAGGTCAAGGTCAAAGGTCAAGGTCACTTTTTCGCAAATCAGGGTAATCGACAAAACCCTTATTTTTTTGAGTAATTTTGATCGGATCGTCATCAAACTTCATGGGAATATAGTTCATGGTCTGGCGCTCAGCTGATTAATTTTTGGTGGCGATTGCCTTGACCTTCATGTGTTTTTTTTTGTTGTTGTTTTTTTTTTTTTTTTTTTCTGTAATCACTTATAAATCACTCTGCAGAGCACAGTTTTCATTGGAAATTTTTGTAACTTCGCATATCAGAGGCCTATAGAGGTCCCTTTCAGCGCATAAAATTTTGAAGGTCAAGGTCAAAGGTAAGGTCACTTTGTCGCAAATCAGGGGAGTCGACGAAACCTTATTTTTTGAGTAATTTTGATCGGATTGTCTTCAAACTTCATGGGAATATAGTTCATGGTCTGGCGTCAGCTGATTAATTTTTGGTGCGATTGCCTTGACCTTCATTGTTTTTTTTTGTCTGTAATCACTATAAATCACTTCTGCAGAGCACAGTTATCATTGGAAATTTTTTGTAACTTCGCATATCAGAGCCTATAGAGGTCCCTTTCAGCGCATAAATTTTTGAAGTCAAGGTCAAGGTCAAGGTCACTTTGTCGCAAATCAGGGGAGTCGACGAAACCCTTATTTTTGAGTAATTTTGATCGGATCGTCTTCAAACTTCATGGGAATATATTTCATGGTCTGGCATTCAGATGATTAATTTTTGGTGGCGATTGGCCTTGACCTTCATGGTAACGCTAAGGTCAAACATATTTGACCCCAAGGTCAAATTAAGTTTTAGGAACCATATCGTGTAGTAACTCAAATTGAACACCTCGATGAGTGCTTTCTAGATATATCAAGCTTGAGACATTATGACGTCATTGGTGACGTTATGAGGCAAACGCATTTTTTCATGGTTACTCTGTAGAACGATTCTCATCGGAATCTCTCGTAGGCAGATATTCCTCAAGGAGTCGCTCCTGGTTTTTTATCTTGCCAAAACGAAGTTTTTGCAAGATATGTTAGTCAGTCTGTATGTTTTTTTTTTATTTTTTTTTTTTTTGTTTTGTTTGTTTTGTCTGTAATCACGAAAAAAAATTCTGCAGACCACAGTTTTCATTGGAAATTTTTGTAACTTCACATATCAGAGGCCTATGGAGGTCCCTTTCAGGCCATAAAATTTTGAAGGTCAAGGTCAAAGGTCAAGGTCACTTTTTCGCAAATCAGGGTAATCGACAAAACCTTATTTTTGAGTAATTTTGATCGGATCGTCATCAAACTTCATGGGAATATAGTTCATGGTCTGGCGCTCAGCTGATTAATTTTTGGTGGCGATTGGCCTTGACCTTCATGTGTTTTTTTTGTTGTTGTTGTTTTTTTTTTTTTTTTTCTGTAATCACTTATAAATCACTCTGCAGAGCACAGTTTTCATTGGAAATTTTGTAACTTCGCATATCAGAGGCCTATAGAGGTCCCTTTCAGCGCATAAAATTTTGAAGGTCAAGGTCAAAGGTCAAGGTCCATTTTTCGCAAATCAGGGTAATCGACATAACCTCATTTTTTGAGTAATTTTGATCGGATCGTCTTCAAACTTCATGGGATATAGTTCATGGTCTGGCATTCAGCTGATTAATTTTTGGTGGCGATTGGCCTTGACCTTCATGGTTAACGCCTAAGGTCAAACATATTTGACCCCAAGGTCAAATTTTCAAGTTTTAGGAACCATATCGTGTAGTACTCAAATTGAACACCTCGATGAGTGCTTTCTAGATATATCAAGCTTGAGACATTATGACGTCATTTGGTGACGTTATGAGGCAAACGCATATTTTTCATGGTTACTCTGTAGAACGATTCTCATCGGAATCTCTCGTAGGCAGATATTCTCAAGGAGTCGCTCCTGGTGGAAGCAGCTCTGTTCACCTCAGTGTGACCTTAAAGAAGTCACACGTGGTCACCTTTTGGCAAGATACGGATCACCCTACGGGTGACATTGGTTTTTTGTTTGTTTGTTTGTCTGTAATCACGTATAAAAAATTCTGCAGAGCACAGTTATCATTGAAAATTTTTGTAACTTCGCATATCAGAGGCCTATAGAGGTCCCTTTCAGCGCACAAAATTTTGAAGGTCAAGGTCAAAGGTCAAGGTCACTTTGTCGCAAATCAGGGGAGTCGACGAAACCCTTATTTTTTGAGTAATTTTGATCGGATTGTCTTCAAACTTCATGGGAATATAGTTCATGGTCTGGCGCTCAGCTGATTAATTTTTGGTGGTGATTGGCCTTGACCTTCATATGTTTTTTTTTTTTGTCTGTAATCACGTATAAATCACTCTGCAGAGCACAGTTATCATTGGAAATTTTTGTAACTTCGCATATCAGAGGCCTATAGAGGTCCCTTTCAGCGCATAAAATTTTGAAGGTCAAGGTCAAAGGTCAAGGTCACTTTGTCGCAAATCAGGGGAGTCGACGAAACCCTTATTTTTTGAGTACTTTTAATTGAATCGTCTCCAAACTTTATGGGAATGTAGTATATGGTCTGGCGCTCAGCTGATTAGTTTTTGGTGGCGATTGGCCTTGACCTTCATGGTTAGCGCCTGAGGTCAAACATATTTGACCCCAAGGTCAAATTTTCAAGTTTTAGGAACCATATCGTGTAGTACCTCAAATTAAACACCTCGATGAGTGCTTTCTAGATATGTCAAGCTTGAGACATTATGACGTCATTTGGTGCGTTATGAGGAAAACACATATTTTTCATGGTTACTCTGTAGAACGATTCTCATCGGAATCTCTCGTAGGCAGATATCCCTCAAGGAGTCGCTCCTGGTGGATAGCAGCTCTGTCACCTCAGTGACCTTAAAGAAGTCACATGTGGTCACCTTTTGGCAAGATACGGATCACCCTACGGGTGACATTGGTTTTTTTTGTCTGTTTGTTTGTTTGTCTGTCTGTCTGTTAGCAACTTTACGGCAAAACTGCTTTAGCAAACACTATCAAATTTAATCCACAGGTGGGCAATGAACCTTGGATGACCCCATTTAACTTTTGGGTCCAATTGGATCAAAGGTCAAGGTCAAGGTCACAAAAATATCAAAATCGTTTTTCGCTCAAAACTTAGTCAAAAATGATCTGATTTACTTCAAACTAAACTTATAGTGAACCTTATTCTATTTGTCACTTATAATCTTACCCATTCCTATAGGGAAAAATGCATATTTGTGAAGATCGGTAGGGTCCGAAGTTTTGGGGGTCATGGTCTATCGTCAAAATTTAAAATTTTCCATTAAAACTAAAACATGGTTACGAAAATACAACTTTACGGGAAAACGGCTGGCTCAAACACGTGTCAAATTGTATCCACAGGTGGGTAATGAACCTCGGACGACCCCATTAACTTTTGGGTCCAATTAGGTCAAAGGTCAAGGTCAGTTCACGAAAAGGTCTAAAATCGTTTTTCGCTCATAACTTCGTCAATAAATGGGCGGGATTTGTTGTGCCTGGCACCACTTGTTACATTATATTTTTGTCCCAGTGTTGCTATTTTAAGTTTTCATCCAAATTCCATGTTAAATCTTACCTTATTGTGATTTATTATCAAATTTGTTTTCTTGTTTCTCAGACTTACTCCATGTATAGCCGGCAATCTTCTTCTTACAAAACCTTTCGGACTCGGCTATTTTATATACAGGATCCGGATCTCCTTAAATACTAAACACCTGTACACATCCTCGCATTGACGGTGCCTTTAGAGCGTCTATCATGAACTTTTAAATATATTCGGACATTTGCTTTTAAGTTTCGAAAAGTTCACGTTACTATTTAAAGATTATTCCATTTAATGTATTGTAATTTCGTAAATACACTATTTTCTCGTCATGAACGACAATCGTCCATGACGGGTGTCGCTATTGGCTCAATCAAGGCACGTGACGAAATATCGGAAGTTGTTGTTGTTGTTGTTTTTTTTTCTTCTTCTTCTTCTCTTCTTCTTCTTCTTATTCCTCTTCCTGTTCCTCTTCTTCTGGTGAAGACAAAACCTTTAGGACGCGGTTCTTGGACACATCTGTCGTTGTTCTATAATGTTTTGTCCTTTCTGCTTCTTCAACATTATCCAATTTCCCCTCTTCACTTCAAAAAAATAATAACAAACAAAAAAACTTTATTTTTCACTGCAAAACATGATGTCATTCTGCCTTACACCTTTACTTCCTGGATTGTACTTCATGTTTCTCTCTCCCTTTTCTCAATATCCCCAAACTGAATCTTTATTGAAGGAAAAGCTTCTTCCTTCTTCCTTCTTCCTTCTTCCTTCTTCCTTTGAAAGCTTTTTAAAACATTTTAAAATGCAGTACAGTACTTCACTCTCCTTATATCTCTGTCCTGAGTATCCCACGTGTTATTATTCATCACAATCTATTCCTCTTATTCTTTATCCTCTTCTTCTTCCGAGAGAATATTTTACAAACCTGTCTTTCACCTAAGCCATTGGTCCATGAACCCTCCTCCTGTACCTGGAGAACTTCCTTTATCCATGCCTTCAACAAAAATTCCTTCCACCAATTCATTGATATTTATCTCCGAATGTCCAATTTGTGAAACTTGAGAAGTCCAGTTTGCAGAGATTGTCTGCTCACAACAATCAGATACCCTTCACATTATTTCATGGTGTCAAACCCCTCAGGGTCACTATTCTCCCCACATCTCCTTCAAGCCACGCCATTCCAACCCCACCCCTTCTATGTCTCCCCCTCTTCTGCATCCTCCACCTCATGCCCACTCTTACTTCAACCTCCCTCATCCCACCCTCGAAAAGTTTTCTCCTCGTCCCACCCTCTCAAAGCTTTTCCCTCACCACATCCCCTCAAAGCTTCAACCTCACCCCACCAACTCAAATCCTCCCCCACACCCCTCCCCCTCTCAGCTTTCCCATAGTCATACCCCCTATCATCTGCCCCGTCAAACCCCACCTTCCAATTTTTACCCCATCCCGCATCCTCTCATTATTCCCCGTCCCTCACCCTCCAGCCCCCCTCATCCTACACCATTTCAATGCCTCCTCTCCTGCCTCTCCCCATGTGGAACTGAAACATCCGAGGTCTCTGCTTCAACCTAATAGATCTCTCAATCCAGGCCGCTGCTGAAGAGCTGGAGATCATCTGTTTAACAGACAACTTCCTCCCATAGGAAGTCCCTGGCTCCTTGGTGTCTTGGAGTTGCACTTCATATCAATACTCAATTTCTCACTGTCATGTACTGATATTACACCTCCCAACCCCCAGAAGTACCTTTTGTTGTAACTTCCCCTCCACTCTCACCTCTTGTTTGTCTGTGTGCTGTACCATCCTCCTAACAGTGACAACTTCATTTCCATCTCTCTCAGTCAACATGGACCAACTTTTAACAAACAATCCCAACTCTCTCTTCCTCAATGTGGTGATTTCAACTGTCGCCATGCCAACTGGCTGGGCGTTGCTATCTCTCACCAGCCATGGCACTGCAGCAAAGCACTTATTTGACTCCATGGTCTTGATTGAATCTATGAACTTTGTGACCAGGATTTCTGTGAGTGGTAAATTCACGCTTCTGGACTTAGTCGTGACCAACATTCTTGCTAATATGTAATCTTCTTCCTTGACTCTAATTGGTTCATCTAATCACGTGCTTGTAAGAGTCGACATCTCTCTGGCTATTGTCAGAGAGCGACCCCAGTGCCAGAGAAACCGACAGTTCACTCAGGCTGACTGGCAGGGACTGTTCTCCTATATCCACTGCCCCTAGTATTGATGCAGCCTGGCTACAAACAACTGCTGATGTCATTGAGATCCCAATAGATTGTTTTGCAGTGCAGTAACATTGAGATGCCTGGTGTTCGCTTAATGGTTTGGGTGGTTGCCTTGGGATCTGAGGATCCTGAGTTCAAACCCCACTCGGCTGTTGAATTAATACCAGGTGGGGTTGACTCTGCCTGTCACCTTTTCAAGGTCGGCAAAATGAGTGCCAGCTTGCTGGTATCCTGTGACAGAGTGGCCACCTGTCCATGATTGTGCCCAATAGCCAAGGAGACTGCTTAAGCAGAACCAACGCTCTGCACAGAGTATGGTCCCAATGGATGGAATGGATGGACATTGAGGATAAGTTTTCATTGTGTTGAAAATACTCCAATGGGTCAGTGCTTCAAACAGCCTCTGACAGTCTAGCCTCACACTGACCTTCTGGTGGTGGAGTTGTTCTCACTAACAGATGCAGAGCTGAAAGGTGAATGACTGGCACCTTAAAACCACTAACTTCAGACAGACGGGCTCATTAGGCTTGGTCGGCAGCTCATCGAGAAGAAGGAAACTCTGAATCTGCCACTGCCTTGCAGTTCAGGATTTAAAACCAAAGGTGAAGGGTTTAATAGGGTAAAGACAGCAACAGTTTATAAAGAAGACGGCCTTTGCACTTTTTAGTCTATGCACCACCCTTGAGCAAGGTTTTAAACCCTATTTTTGTCTCTCACTGAGGGTTACATGAAATCATGGGAAAAAGTGGTGAATGACCATGCAAGCAGTTGGCACATATGGCCAGTAATGGCTAGATGGTCTTTATGCGAGGCAGAGGATTCTCTTATGGAGAATATTAGAGAGGATCACCTGTCTAGTATAGACACTGCACAGAAGAAGGTAATGGCAAACCACTTACATGCATACCAAGAAAATAATTATCAAAAATCTAAGAGATAAAGCTATGGTGCCAGATGATGAGCCCCCCAGTTGTGAAAGCATCCAAATGGCTACTGGGGAAGAGCAAGATGTTTTGATGAGTAGGACCATCTGAATTATGACTGGACCAGATCAATCCCACCAGGAAATTCAGCTGCTGAGGTCACCAGAACTAAAAGTGGAACTCTGAGCTTCCCAGACGTTCGCAAAATCGGAACATGGAATGTTCGGTCGTTTAATCAGGGAAAGTTAGATGTAACAAGAGCAAGAATTGCTTTGTAATACATGTCCCCTACTGATCCCAATGAACGTTCACGAGATAAATATGCCACGAATATCGAATTTGTGAATAGCAGGGCGAATGGTGAAGCCACAAATGTTGACCCCACAAATTGTTTCAATGGGAAAAAGGGGGCTAGGTTCCCAGTGTTTCCTGCTTCATGAAAATGCTGTGAATCCGTGAATGGCGAAGCCATGGATGTCACTCATTGTTTCAATGGAAAAAGGGAATGGGTTCCCAGAGGTTCCTGGTTCATTGGGGAAACTTTTAAAAGTTTAAAATCTTTTCGACGAACAAATACACGATTACAATTTCATAAAAAAAACTATCTGGAGTACCCGGCATTGCCCGGGGGAAAAATATAGGAATAACAAAGTGGTAAATTGTGGTGCTTAACATATATATCACATTTATATATCACATTTAATTTGGACATATATCACATTTCTTTGTCGTTGTCAGCGTTCGTTATCAGTACTCATGAGGCTGTCACGGAGGTTGTCGTAGTTATCGGCAAGCAAGTTTTTTCGCTCCCAGTCGCTCTGTCTTGATCTTGCAGTAGACATCGACCAGAAATGGCTGAAAGAGTCGTCACATCTGCAGTATGTGGTTGCCCTCTCTCACCATGATGTGGTAGCTATAGTACTGCAGCTGTGTGAGTTTTCGTCCATACTGCCCAGTAGCAGTCCTGGCCACCAGATGGATGCTGTAGCTATCTGTTCCATATGGGAACACTATGGGATACTGGAGTGCATCATAAGATGCATGCCGCTCACTGATGCCCCATCGCGAAGTCTGAGGATAATGTCTCTGGGTTCTGTTGGCTCATCGTCCATTAGGATGGCGACTTGTGGTGCAGACTGGGTGTTGTAGTGGCATGTGTGCTCTCCTTGCCGTCGCTTGTTCTCTGATGATGATCTGGTGCTCTTCAGAGTTGCCTCCTTCTGCAATTACATCTCTTGCAGTACACACGCCAAGGACCAGATGGTTATTTTCATGAAACCACTTTGTGAGCATCTCAAGGATGTGTGGTTTGAGGCCGTTGTGGTTCCTGGCAGCCAGCACCTTGGCGTTTGAGTCCAGGAAGTAGACCTGTAGGAACTTTGGCTGGCCCTCTTCAGGCGGGAGCAAGCTGCCAATGTGATGGAACACTTGACCTTGGATACAGAAGCTCGGTTTCCAGCCCTGGACTTCAGCTTCCTTGTGCCCGAAGCTCGTCATCGCAAAGTTGCCATTATATGTCCGAATGTTTTCAAGGAAATGCTTGCTGAGGGGAACTTCACCTGAGAGAAGTTCCTTCAGCAAGGGAGGAAGGGCAGGAGAGGACTCAAGGACGACCTTGCCATCTCTGCAGCACACACCCTTGGTCTCTCCCTTGAACTTATAACCAGAGCAGTGGGTGCAGACTTGGTCCATTCAGCCGATGTCTGCATGAGTTGTTTGGTCAGCCGGGTCATATGTGAATGCCACCCTGTTGGCATTGTTGTGCTCTTGTGCCCGGGCCAGTGCTCGTGCTTCTGCAGTGCGGTGACGCATTGCCTCAAGTCTTGCATCACACTCTTCCTCAGTCTCATTTGCTCGCTGCTATTGTTGCCGATGAGCCTGTTCATTGAGCCTGGCTCATCGCTCCTCTTCAGTCTCATTTTGTCACTGCTGCTGTTGCCGCTGTGCCTGTTCATTTAGCCTGACATCTTGCTCCTCTTCAGTCTCCTGTTGTCTCTTTGTGTGTTTTCGCTTAGCTGCAGCTGCCTTGGGACCAATGGAGCTCTTTCTTCTTTGGGGCATCTAAAATCAGAAGGTCAAATTTTTATTTGCACAAATACTTAAAATTTTTCAAATGATGATGATGATGTTTTAAAATGCCGTAAACTCTGGAGTCGTCTGAAGACCACATAGGTGAGGATCATGTACCAAAAGGAATGTAGGTGACGGCACTGAAGCAGGTGAGGATCCTGATGAGTTGCTCACCAAAGGAGATGCAGAATAGGCAGGAGCGGCAGGCGAGGGTGCTGGTGCTCCTGAGGTGGACAGACTCGGGCAGAACTCCATGATTGAGAGCTGCCTGGCAGATCACCGCACATTTCAATGTCGCTCCTTGTATGGGAGCATCACGTCATCCAACCCCCTCGTGAACATGAGGTAATGCTCAATTTACCGGATCGGTGTCTAACAGCCTCTCGGTAACTGACCGCACGTCATGCAATATCTCACCCAGGAGCATGAACGTGAGTTGGACCTCGACACCTCTTTCTCATCACTGCCCGCCTCCTCCTCCTCCTCCTCCTGGGAAAACCTTGGTAATTGCTCCAGACTCCTCCTTGGCGTGAGAGGCGATTAAAAACATCCAACTCCTCAGGCTCCATATCATCAATGCCTTCCCCTCCCACCTGCCATTTCAACCCAACAATTTCATGCCTCTCCTTCATGTTGTTGAGAAAGCCTATGAAATTCTTCACTGCCTGTGGACACAGGTTGTGCCAGTCGGCATTGATGGTGGAGGCTCTCGATCACCTCATTCAGCAACTCTTTGATTGCACTATGCATGGTGTTGGCTTAATGGTAAGGGTGGTGGGCTTGAGATCCCAGCTGTTGAGTTAATACCAGGTGGGGTTAACTCAGCCTGTCATCCTTCCAAGGTCAGCAAAATGAATGCCAGCATGCTGGTATCCTGTGTCGGAGTGGTGACCCATCCAGGATTGTGCCCAATAGCCAAGGAGACTGCTTCGGCAGCAACAACACTCTGCATATGGATGGATGGACCTGAGCTTTGATTGCACTGAGATGCAGTGAGCTATATTGAACTCCTGCCAATACTGCCTGATGGTGCCACCCTGGTCAGCATCCATCACATCCAAAATGCGGTGAAAGGGGCGGTGGGTATAATATGTCTTTAATGTGGAGATTACCTTGGTTGATTCGCTGGAACAGGGAGGTGGTGTTGGGTGGCAGGAAGATCACCTCGACATTTGGGTGAGCCACCTTCAGGTCTGAGTTGTGGCCAGAAGCATTGCCGATGAGCAGGAGAACTTGAACACAAGGTTTTTTTCCGACAGGCACGTCTCCACCTGAGGGATGAAACAGTTATGGAACCAGTCCATGAAAATTGCTGCCATCACCCACGCCTTCCTGTTGGCCCTCCAAAACATGGGCAACGTGTGTTTGTTCTTCCCTCGAGAACATGCGGGTTCAGAGAATGGTACAATATCATAGGCTTCATCATCCAGTCCCCTTTTGCATTTTCATAGAGGAGAAAAGATACTTGGTTCTTTGCTGATGCTGTCCCCTTGTGCTTAGAAATAAAGGTTTGCATTGGCATCTTTTTCTAAAACAGGCCAGTTTCATCTGCATTGAAAACTTGGTTTGGCAGGTACCCCTTCTCCTCAAGGAGCTGTGCGAGTTGATCAGAAAATGCTTCGGCCACTTCGTGGTCCGCGGAGGCACACTCGCCTGTCAGTTTAACATTGTGGAGACCATAGCGCTTCTTGAAGTGGTCAAACCACACCCTGCTCACTTAGAATGGATTGGGGCCACTTGTACCCACATCACTCACACCCGCGTCACTCATGCTAGTGCCACCCTCGCCAGCGAGGTGTGTATAGATATGGAATGAGAGGTGATAAAGAAAGGAATGAGAGATCCATTTAAAGGCATGTTCTTCTGCACATTGACCTCAATCCATTCACTGAGTGACTTCTCCATCCTTTCCATGTGGACATCCCGGACGTGGGTGACCACTTTGGTGCTCAGTACAGCACTTGCCGCAATACTTTCTCAGATCACCTTCTCATTCTTGTGTTGGTCCAAAGGATAGGTTTGTTTACTCTACAGTGTCTGCCAGGAGAAGCCACACTCTGTCCTCTCAACAGCCTGTCGAGCAGCTCCACGTTGTGACTCAGGCTCATTACTTTCTTCTGCATCTTGGCAGTCAATGCATCTCCAGCACTGGTCTTGCACTTGGGAGCCATGTTTGACCAATGAGCAAATGAGTGGCACGAGAGGCAAAACACTGGTCAAGTCAGTGGGATAAGAAGAATGATTGAGACCCAGGACATGCTGCACATAGGTAGTCATGCAGGAATTGTGCATAGCTGCGGGAGGGTGAGTAGTCTGCCCATTGTTTGTGGGGGATGTTGGCGGATGCAAATGTTTTACCAGATGTACTCAACTGGGAATGGGGGAAGATGTCGTGAAGTGTTTTAATTATGCAAGTGTCCATGCTAACATTTTACTCAGCAGGTGTCAGATGTGGTGAAACAATTTAATTGTTTAACTCAAGAGAACTGGGGGGGGGGGAGGAGGAGGGGGACATCCTCAGAAGTTCGTAATAGATTCCATGAAGCATTTCAATTGCTTATGCAAGTGTACATGCTAATAACGGTTTACTCAGCAGATGTCAGAGGAGGTGAAACATTTTAATGTGCAACTCATGGGAAAGGAGGGTGGGGGGGGGGGTGGTGAATCTTCAGCAGCTTGTAATAGATGCGTGAAGCATCTTTATGATGTGAAAGGTGGAACAAGCTGTGAAGCTCGGTTCCAAAATGGCTGGTGGATTTGGGTTTAGCTCGTGGAGGATATGTTTGTTTTCAAAAAAAAAAAAAATGTTTTAGATTTGTGCTATGTACATGGCTCGTGGAGGATATGTTTGTTTCAAAAAACAAAAATGTTTTAGAATTGTGCTATGTACATGGCTCGTGGAGGATATGTTTTTGCATACAGTACTATACTGTACTGTATGTACACACAGCTCGCTTATAGTATGGCTGGTGAAAGATATGTTTTAAAACTGTTTTATGTGCACAGCTCATGGAATTTTTATTTTTGTCCGCAAAAAAACCATGAATACATGAAGCACTGGGCAGTGAATAGTGAATTCGCGAATAGTGGGGTGCGACAGTACATCATGGTTATATACCTGGGATCATTTCAATTGTACTGGGCCATGGGCTAACATCCAGGCCTAAGGCACAATGGTGGCACATGATATTATTGGGGTGGAGTCAGGCCAGCTGTCCATCCAATGGGTGCAAAGCAGTGAGGGTGGAGGCAGGGCAGCTGAACACTGACCTATGTATAACATGTGACATTTTCAAAGACGAGAAAGGGCATAACCCTTTGAAAAATTGACGAAACGGCCTGAAACTTGAACTTGTTCTCTTCTGTAACTCGTCTTTATAAAATCATCTCCCAAGTTTCAGTTGAATATGTTAAAAGGGTATGGGGAAAAAATTTGGGAAAACCACAGGTGGGATGGATTGGCAGACAGACGGACGGACGGATGAACAGATGGAGAGCAAACCTCCAGTCCTCTCCAGTGAAATTGGTAGGGAACTAATAAAGGGAGAGATGGTGAAGACAAGATCTGAAAATTTTGGGGATAAGTGAACTAAGACGGATTAGTTTTGGGCAGTTTCAATGTGACGATTACAAAGGGTTCTTTTCTGGTGATGGAACCCGTAAAAGAAATGGAGTGGCAGTGATTTGTAATGAAAATACAGTGGGGTCAGTATTGGGATACAACCCAGTCATTGATAGGTTCACATCAGTGAGGTTGAAAGGACATCCAGAGAACACCATCATCATTCAGATGTATGCTCCAACTTCTGCAGCAGATGAAGAAAATGTGGTGGGGTTTTATGGAAAGTTGCAGGAACTGGTAGAACAGGTGCCTAAAGGAGATGTTTTAGTTAGTATGGGAGAATAGAAAGCAAAAATTGGAGGGCCACGAGCACCAGGTATTTCCGGAAAGCATGGACTTCGTATTCAAAATAAGCCAGGAGAGCAAATGCTGGAGTTCTGCAGAGAGAATGAGTTAGTAATTGCAAACACATGGTTCAAACAACCCAAGTTTACACTGTACACATGGACTTCACCTGATGGGCAACATAGAAATCAGATTCACTGCATTCTAATCAATATAAGATGAAGAATTGTTGTGCAATCTGCCAATACTCTGCAGGTACAGACTGTCGGACAGATCATGAACTCCGTGTGGCAAAAATATGAGTCAAGTTGAGAAAGGTTAAAACAAAATTCAAAAACTCTGACCACACATGACCTTGTAAACATATCTAAACAATCTATGCTATAAGAGGGATGTCTGTCTGTCTGTCTGTCTGTCTGTGTGTCTGTGTCGCAATCTTTCTCAGAGATGGTCAAACAGATCTTCATCAAACATTTGGAGGTTCATCAGTGAGTGCCGGGGAGTGTTAGAGGCAAAAAATGTTTTTTCTTAAGTTTTGAAAAAAAAGTTTGATTTTTATGGATTTCTTTTTTAATCGGTTTATCGTGCCCATGCCTTTGTAGCTATGTGAAAGGTAACATGAAAATGATCCCCAACCCCATTCCTTAGTGGGTGCAGTGAAGTGTTTTAGGCCCCACAAAAAATTAGAAGAAACAAAGTTTGATTTCTTCAAAATGCAAACAGGATTAGAACAGCACCGAGCAACACTGGGTACCCTTCTAGTATGCAATAAAGTTGAAAAAAAAAACCCTTTACAGAGCTGAACTTGGTTGACAGAATGCCAGACAAATAGTGGCAAGAGATTGAAGACATTGTAAAAGAAGAGGCCAAACACATTTCCAAAAGCAAGCAAAAAGAAGAAGGCTAAATGGCTGTCAGAAGAGGTAATAAATATTGTGGACAGAAGAAGAGAGATGAAAACCAAAGGCACATCAAGAGAGGACATTAAGCAGCTAAATGCCAACTTCCAACGACAAGCTAGGAAAGACGAAGATAAATATTTCAGAAGCATGCAAAGGGATAGAAAGTGACAACGGAGTGGGGAAAACAAGATATATATTTTAAAAGATCAGAGAGATCACAGGAAGGTTTAGGTCTAGGATTAGGTTCCTTAAGAGTCGAACAGGAAAATATCTCTCAGAAGAAACACAGGTGAAAGGAAAATGGAAGGACTCGTATACAAACGAGATAATAATATGATGGCAACTTTCGAAGAAAGAGAAGAGAATATGAGCAATAACTGTTCTGTTCTTGCATATGGCAGCTTGGCTGTCAGGTAGCTATCATTTCTTGGAAGCACGGCTGTGCCACTGATGCTGTGCCCCTTTCCCAGTACACTGGTACTAATTTTGCTGACCTCAGAAGGATGACAGGCTGAGTCAACCCCACCTGGTGGCGATTCAGCAGCCAACAGGGCTTGAACACAGTATCGAAAGCTCCCAAGGCAGCCACCCTAACCACTAAGCCAACACCAATCTGAACAAGTACTAATAGTGATATAATGTCACATAAGTAGAGCCCTGAAAAAGCTGGCAAATGGAAAAGCACAGGATGCCGATGAAATTCCAACATAACTACTTGTAAGGTACTTGCGAAGGAGGCAATCAGAAATATAACAGTACAACGATCTGGAGCAGGATTGTTTGGCCTAAAAGGTGGAAGCAGTTTGTTTAAGTAGCATTACCAAAGAAAGGGGATGCAAGAGAATGTTTTCAAATAACCGAACCATTGTCTTGATTTCACATGCTCGTAGGATATTACTAAAGATCATTCAACACAGAATAGAAGACTTCATTAACCCTAGTCCTCCCAACATATTTTACAATGTAATCGTACCAACAAGGGTCTTTTCGGACCCCAACTCAAAAACATCTCAATTTCACTAAATCTGCCAAAGTTTCACATCAATGACCAAACATGGTGTTTCATTGATAAAGTCAACAAACATAAGAAGAAAAATAAAAGACATAGGGGGCAATAGCCCTGAGCACTTACCTGGTAGTGGCTGGATAAGATAACAAGGGAACCACTGGTAGGCATGGATGACCCGCACAATATGTAACAGAGAAGAAAGTAAATACCTATGGATTATTTTTTAATGCCATGAACAAATTTTGGGACATCACGTGTGATAAAGGTTATTGTCAAGCTTCATAGAAATTGTGTGTGTGGTTTCGGAGAAGAAAGCAAATGTATATTTGGGGGGCAATTCCCCCCCCCCCCCGCACCATCACTCCCGTCGACCCCTTCAGACCCCGATTTTTTTTTTAATGGTGTGAACAATATTTGGTACATCACGGGTGATAAAGGTTATGGTCAAGCTTCATCGAACTTGGGTATATGGTTTCGGAGAAGAAAGCAAATGCATATTTTGGGGGGCAACCCCCGTAAACCCCCTCAGGACCCGATTTTTTTAATGCCATGAACAAACGTTGGTACATACAGGGTGATGAAGGTTGTGGTGAAGTTTCATCAAAAATGTCTGTTTAGTTTCAGAGAAGAAGTTGCAAGTACATGTGGATGGACAGACGGACAGACAGACAAACGACGCACCATCCTATAAGCACCCCGGAACTTTGTTCCAGGTGAGCTAATAATTATAAAATCTAAAAATTAACCTTACTACTGGGCACTTTTATAACCCTATGTCAGAAGCACTAAATTTCATTCAATCTGCTGAAGTTTCACATCAATGAGGAAATATAATTATTTTGATTGGTTAATGTTTTGGTGATAAAATAAACAAACAGAAGCACAATTTTTTTTTTAGATCGAATCCATATTATCCATTTGATCCATATGATCTAATCATATTGTTTCTGGATACAATCAAACGAAAACACTTGGTATCTTTTTGGACCCCAGAAAGGATTTGCTTGCAACTCTGTGCAGCAAGGTGGGATCTTGAAACATCATATATATTTATAACTGGACCATACAGGTAAACAAACTCATAAAATACACTGTTAAACTAATGCAGAAATAACACATCAACATGTATGCCTGGAGTCCAAAAAGAACCCTGTTGGTAGGACATTTTTGTGCATATACAATGTTTTGTCAGGTCAGGTATGAGAGCATCGCGTCGCTGCATCCACTTTCTGCCGGTACTCCAGGGGCATCCTTCTGGCCATCCTCCAGGCAGATGCCTGTTCCATCCCCATCTCCTTGAGATGCTGATCAATCTGCTGCAACCATGAGGTACGTTGTCGGCCTACTGGCTTCCTCCACTCATGAGCCTCTATTGCCCAGAGAATCTGGTGAGCAGTATCAGCATCAGGAAAACGAGCCACAAGTCCATACAGCCGCAGCTGATGCTCACAGACTATGCAGGTAACAAATCTCATTTGAGTCTCTCTCAGCAACTGCTCATTGTACACAAAATCCGACCAGCGAAAGACAAGGATTCCCAGAAGAGACCTGGTACCAAAGAAATTAAGTCTCCATGTCATATCCCTGGTCAGAGTCCATGTCTCATATCCGTAGAGCAAAACTGGAAACACCAAGGACCTGAAGACTCAGACTTTCATCCTCCTGCACAGGTACCAACATCACCACATCCCATCATCCAGTGAATCCATGACTCCACAGGCTCGACCCAGACATCTATTGACCTCTGGCAAACAGCCAGCAGAGACATAAATATCACTGTCAAGGTAATTGAATCTCTCCATGACCTCAACATCCACACCAAAAACAAATACAGACAAGATAACAGCATCCAATATGTCATTGAAAGCCTGGATCTTAGTTTTGACCCAGGAAACCCATAATCCCAGTCACTAAAACTCCTCATTCAGCACCTTGAGGGCCCCCAAAAGGATATCCAGAGTCTCCGCAAAGATGACTGCATCATCTGCGAAATCAAGGTCAGAGATCTTGACATTCCCAAACGATGCACCACAGCTTGATCTCTCCGATATCCTCCATAGAATCCAGTCCATAGTCGTGCTGAAAAGTGTGGGGGCCAGTACACACCCCCTGATGAACTCCAGTAACAACTGGAAATAAGTTGGAGATGGTATTACCACATCTCACAGCACTCTCAGTCCCAGAGGATTGTTCAGACATCAGAATGATCAGTTTTGATGGCACCATACGAAGACCAAGAATCCTCCAGAGGGCATCCCAATTCAGTGAATCAAATGCTTTGCAGAGATCAACATAGGCTG
>CM068958.1:74730814-74767037 GCA_035128595.1 Eptatretus atami | reverse complement strand
AGACCTCAACATCCACACCAAAAACAAATACAGACAAGATAACAGCATCCAATATGTTCATTGAAAGCCTGGATCTTAGTTTTGACCCAGGAAACCCCTAATCCCAGTCACTAACTCCTCATTCAGCACCTTGAGGGCCCCAAAAGGATATCCAGAGTCTCCGCAAAGATGACTGCATCATCTGCGAAATCAAGGTCAGAGATCTTGACATTCCCAAACGATGCACCACAGCTTGATCTCTCCGATATCCTCCATAGAATCCATCCATAGTCGTGCTGAAAAGTGTGGGGCCAGTACACACCCCCTGATGAACTCCAGTAACAACTGGAAATAAGTTGGAGATGGTATTACCACATCTCACAGCACTCTCAGTCCCAGAGGATTGTTCAGACATCAGAATGATCAGTTTTGATGGCACCATACGAAGACCAAGAATCCTCCAGAGGCATCCCAATTCAGTGAATCAAATGCTTTGCAGAGATCAACATAGGCTGCAAGCAGCCCCTGCCAAAACTCTCATCTGCGTTCGGTGAGGACCCGAAAATAAAGGATATGAAGGATCCGAAAAGAAAGTGTGTTAGCTCTTAAATGAGCCTCGACAAAGTATAACAAAAAAAAATCGCAAAGCTAAGGAACAATCGACAAAGCAAAGTGATATCAAAGGAAGCAATCATAAAGATATATGCTTCAACTTCTGCAGGTTCAGACTGTCGGACAAAAATTCCTGTGTTTTATAGATGGTAGCAATGCTTTAGATTGTGTTGATCATGAATTGATGTGGATTGTGTTGAGAGAAATGGGGATGTCAGAGCACCTGATATGCCTTATAAGAGGCCTGTACATTAAACAAGCTACATGAGAACAGAGTATGAAGAGACAGAATGGTTTGGAATTTGAGTCAGGGGTCAGACAGGGGTGCATTCTCTCCCTTACTTGTTCAATCTGTATAGTGAATACATCATGAGGAAATCGAACTTGGAACATTGAGGCTGGAGTCAGGATTGGAGGAACATCTATCAACAATCTAAGGTATGATAACGACACCTCTCTGTTTGCAGAAAGTAAAGAAACTGCTGCAGTGAAGAAGGGAAGTGAAAAAGCCCGTCTTTATTTAAAGATCGACATCAGATTGGGAGACGATCATGTGGAAATAGTGAGAAGTTTATTTGTCCAATATTCTAAGATTGAATTGAGTGGAGAATGTGGAGGAGAAATTAATAAATGGTTAGCATTGGGGAGAACAACAATGTCAGGATTGACAAAGAGCCGGAAAGACAAAGATGTACAAAACAAACAAAGAGGAGCTGGTGAATGATCTGGAATTTCTAGTTGTAATGTATGGATGTGAAAGGAAGAAGATTTCAAATGTGTTGGAGAAGAACGTTGAAAATTCCAGGAGTGCAAGATGAACAAACAAACAAATACTTCAAGAAATTATACCACCATGTACAATGTACATTGAAGCGCTGATGCTAAAACAAAACTGATACTCTGGACACATTATGTGTGCAGAAAACGAGTCTGGAGAAATCAACCGTGCTGGGTATGGTTAGGGAAGAAGGAGACCTCATATGTGCTGGATGGATGGGGATATGCCGCGACCAAACTGTCTTTGCCAGAGCTTCAGGAAGCAGTGCAGAATAAGGATGTTTGGAGAAATCTCATTATGAATGTCAACAGAAGTCAAACACGATTTGATGTTACTCGATAACTGGATAAGTTTGGTTTGCAGAAGCAACTGTGATTGTGAAAGTTTTTTTTGCATTGGTCTAAGGCTCATGAGATGTAGCCATTTTGTTGTACTGAGTGCAGGATAAGGATATTAATAGACATCTGTTTACTCCAAACATGAACTAGGAGGAAATAAGTCGACAATAGACAAATACATTATAATGTGGGATGTGAGTCGAGGTTCTCAGTATCATGAGCAATCAGTTCAGATGGAATGTTAAACGGCCAAGTAGGGTGACAGTAGAAACAGAAAAAGAATCAAAGTGGTGGGTGAAGGAAGGTGAGTGATAGCGCTTGCAGCAAAAAATATTAAAATAAATAAAGTAAAAAAATTGAAAATAAAAGAAAAAAGAGGGAGGCAAAAAGTAAAGGGGGATAATGCAATGGGGAATATGGTGGAGTAATAAGAGTGGGCAAAGCGGTGAATTCATAAGCAGCTGTGTAGGAGGTGTGTAAGACTATTAACATTTATATCCATGTGATGATAAAGAGAAATTTCAGAAAAATCCTGACAGTATGAAAAGAATATAAGAATAAGACATTTTACTTAGAAAAAATACCGGAACAGAATACACAACACTGAGAATAGAAGAAAAAGAGGAAAAGGAATTCTATAAGAATAATGAAAAAAAATGAAAAATCATCGCATGCGCACAAGTGACCCGCACACAGCACTTTATCTGCTGAACTATGTGGTTGTGGTTTTGGTGGTGGTGGGTCATTATACGAGCTGTGCACTGTGTCAATGGTGCTGAAGCAGTCTCAAGGCAAGGATTTGGCTGGTGGTTTGATATTGCCTTTCCAGTTGTGAGACAGGGCAGGAATTTGGAATTTGTTCAGGGTGTCAGTGATAACTCACTCTCTTCGTGAAAGACACGATGGGATCTCTATATTTCACCAAGTAACAGTAACAGATGGGATTACCATCTCAACGTCCATCCAAAGACAGGATGGATGATGTTGGACTGGTTGTCCCGTCTGAGAATTAATTTTTTGTTTGTTTGTAGCTCACCTGGAACGTAGTTATGGGAGCTTATGGCATGGCGCGTCGCCCGTCCATCCGTCCACAAATACTTTCAACTTCTCCAGAACACACACACAATTCGATGTAAACTTCAGCACAACCTTCATCACCGTGAGTACCAAAGAATGATAATGGCATTAAAAAAACACATAGATATTTACTTTTTTTCCATTACATATTTTGTGGGTCATCCATGCTTCCAGTGTTTCCCTGGTTATCTAATCCAGCACTACCAGGTGAGTGCCCATGGGTATTGCCCCTATGTTTATGCCTCCACTGACAGTCACGGAGGCATTATGTTTTCGGGTTGCCCATTTGTCCGTATGCACGTCCGTCCATGCTGATTTTCTCTGTTTTCTCTGCAACCGCTTATCCAATGACAATAAATTTCAGCATCAGTGCGACTACTCCTGTGGAATGTTTTAATGATAAATATGATGCCATATGTCACGTGGTGCGACAGCCACGTTGAAAGAAACGGAAAAACTTTGGACCTCTATCTCCAAAATTGCTCCATCGAAAAAATTGAAAGTTCTCAAATGTGACGTACTCCCATGGGAACAAGTCTGAATTTTAGCTCAGCTGAATATAGCCCAGGGGAGCTCATGGGATGGCACGTCGTCCGTCCGTTTGGCCATCCGTCATCCGTCCGTTCATCGTCCACAAATACTTTCAACTTCTTCTCTGAAACTACAGATACGATTTCGATGAAACTTTACCACAACGTTCATCACCGTGAATGTACAAAAGTTTGTTTATGGCATTACAAAAACAATGAGCCCTAAACGGTTCTATGGGGGTTACACCCCAGAATAGGCATTCGCTTTCTTCCTCAGAAACTACACACACCACGCAATTCTGATGAAACTTGACCACAACCTTATCAACCATGGTGTATCAAAGTTTGTTCACGGTGTTAAAAAAATTGGGTTTGAGGTGGTCTATGGAGGGAGTTTACAGGGGATTGCCCCCCCCCCTAAAAATATAAAGGTATTCGCTTATTTCTCAGAAACTACACATGCAATTCCGATGAAACTTCACTACAAACTTCATCACCTGTGATGTAACATTTCTTCACGCCATTAAAAAAAACAGTCGAGGTTTAATGGGGTCTTCAGGGTGGGGAATTACCCCCAAAATAGGTATTGCTTTATTCTCTGAGATGATACATACAATTTTGATCAAAACTTGACTGCAACTTTCTATACCAATGATACACCAAAGTTTATCATGCCATCAAAATTTGAGGTCTGTGGGGTCTACGGGTGGGGGGGGGGGGAGTTTTCCCCCAAAGTATGTATTGCTTTCTTCTCAGAAACTACACACACCAATTCTGATTAAACTTCAGACAACCTTCATCACCTGTGATATACCAAAGTTTGTTCACCACATGAAAAAATTGAGGTGTAAGAGGGTTTAAGGGGATTGCCCTATATTTGCTTTCTTCTCCAAAACTACACACACAATTCCGATTAACTTGACCACAACCTTCATCACCCATGATGTACTAAAGCTTGTTCACCCCCATTAAAAAATGGGGTGTAAGGGTGTCTACGTGGTGAGGGTATGTGGGAGATTGCCCTCCAAAATAGGTATTTGCTTTCTTCTGAGAAACTTACACACACAATTCTGATGAAATTGACCACAACCTTCATCACCCATGATGTACTAAAGCTTGTTCACCCCCATTAAAAAATGGGGGTGTAAGGGTGTCTACGTGGTGAGGGTAGTGGGGGAGATTGCCACTCCAAAATAGGTATTTGCTTTCTTCTGAGAAACTTACACACACAATTCTGATGAAATTTGACCACAACCTTCATCACCCATGATCTACTAAAGTTTGTTCACGACATTAAAAAAAAAGTGGGTCGAAGGAGTTCTATGGGGGAGGTTGCCCTCGCAAATATGTATTTGCTTTCTTTTCTGAAACCACACACACAATTTCGATGAAACTCGATGGCAAACTTTATCACCGTGTATGTACAAACGTTTGTTCATGGCAATAAAAAAATTGTGGTCTGAAGGGGTCTATGGGGGGGGGGCTGGCGGTTTGCCCCCCAAAATATGTATTTGCTTTCTTCTCCGAAACCAAACACACAAGTTCGATGAAACTTGACCACAACCATTATCACCCGTGATGTACAAACGGTTGTTCACAGTATTAAAAAAAAATCCATAGGTATTTACTTCGCTGTTGCATATCTTGTGGGTCAACCATGCCTACCAGTGGTTCCCTGGTTATCTTATCCAGCCACTACCATGTCAGCACCTCGGGGTATTGCCCCTATTTTTGATAATTTCAAATGTGGCTTTTTTATAACATTATAATCGCATATGTTGAACGCTTTATCCGTTCAGTTTGAAACACTTTTAAAGTCATCTCGGGCTCAATTGTGTGGAGGAAAAGAAATTGATGATGTCATCGATCACGTATTTCAGCAGCCCTATTGGTTTTTAACAAAAAAAACCTTCAAAAATCTTCTTCTCTGAAACGACTGAACAGATCAAGGTGAAACTTTACAGGTATGATTACTTATCCATGAGGAACAAAGCCTTTTCTACCTTCTTCTAAAGCAAGATGCAAGAGAATAGCCATATTGGATTTACCCTTAAAACCTATAAAAATAAACTTCTCCAGAACGGCTTGACAGATTGAGGGAAAACTTCACCCACATGTTCCCCAAGCCTTGGCGACACCAGGGTGTTCACGAATATTTAATAGGTCACATGGACTGGCAGCCGTATTGCATTGAACGAAAATCTTTAAAAGAATTATTAATCTTGAACTGCTTCATCAATCAATGTGAAACGTCACAATTATGATCTAATGTTAATGGGGAGTCTATGTTTTAAATTTCAAGATGATCAGATGCATGTGCTGGCTGCCAGAATTATTTAATATTTTGAATCTTGGTTCAGGGATTTTAATCAAACTTGGAACAAATGTGGGTGGAGGCATATCTGGTGACGTCACAATGTTGAAGAGTGCCCTTCTAGTTTTCTGCATACCTGTCAGAGGCTCGTAAAAGAGCTAGTACTGTTACACTGAATGGATCAGGATGCAACAGGACAAAAGGAACAGCAGCAGAGAGAGAGGAAACCTAGTACATTAACCATACAAAAAAAAAAAAAAAAAAAAAAAAAAAAAAAAAAAAAAAAAAAAAAAAAAAAAAAAAACAACTACAATGAAGAGCAAAATCCAAAGAAAGAGGGAGGTGGACAAAGAATTGGTGTGGTGAGTAAAGGGTGGCAGGAGAGGATGCAGGAGGTGGAAAAGATGGATACAGAAGGAAACTCTCACGAAGGAAAACTGGAAATCTGGAAGGAGGAGGGATTGGAGTGGGGTAGGGGTAACGAGGGGAGAAATGATCATGGTTTTGGATTGGTCACGATCTGATGTTGTGGTGAACAGCTGTCTTGAAGACCTACAGGGAAGAATAACATTGAGCGGATGTGGAAGTTGATTCCGCAGGCAGGAAAAAAGAGGGATAAATGAGTGGTGGTGAGCAGTGATCCTGGATTTAGGTAGTTTCATCAGAAGGGGTTGATGGTGGACCATGTGTGCCCTGCAGAAACCTGAGAGGGGGGGTTGGGGGGTGGGTGGGACAAAGCATGGATAGAGTAGAAGGTGCAAGACCAGAAAGTAGGTGGTAGAAGGCAGAGTGACCACTGGCCTGTTTGCGATGGCGAAGTGAGAGGTCCATCGATTCAGCTTCATTGCGGGTGATTCCAATAATTTCAAAGTCCTTGGTTTCCAAGTCGTTAAAAGCTGAGCAAGATGTGAAGCAGGGGAGGCAGGCCAGAGGGGAGAGCAGGACTCCATAAAGCTGTGGATGGAAGCCTTGTAGGTGGATCGGAGTTTGATGAGGAGGTCGACAGGATAGGAGTTTGATACTCCATAAAGTTTGATGTAGTGTGCTAATGAAGGACTTTGTATGACAGAGGATGCCAAGTCGGCAGCTGACTTTGGTGGCCAACTTGTTGGTGAAATAACATCCCAGAGTGTCTTTCACGGAGAGACATCAGAGTGACAGTGTATTTTTGGGTTAGGATGGGTATGCTCCCACTGATTTATTCTACCAAAGTACACTCCATTTGACCCACTGTTAGATTGAGTGTATTTTAGGCGATGGGGATTAAGCCACCAGGCCCATGTAAACATGTGCCTTAGCACCTTGCTGGTGCTTGTTGTGCACAATTGTTGGTCTCGGGCACTTGGAAGGATTGAAAAATGGAGGACGTAGAGAGTCCAGGTTGTATTGAATTATTTTGCTGTTGATGTGGATTGCAGCGCCGTCGGAATTAAATTGGCCGGTCTGCTCCAAGTTTCCTCTCATCATCACTTTCTTGGACACATGACCGTAGCAGGAATGAGGAAAGCTTTTGAACTCCATGTTTCCGCTTTTGCAGTCACAATGTGAAAGTTTTCGATTTGTGCAAAATTACAATGTCTTTATTGTCCGCGTATTGTCCGATGAGTGTATCGCCTGAAATAAGTGACATTATTCAACTGCACTTTTACGCCTGTTTCTCTGTATGATTCTTCTTTTTTGGTGTCTTTATGATTGTTATACTAATTGATAATTGTCACAAGGCCATCAGGATTTTTTACTCGTTTGATCCGAAACTAGTAGGCGAGTGAATTCCAAGCTTGAGTTTATTTCAAATTTAGAGCAAAAGCTCAACACTCTGATGGAGGCACATCAAACAACAAAGCAACTTTTGTCTGGTTGTTCTTTTTCTCTCCCACAAACCATCCTTCCCCTTTCCACTCTGATTTTCCATTCATACATGCTCAGGGAGAGAACATTCATGAAAGGATCTCCCTCCACAATGTGCTCACAATACAGGACTTTCAAAATGACAAGAATGCTAATGAGGTGCTGAGTATGAGTTTTCACTGACTCGCTTCGACACACTGGCAATTTTAGCGTGCCGTTGCTCAGGCAAAAATCTGGATGTCAAATGATCTTTTTAACATAATTTTCAGCATTTAAATGGAATAGTATTAATTTCAAAATAGTTAACCATAATTGTGCATATAAGCTCCAGATATGACTTTCCATCACTGTAAAGAAGCACTGAAACCAGATACGGTGTCTCCCACAGGGATGACTGCTTGGTACATCTTGCTCCCCCGTGAATACGAAGTGGCACAATCTTTGTGTATTTTCACATCGTGAACACAAGCTTTGTCAAAGAGTTGGTAGCCATTACTTTGTTGGCGATAACACACAGCATTGTCCTCCCAATTGCAGACATCCATTAAATAAATCACTAAGCCTGCCATGTTTACAAGAGGCACTTCCGTAAGGTTCGTAGCCATTTCACTGGAAGAGATCCATCGGGGAATTGGGAATACTGCGCCCGTCCACATTTCGGGCCTTGCACATGTTCATCTTCAAGAGTTTTTGCAGTAAGTGAAACTGCAAGATCTCAGCTTTTTGGGTGAGCTGAGAAAGTTCTCCAACTCTTTCATCTGCAGAGACACACCTTGTATCTTGTACAGAGGCACACCTTTCTCTCAAGTACATTTCCAAGTATTTTCGGCTTCTTTGAAAAACTTTGTGAGCCATTTTAGGTGATAATTCTTTTCTTGCATGCATGTTATTCGTTAACATGCCCGATCAATATCGCTGCTAAGGGGTTCTGCATTAGTATTCTGTGGTTGATTGCATCATTTTGAAAGTCTTGCATTGTGAGACGATTTCATATCCAGATGTACCCAGATATTTCTCATTCTTTCAAAATTCCTTTCATGTAGCTTAAAGGCTAACTATAACATAATAATTCGAAATCTATTATCCTAAAGTTTGAGAATAAACATCTCACTTGAAGTAACATTATGCAGTTTTATAAAACAAGCAATTTGTTCTGTATCAAATCTTAAACATACAGGTCTTATCCTCACACGACACCACTAGACCACCCAACAGAAACTCATTAAAAAAAAATTGTGCAATAATTCAGATGTAATTCAACTAACTAACCCCACTTCAGATGTAATTCAACTTTTGGCGACCAACACAAATTCTTTACTAAAACAATGAAAAAAACATAAGGGCAATATCCCTGGGTGGGTGCTCACCTGGTAGCAGCTGGATAAGATATCCAGGGAACCACTGGTAGGCAAGCATGACCCACAAAATATGTAATGGAGAAGAAAGTAAATACCTATGGATTTTTTTTAATTCCATGAATAAATTTTGGTACATCACGGCTGATGAAAGTGATGGTCAAGTTTCATTGGAATTGTGTGTGTGTGATTTCTCAGAAGAAAGCAAATACATATTTTTGGTGGCAATCCCCCCATAAACCCCCTATATCCCGATTTTTTTTAATGGTGTGAACAATCTTTGGAACATCATGGGTGATGAAGGTTGTGATGACATTTCATCGGAATTGTGTTTTAGTTTCTGAGAAAAAGCAAATACCCCTTTAGGAGGGCAACAAGCCCCTGAAGACCCCTGTGATGTACCAAAGATTGTTATCTTTGGTACATCACGGGTGATGAAGGTTGTCGTCAAGTTTCATCGGAATTGCGTGTGTAGTTTCTGAGAATAAACCAAATACCTATTTTGGGGGGTAACCCCACCCTCCACCCCCACCTCGTAGACCTCCTCCGACCTCAAATTTTTTTATGGCATGAACAAACTTTGGTACCTCATGGGCTCTGAAAGTTGTGTTCAAGTTTCATTGGAATTGTGTGTGTAGTTTCTGAGAAGAGAGCAAATACCTATTTTTTGGGGGGGGAGGGGGATAACCCCCCCCTCCCCCTCCCGTAAACTCCGACCGAGATGTTTTGTTTTTAATGCCGTGAACAAACATTGGAACATACTGGG
Source organism: Eptatretus atami (assembly GCA_035128595.1). Lineage (NCBI taxonomy): Eukaryota > Metazoa > Chordata > Myxini > Myxiniformes > Myxinidae > Eptatretus > Eptatretus atami. The sequence continues at coordinate 74,757,440 of CM068958.1, read as the reverse complement.
TGATGAAGGTTGTGGCGATGTTTCATCGAAATTGTGTGTGTGTAGTTTCAGAGAAGAAGTTGCAAGTGCTTGTGGATGGACAGACGGACAGACGGACGATATGCTCTCCCATAAGCTCCCCGGAACTAGGTTCCTGGTAACCTAAAAAAGCCTAAAAGGTTACCAGGTTCCTGGTAACCTAAAAATACTATAACAGAGATATTTATCTGTCTATCTGACTGTGTCGCCATTTTTCTCAGAGAAGGCCGAACAGATCTTCGTCAAACTTTCAGAGGCTGATAAGTGAGTTCCATGGATTGTTTTCAGAAAAAAAAAAATATTTGGAAATTTTGAAAAAAGAAATGTTTTTTTAAATTTTATTCACTCGAGCATGATTTAGCCTTTGTAGCTATGTGAAAGGTGACATTAAAATAATCCCCAACCCCATTCATTAGTGGATGTTGGGATGTTTGAAGCACCCACAAAAAATAGAAAAAAAAAACAAAATTTGATTTCTTATAAATGCTATCAGGATTATAACAGCACTTGGCAATGCCGGGTACCCCTGCTAGTTATTGATATATGGTACTAGCAAAAGTATCCATCCGCAGTGATGGGAAAAGCAGGCAAAAGTACCAGCCCTAGTGACGTGAACATTTAAGTTAATCAATCAATTTGAATTATTTCATGGACTTCACAAAGGTTATTTGTGTTACACTCTTGGTTTCCCTCAGAGCCAAAACACTGAGCTTCTTATACTGCTGATCACTAAATGGTGGTGCAACATCGGGTGCCAGAGGTTGGATTTGTCTAAAAAGTGGGCAAAATATAGCTTTTTAATATGTGTCACTGCATGAAGATCTGTATTAAATCGACTTTAATCTGGATGTTCATGTTGATTTTAAAGAGAAGTACACCTACTCCTTCTGGGAGAGGCAGGAAGGGTCATGTTATATCTTCTCTGGGGTATATACAGTAGATTACAGTGTAGATTTAGGCTCGGTCCATTCGTCTGTGGTGGACACGATAAACATAGAATGCCTCAAGGATGTCGGGATTCCTCCAAATTTATTTCAGTTTCGTATTATACAGCAGTACTGACTGTTTAAAAAGGTAATGATATGTGTTTGTGGTTTATAATATATTTTACTTCTGGTATAGGTGCCCCACGAAATGCCACAATAAGCTATTTAAACACTTTACATGGCATTTGTCCAAGGAGGGAAAACCCCTTTGGGAGAGGGGATATTATTAGTATTTAATATTGTTTTGTAATAACATGAACATAATGCTATTATCATGAGTGTTGTTATTCCCTCTGCCACTGAAGGTGGACGGAGGTTATGTTTTCACCCCTGTCTGTTTGTCTGTCTGTCTTTGAGCAGGATATCTCAAAAAGTTATGAACAGATTCGGACGAATCCAAGAGGATTGGTGGACAGCTTGGGTTTGTGACAAGGACTAATTGATTCGATTTTGGTGACGATTTGGATATTAGAATTTTGAAATTGATTTTTCACCATTGAGAAATAGGGCCAGAAACTATATAGAGCACGATATCTCAAAAAGTTATGGACGCATTCGGACGAAATTTGGCGGAGGCTCGTTGTGTAACAAGGATGAGTTGATTAGATTTTGATGATGATCCAGATCCAGATCCAATAATTTCTTTTAATTTTGCAATTGATTTTGCACCATTGAGAAGGGGGGGGGGGCAAAAACGATATATAGCATGATATTTCAAAAAGTTTTGCGAAAGTTATGACAAAACTAAAATTAGGTAGATGAGTTTGGTAGGTTACAAGAACAAGCCGATTCGATTTTGATTAAGGTTCGAATGCAAATCTGGCCTGTCAGTGGGATACAAAACATGTTCAGCCTGGCATAGGTATGCATTCTACCGAGTGCCATTATAGTTATAGTTCCCGGAGGGAGGAATTAAGTGTTTAGTCTTATTAGTCTTGGTATCAGCAATGTCCCACTTTTTTGAAGCAAGAAAACCGTCTGTTTTCATAATGAGGCTGAATTTCAAGTGCTACCAATTGGATAATATTATGAGTTGGCTACACCGGGAACCATCAGAGCTCTCTGATCACAGCCATCTAGTTGGTAATGCTTTGCAAGGCATTCCTAACTTTATTTTGTTTGACTGTGAAAAATGCGTAATTTTGCATATTCAGTTGGCCTCTCTCGGCAAAAGAATCCGCATTGTGGGATCTTCAACAACCACCAAGAAACATTGTTGTAAACAGGTCCTCTGGTTTATGCCCTCCTGATGGACGGCACACATATTGATGCCTTGCCCTGTACAAGAAACACCAGGGTGATAGTTTCTAGCTGAGTCAGGATTCAAACCCAGGCTAGACACTTCAAAGGCAAGTGCACATATCTCCAAGCTAACTTGTTTGTCAAAGGTGCCTATATTCATAAGGAATTACTCATCATCTATCCAATATAATTATCTTTATGTCTTCATCATTTTAAATATATCCAGTCTTGTCATCAGTAATTATTAGTAAATTGTCATTGACAAAATCGAAAATATTATTCAAAAATTAAGGCTAAATTTTGATTTGTTCGCCCTGTGTCAGTCTGCCCTTAGTTTTCAGCAAGCGGTTTAAGCATTTTTCAGTGGCCTGGGAAACTTTAATCATTGCTAAATCAGTCTTTGTTGTCCTTCTATCAGTAAGAGTATGATCAGGAGTTGGAAACATAGTATCTTCAGTAAGTGTTGTGACATTCAGATAGTACGTCTGGTACTATACTTTCTTCACCATCTATCCTTTTATAAATCCCACTGCTGCCACTTTGAACTCTGAACCTCAGAGTGTGGAAAACAAGTAATTGCTTCCTTATCGCTTCCTGCTAAATTTTGATGCATACACAATATAATTATATGCATAGAAGATTAATATCGCAATGCGCTTTGCGAGACCTAATTGCATGCATCTTAAAACTACAATAACTTAATTCAGTGTGTAGAAATAACGAATATGGTTGATACTGTATTCTCCATATATGAGTTGTTTGACCTGTTTTGCAGAGCAGGATTCCTCAACATTGTCTGAACATATGAAAGTCAATTTGGAGGATCAGGGGAAATGCACATTCATTGGTCTTGTTTATTCAGTATTCCTGTCTGTAACTGGACCTGAAGGATTTTCTTTCTTGCAGTGGATTTAATTGGCCTTTTTTCTCATTTGTGCTGGTGTTTATTCCCCCCGGAGTATGCAAAACTTTGTTGTCGTCTGCCTCATTGTGAAGTCACCTCAAATATCATGGGGGTTTCATTCTGGAAAATGCCATGATAGTTTAAACCGTGATAGTTAGAGCCAAGGGCCGATGGGAAAAGGTGGTTTCAGTTCCTGGGCTTCGAGAAAATACAGAGAAAGGCCGGCGGCAGCCAGAAATAATTACATCACAATTGACACAAGAAAAAGAGCAATCAGAGATTGCACACCCTCGCCAGGAGTTATTTTGTGTTTTGTGATGTGTAGAGTTTGTGTAGTTTTGTGTGGTGTATTTTGTGTGGCATTTGTGTCCTGGTTTGTTATGTAATTAATGAGACATATAATTAGAACTGCCACTTTATAATTGCTGGCAGTGATGACTGCGTACCAAGACGTCCCACTTTGATACAACCCCGCTTTGATTGGACACCTGACCCTGACCCATGATGTTTTTCATTATTATTCAATTTAATTTAGAATGGGATTAAAATTAATTCAATTCAAATCAAATGGAAGACCAAATTGGAACAGTCCTGCATTGGAGTCATCAGAAGGAACCCGAACAAGCAAAAAGAAAACATGAAGTCATCAGGAGGAACCTGAATAGGATTCGCATTTCAGCCATTACTACCCTACCCTGAAACCCATCCAGGCAACAGCCAAGTAAACCTGATTCAAAAAAAAAAAATAAAAAAAAAACTCAGATCAAAATATTAAATAATTCTGGCTGCCAGACCATATGTCCAATCAAGTTGAAATTTAAAACATGCATTCCACATCAAGAATCGATCACAATAGTGATGTTTCACATCGATTGATTAAGCGGTTCCAGAGAAAACATTATTTAATATTTGTCTTCAATCCAATATGGCTGCCAAACCATGTGACCTATAAATAATTCCTTAACTCACTTGTACTCCCATAGCTTGCAGAATACTTGTGTGAAGTTTCACCTCAATTTGTCCAACCGTTCTGGAGAAGAAGATTTTTTTATAGGTTTTAGGGTAAATCCAATATGGCGGCCAAACCATGTGACCAATGACATCATATGTATGAATTTTTTTTTCCTCATGGACAGGTGGTCATATAAGTAAACTTTTGCCTCGATCTGTTCATCCACTTCAGAGAAGATTTCTGAAGGTTAAAAAAAAAGAAAAAACATGGCTGCCGAATCACGTGACCGATGACATCATGAATTTTTTTTTTTCTGTGGACCATTTTATCCCAAGATGACCCTCAAAAATTTTCATACTGATCGGATGTGGCATTCTACATATGCAATTATGACATCATAATGAGGGCATCTATGATGTCATAAAAAAATCACGTATTCCCTATGAGGAGTACTTGCTGTGTGCCAAGTTTCAATTTTTTTCCTTGGTGCAGTTTCAGAGATACGGAGGTCCAAATTTTTTCCGTTTTTTTCCAATATGGCTGTCACACCACGTGACCTATGACATCATAGTTATCAGTAAAAGATTCTAAATGAGTACTCACACGAATGACAAAAAATTTGTCTCAATCCAACAGGCGGTTGCGGAGAAAAATACGAAAGTTCTGTGCGGACAAACAAACAGACAAACAAATGGACCCAAATGCAATACACTCTCCTTTGACGAGGAGAGTAAAATATATATAAAGCACGTTAACGTTGAAATAAACTTGTAAATACATTAAATACAGTATAAAAGAAGAAAAAGAGCAGTCACAGATTGCAGACTCTCGCCAGGACTTGTTTTGTGTAGTTTTGTGTGGTGTATTTTGTGTGGCGTTTGTGTACTGGTGTGTTTCATCATTAATGAGACATAATTAGAACTGCCACTTTATAACTGTTTGCAGTGATGACTGATTCAGCCATTTCAGAGAATAATATTTTTGAAGGTATAAAACAAACAAACAATATAGCTGCCGAACGACGTGAATAATGACGTCATCAAAAAATTTTGTGGACTATTTTATTCCTCGATGACCCTCAATAATTTTCATACTGATCGGATGTAGCGTTCTTCATATGCAATTATGACGTCACAACAAAGGCACCTCTGATGTCATCAAAAAATCATTTGCTATGTTACAAGTTTCAATTTTTTCCTTGGTGCAGTTTCAGAGATAAAGGTCCAAAGTTTTTTTCCGTTTTTCCAACACGGCTGCCACACCAGGTGATCCATGACATCATAATTATCATGACAACATTCTACATGAGTAGTCGCACCAATGGTGAAAATTTCGTCTCAATCCAACAAGCAGTTGCGGAGAAAAACACGAAAGTTCTGTACGGACAAACAAACAAACTGACAAACAAACAAATGGACCCAAATGCAAATACCCTCTCCTTAGGCGAGGGTAACTAGAAGGGCACTCGGTAGAGCGCATACCTCCGCCATGGAATGCCTGATCCATGAGAACATATCAGGCCAAATACGTTTTTGAAATAGCATGCTATACATCATTTTAGCCCTATCTCTCAAATGGTGAAGAATCACTTAAAAAATTATCAGATCTGGTTCCGGATCCAGATCTTCACCAAAATTGAATATTTTCTTCCTGTCACACACCAAATATGTCCACCAAGTTTCATTCAAATCCGTCCACAACTTTTTGAGATATCGTGCTATATATCGTTTTTGGCCCTATCTCTCAATGATGAAGAATCATTAAAAAAAATTCTAGTCGTCGGATCTGGATCCAGATCTTCACCAAAATCTAATCACTTCATCCTTGTCACACACCAAACCTGTCAACAAAATTTCATCCGGATTTGTCCACAACTTTTTGAGATATCCTGCACAGAGACAGACAAATAGACAGACAAGCCGGTAGGCGGCCATGGGTCGCCGAGCATCCGATGACCTTTGACCCCTGATCTGAGTTAATCTAGTACTAAGTACTTACGAAATTGCAATCGAATCGGTTAACCTGTGTATGAGCAAGGGGGCTTTGAATGGTCATTTTGCCCGAACAATGCACTCATTGACCTTTGACCCCTGATCTAAGCGAAATCGGTCAATATCTCCTGAGGCGAAGTTGTAGTACTCATTGAGTACCATGAACCTGCAAAGTTTCATTCGTATCGATGCACTCACCTGGTCGCTAGGGCGTGAACGGTACCGATTTTGAAGGTTTTTCGGTTGTTGCTAGGGAACCAAAGCGTCCCTAGCAACCATCACAATTTCCAAAGCACTACGTCATAAGATGTACCTTCTACCCGAGTTTAGTCAAAATCCGCCCACGTTTACTACCAATTATGCTGATGACAAACAAACATCCAAACAAACATCCAAACAAACAGACAGAATTACTGACAATAAGGGTCACCTATTTTGGCGACCCAACAGACAAACAAACAGACAGAAAGGGGTGAAAACATAACCTCCTTCACCTTTGGTGGCAGAAGTAATCAGTAAAAACAAGACTTTTACCCTTTTAATTAATTCTAAAACAGCGAGGTGATTTTAACAATAGAGTGAGGTGAGTGAGGGATAGAACATTATGTACTCTGCCGGAAATATAAACCACAAGACTTAGCTCGGGATGATGTTGATGATGATGATGGTGTGGAGTGGGGAGGGGGGAGGGAGGAGGGGGGAAGGGGTAGGGGGAAGGGGAAGGGGGAAGGGGAAGGGGGAAAGGGGGAAAGGGGGAGTGGGAAAGGAGGAATGGGATTCAGCGATTGGAAGAGCAGCATTAGCTTTATGATGAAGTCGCCTGCTGCATTGCCACAGGGGAGAAGGGTAAGCCAATCCTTAGCCACCTTGAATCCCAGAGCGGATCTTTCCTGCTTGGACATGAAGGTACGAGATGGAATCCTCTTCCAGAATAATCCATTCTCATTGTGGTTAAAGACCAGCTACAGCATAAATCCATTCGTCTTGATTAGTTCCATGAGCTGTAGTGGGTCGTTTTTCACAGCATCATGGTCTGCCGAGGCTGCTTCTCTGACTAATATTACATGATGGAGGCCGAATCTTATTTTGAAGTTTTCAAACCAGCCCGTGCTGGCATGGAACTTGTGGGTCGCTGTGTTTGAAATGGACCCTTCGGCCCCGGGTGACTCGTGGAAGCATTGGTAAATGTGTAATAATTTCTCCCGTATCACTCAAAGGCATTTTTTTGTGTGTTTGTTCCTCGATCCAAACATTAAGTGTGTTTTCCATCCTTTCAATAAGAGGATCACGGGACTGCAATGAGAAATTTGAGCTTTGCGGCGCACTGGCGGAAACACGTATACAGATATGTGACTCACTTTCACGGATATACCACACAGTCGATTCATTGACCTCGTGATGGCGGCCCACAGATACCACACTTTCACCTCTTGCCAACTTATCTAACAACTCGATTGTTTCACCCGACGTTACAACCTTTCTCTACCTTTTGGCAAAACTAAATTTGTCTATTTTTCGTTTGGGCACCATTAAATGCAGTGCATGAGAAACAACAAAAGGCTTGTAATGGCAGGTAATCGTATACATGGATGCAAACAATGTCTTATCTTAGCTCAAAAACCATGAATGGCCAAAACAAGGAAATTACGCACAGGAGGAGGCCATTCAGCCCATCATGCCTGCACCACACCACTACCAGATTTAATAAATCCATCAATACCCCTTCCCTTCATGTGCAGGCTTTTGGCTGCGACACTGGTACTCATTTCACAAACCTCAGAAGGATGACAGGCTGAGTCAACCCCCTGGTGTTAATTCAGCAGCCAACAGGACTTTAACTCGGGACCCTCGGATCCCAAGCCACTACCCTAACCACTAAGCCAACACCAGGTTACATTCTCCTAGGGGAGCCAGAGTGAGCTATCATGCAAAAAAATAAGGGTTAGAGGTAGGAATGGATGCCGAACTTTGAATGTTTTTTTATAGATATATCTATCGGTATTGTTTGTTTTTCCCCTTTTTCAATGAGTGTTTTCAGGCGTATAAGGTTCCACTTTGTGACTGTTTTCATCTTGTGCTACGGTAAGAGCTTTCAGTCCACTCTATTTTGCTTCCACTAACTCCTTGGATGAAGCCAATTGGCCTGTTGTAATGTTTGTGAGGTATGCACTATTATATCCGAAGGGGATGATCATCTTCTCTGTGAATAGATGTTTCATTTTGGTTTCATTTCCTACTGTGATCCGTACACCAGCTAGCCATTTGAAAACGAGCATCCCAGTCTCAACCAGCCTTTCCAGATCCAATCAAATTTGGAAGGAAAGTAGAAAATGGCCACCTCATTGAAAACAAAATGACTGAACCCCAAAAATCCAAATTAGTCAACACTTCCTGCAAATGCCAAAAAAGTATATGCAAAAGACATTGCCCTTGTGGAGTATCAATGGTTAAATGTATCATTGCCTGCTTGTGTTGTTTTGGATCCACAAAGGTGTGATCTTCATTAGATGTCGAATAATTAAATCGATGAAACTAGAACCCGCTTTTGGTATGATTAAAAAAAGATAAGTGAGATAGTCTAGAAATCCTTGTATCCAGTGCCTTGAATTACAAATCCAGGTCGTGCATGCGTGAATTGTGACCTTCTGAAGACCTTGTAAAAATGCCTCTTTGGGGTTAACATAATGACTGCATTGCTTTTGATGAATATCTTGCTATCAAAAACTTTGTTCATGAGTTTACTTTCTTTTGTAATAGATCAGTTATCCTATTGAAGAAGTACCGAGATATTCACTTCCTTTTAAGATCAATGACCAGTTTAGCTATCTCTGGTGACGACATTGATGATGTAATCAAAATTATTGCATTAACAAATTATAGGTCAGTGTTAATATCTGACTTGAAATTATTACTGAATACATTATGAAGCTGGATAAAGTTAGAATCTATGTTGTTACACCATAAAATGAGAAGAAATTAAGGCTAAGTATCTGTTATTCTTGGAATTTCCAAATTTTCCCATTTTGGTTGAAAGGGATTTACATAACAACTATGTAGCTTTTGTAAACTTTCTTGATATTAAAAACTTTATCTATATGTCTTCTTTTATAAATAGTATTTTTGATATTCTAACTTTATTGGTATGTCAGAAATGGAGCAATCTATTGAAGAGATGCAGTGATTTAATTCCCTTCCAAATCGGTGACCTTTTGACCTTGAGTGACGTCATCAATAACGCAATCACACTAATTTTAATACTAAATTGTAGCTTGGATCAAGACCTTTATATTGATGCCTAACATGTATGTTTCCTTCAAAGGTGACCCCATGTAAATCCCAATTTTTTTCCCATAACCATAACTTCTTAGCCAAAATTGTTGCATGTAAAAGTTAAATTTTTGGGCCATAATTTGAGTTCGCAAGAGCTTTTGCCGAGCACACAACATCGAATCTAAGAGGAATGGATATATCCACCAGAAAACATTCAAACAAAGTATAGCATCCATCCCTATCTCCAGCAGGATTTAAGGCCTTGTGGCTCTCCAACTATTCTGATGTTGATGTACCATACTGTTACAGAGCATCAAAGCTTGGTGTTGGCTTAGTGGTGAGGGTGACTGGCTTGGGATGTTGGGGTCCTGAGTTCGAGCCCCTTTGGTTGCTAAAATTAAAACCAGGTGGTGTTGACACAGCCGGTCATCCTTCTGACTTCGGCGAAATGAGTACCAGTGTACTGGTAAAGGGATAGAGCATCAGCGGCACAGCTGCACTTCCAAGAAATGATTGCTACCCCGGCAGCCAAGCTACCATACACAAGAACAGAACCGACTATCAATGCTGCCGAAGCAGTTTCTTGGCAAGGTTACACTGTGTGGTTTGCCATTGCATTCCCAGCAGCAGTTATGGCAGGAATTGAATTTGGCCATGGTGCCTGCGATATATTGCCTACTCTTTGCAAAGGTCACCATGGGATCTTCAATTCCACCAACTAATGCCGGCAGATGGGATGCCCAGTTTAACTTACATCCGAGGGATGGCACACACATTGATAAATCACTCTGCCTGTGAAATGCGGAGATGACAGTTTATAGATGAAACATGGATAATTGGCTTGCCAGAAAGACTTGATTTGTGTTATAATGCCCCTTGGTGTTGCAGTATAGTGCAATGCGTTTGTGTCGTAATGGTGTTGCGGTAGGTATGACATCATATTATAATCATCTTTATTCCAAACCACTAAACTGTTTTTCTAACGCTGCTAGAGTAAGGCAACAGACAATGCATTTGTGTAGCAAACGACGCATTTTGGTCACAAATCGTGCAGCAATGGCTGTAATGGGATATGATTGGTTTTGTTCTTACTCCACGCAGTCAGGGAGTCTTATCATTTATAAATTCCGGAAGGAAGTTCAAACCAAGCAGACAATTTAAACATGATGTTGCACTGATAATCTCTAATGTCTCCATCATTGCTATTTTTTTTGCTTGTGGAACTTTGAACCATCTCAGATAAGGTTTGATTCATGCTTGTAAGATGCTCCCGAGGGGTTATTGCCTGGTGTTGGCTTAATGGTTAGGGTGGTGGGCTTTGGATCCTAGGGTCATGAGTTCAAATCCCACTCAGCTGTTGAATTAATACCAGGCGGGGTTACTCGGCCTGTCATCCTTCTCGAGGTCGGCAAAATGAGTGCCAGCATGCTGGTATACTGTGTCGGAGTGGTGATCCGTCCAGGATTGTGCCCAATAGCCAAAGAGACTGCTTTAGCAGAACCAACGCTCTGCATAGAGTATGGTCCCAATCTCCTTCTCGGGTTGCAGTATAGCACAACATGATGGTGATATTATGGAGTTTCTGTAGGTTAGAGGAAGGAATATATATATATATAATATATTATATATATATATATATATTATATATATATATATATTATATATATATATATATATATGATAATATATATATCGTTCATATCATAGGCGTCTGTTAACACTGATCCCTCTGAGCCGGGGATATAAGACCCCTGTGGATTCTGAAATAGTATTTTAGGTTACTGCATTCAATCTTACAACTACAGGTCCAAAGTGATCAACCAAACCTGGTGGTGTTCACACAGGAAGGAAGGAAATTGGGAAAATGCTTCTTAATATTTAGAGGGGGTTATTGCAAAATAAACTAGAGGGGCACTAGGTGGAGCGCATACCTCCGACAGGCCGATTAGTTTACGTTTTGCATCCAATCATCGACCGGATCTAGATTCGGTCCTGAACTAAAATTAATGAGCTTGTTCCTGTCACCTAACCAACTCATACACCAAGTTTTGTCCGAAACTGTGTCCAACTTTTTGAAATATCATGCTTAATATCGTTAAGCGCCAATCACTCAATGGTGAAGAAGTACTGAAAAAAAATCTCGCATCTGGATTCGGATTCGAATCTTCACCAAAATTGAATCAATTAGTCCTTTTCAACCACACACACACACACACACACACACACACAACACAAACAACACACACTGTACACATAGTTTCTGCAGAATCAATCCATAACCTTTTGGGATATTGTGCTATATATATATATATATATATATATATATATATATATATATTATATATATATATATATATATATATATATATATATTTGTTTTTGGCACTATTTTAGTCCGGCAGATATGTGAAAAAAAATGTGCCTTTAGTGATACAAGCATGAAATTTGGCACACTGCTAGGGCAGTATCTTACAAAGATTTTTGGATATAGGGACATTCCAGATTCTTCCCAGAGCCAAATGGCGGCCATTTTACAAAATAGCCGATTTTGTGTTGTACAAGGAGGATACATGTGGATACAACTATATTTAGAAGCATACAGTGGTTTTATTTAACTAAATATAGATTCTAGCAAATAAGAAATAGCAAATAAAGGTGACAAAGCGTGAATAAACCATTTATTTGGTCATTTTTTGGTGCATTTTTGCACTTTTGGACGGTTTTCTACAACAAACTCTTCAAAAAACTGTTATCAAGCACATGGAATGACTGTTGTTCATTTAACACTCTTGAACTCAGAGGAGTGCTTCTGTTTGATCCTAACATCAACTTACAGAGTCAAAATTATACAGTGGAACCTCTAGATCCAGGTAACAGAGTCTACTATGATGCATGGATACATGTGTACATGTTACATAATTATCATCTGTGATCTCTCTTGTCCCAGTTTACTCTCTTGTACACTCCCCACCACAGTGACATAGAGCTGTGCACTGGAGTGCAGCCTTGACACACTTGCACTGTCCTCTGCATCCCTTTTTGCAGCCACACCTTAGTAGTTGCCGACATGCCTCAGTTGCCTCTGGGAGGGTTGTCCAGTATATTGTCCCAGCCATTATCGTGTAACCCACCCCAGTCACTGGGCGATGGGAGCTCTGGTGTGGACACCATCATCTGGCCCCAACAGTAGCCGGCTTGGTAGGTAGCTCTCTTGATGTGCTGTTTCAGGCTTCACGAGTTGGTGGGAGAGCATCTATTGATCTGCCATTCTGGGTGAACAGATGCTTGCGACACTCATTGACATGTTCCTGGCTACTGGTGCGATCATAGAGCACAACAACAAAACGCTCCAGTGCATCCATGTGGTCATCTACGGCTGAAGGAGTTGGCGTGGAGCCAAGGCACAGAATGCTGCAGTGACATCAGTGACCTCATCACAGGCTTTCCAGGTTCCCATACTTTTTTTCCCTGCCTCCGAAGCTTGAAACGGTGTCGCATCCAGTGAGGGCATGGAAGAATGGCAAACCTCGACACTTGTTAGGTCCCAGTGCCACAGACATCTCGTGAGCTGCCAAGAACCTGAAGTTCTTTCCTGTGCCAAAAGCAACCCAGAGCTCATCAATGTCCAGACGTCCAGCTGCTGTCACCGCAAGGACCACGACATCAGTGTCTACTGTACGGATCGACACTTTGCTGTATCCCTGCCTCACAGCGTCTTCAGCATGGAGTAGCATTCTTGTGTCAGCCTCTTCATGGCTACAAGGGGCAAGACAGCACATCTCGGGCCTGCGTACAAACCACATCTTTGTGGTGGGTGCTGATGACTTGTTTGTCTGTGTCTGTTGTTGCTACTCTGGTGGCTAGGAAGTCAAACAACTCCATCTTGTTCTCATCTGTGCGAAGAAAGGTCTGCCAGTTTCCAGGAATGGAACTAGATGGCTCGACTCGTCTCCTGATGCCTTTGCCTCGCTTCTTCCTAGTGTCTGCCTTCAAACTGTCTGTGAAGTATTCATCCCAGACAATATCCATCCTGCTCGTATGCTGCAGCTGAGATGTGATGTATGGCAAGAATACTTCTGATGCATACTCGTTGAAGTCTTTGCTGTGCCAGGTGGCAGCATACTGATGATCGCTGCACTATCAAGGATGATGACTTCAACTGCTGGACTAGCAAGCAGCAGCATTCTCCTGTGGAGGACCAGATCTTCTAAGCAGCCAACCAGATCAGACTTTGTTCCAAGTCTCATCTTGCCCATGTGTGACAGTGCAGGGGACATGCTTGGTTCTCATGTGCGAAGAACTCATCAAGATCTCCATCACGTATCTGGGACGCAATGAACAACTGGAGAACAGGGAGCAGTCGTTCATCAGAGATGAAACCTGCAGCTGTGCTCTTGACTTTCTTCTGACTGGAGATCGGCTGAAGAGAGGGAGGTTTTTCTCTTGATTGGGTCGGTGATGGGCTTTGGCTGGTTGATAAGTCTCTCATGGACATAGGAGTCATGCGGTTCTTGTCCCAGCTTCTCGATCTGGCGTACAGTATTGATAACTGCTGGGTCTGCCAGGTCTCTCCTGTCTAGCACCAGGAGTCCTTGCTGTCATCACAAATGGGTTGCCCATCTCCCCCATGACTTGAGTGAGTGAACGCACATCTCTAGCAAAGGCTACCTGTGTGTGCTTGGTCTGCTCGTGGTGTTTGTGAACAGCCTTCTTGGTCTCTGATGTGGCCTGGAACTCAACGATCACTCTGGCCATCTCTGGACCAGACACATCCAGCGGCGTAATGCAGCGGGATTCTCTGTCAGGCCTACAGCTCCTCCGTCACCCTTAACTAATGCGTTATTCTGCTCGTGGGCTTGGTCGATGGCCATCGCAGAAAACGCATGAGTGGTCTTCTTACTGTGAAGTTGCCGGCAAGAAACTGCGTGTATACACTTGCATGTTTGGTCGCCAGTGTCACCATGTCGCGCAGGTGAACTGGTATCCACCTGGCGTAGTTGGTATGACCAAAGGCGAAGAACCAGGGGACAATCTTGCTCAGGGCATCAATGTTATAGCAGGAAGTTCCCTTCACAGACCGATCTGCGTAGATTAGGACAGTGAGTTCCAACTGTAGAATGATCCACGCGAAGTGGAACTGCGGACTGGCTTGCACACGTTCAGCACACAGTCTTCTAGATCCTGTCCTCATCTGCTCCTTGGCTGAAGGCTTTCTGTAGGAGAAGATAGAGGCTACTGGCTGTGACCTGGTGAGCTCGCGAGTGCGTGTAACATGGGCAGCCTTCAGGAAGGATCAGCAGTACCAGTTGTAGCAACTCCTGCCTGCACCAGAGCTCCTGTCCACCCACTGCTATCCAGAAGATCACCAGAGTTTTCAGTGCAGCCATCTCAATGTGGAGTCCACCAAATAGGATGACGAAGTGATCTTCTCCATGTGTTTCTGGCCATCTCCACTGGATCTGTTTGGCGAGTGCGTACAGTGGCTGATCGACTGTGAGGACTGGGATCTGACCAGGGTTCAGAATCTCAACTGCTGTCTTGATGACGTCCATGGAGTGACGAATCATAGCCACGGACTTGGCCTGGTCGTAGAAGAGAGGCAGCAATGAGGTGAGGGTCACGCCACACTCTGTTCCTCTGGAATGGACTGCTTGCTGGCATGATATGCAGCCCATGACACAGTCTCGTCTCCTGTAGTGGTGTGTTTGATGCTACACTAACTGCCATCTGCTCTAGCACCTGTCAAAATGACAATAACTATCAACACAATTAACAAGAGACAGACCTCAGCACCAACACAGTTAACAAGAGATTGAGGCACATATATGAATACAGAATATGTAAATTTCAGATGATATATTTTCTGTGCGTACCTTATTCCACCTGCATTGCTTGAGGTCAGTGGCAGTCACTTCTGTTGGGACCAGCCAACTTTGGCATCGGTGGTTCACGTTTACGCGAGAACCACAGGAGGTACAGTGGTGTATGACTCTGGCAGGTGTGCAGTGGTTGCTGTTGTAGTAAAATCATCTGAGACTACTCCCGCAGCCGTTTAACTCCACGCACTTCACTATTCGGGTGCTGAAGCGAGATGCCAGTGCCGTGGAACGAGTCTTGAGCACTAGTTGAGCTGGGATTGTGGTCGATGTTATCCACTGGCCAGTCGTGAACAGACCACTCTTCAGTTCAGGTGGGCAAACTGCACCCTCCTGCTGGAAGAAGCGGCAGATCTGTTCCCACAAGTCCGTGGAGATGCTCAGCACCTATCATAGGAGACGGAGAGCCCAAGTGGAACAGAGTGTCAACCAGGTCTCGTTTGCGAGTCTTTGTGTGCATCAGATTCCAGGTACACAGGCACGGGGTCTCCCGATTGTGGCCGTGCTTGGTAGACTCAATACTCGTACTCTGTCGGCGGCGTGCGAAGCTGTTGAACATGAGGAGTTGTGAGATTGTAAGAGTGGGTGTTGATACAGATGAGTGGCTTGACTGCTCTTGGATCGTGGGACCATTCAGGATCAATGCAACTAGTGCCACGAGAGAATTTGGCACGGATTGTTCTTGGCAGAGGCGTCAAATGAACCACTAAGGCTGTCTTCATCTTCAACATGTCTCTTCGGACTATGTTCGCGCTCGGCTTAGCAAGATGAACACCATCACTATCAGCATCGTGTTCACAGGCCTTGTGAAGGGTGATCCGATGTCCTCGTTGAAAGCTAGCAGAACATCTCGGCCAGGCTTGTGCTCCTCCATGTCCGGAAAATATGTCATGATCCGGTGCTTGAGTTTGGTCGAGTGAACACGTCAGTCAAGACTGTTCAGCTGTTTCAGCCGGTTGTTGTACAGACTTGTTAGGTCTGCCAGCTTGAACACTGGTGCCAGAGCGTCCATGCGGGCATCATCGATGTAGGAACAGTTTCTCGAGAGCTATGCCATGATTGATATCATCCTGGTCATCCAAGGTTCTCTTTGTGTCCCTTGCTTTGTTATAAGAGGGAAACCAGACACTTCACATGGTAAGGGCATCTTGCGCCATCATATTCCAGCACTCAGTTTAGCAATAAGTGGCTTATCTTCTAGTTTCAGAGCACATTTCCTGACTCGTCTGTCCAGGTCAAAGGTAGAAGCTTTGCGCAAAGACTCGTTACCTGCTGGCTTGTCACAAAAGAAACACGTTTCGAGCAGTGACTCTGTGCGGTCACACTCTGACGGTATACTTTCGTGTCACGCTTCGGTATCCCCACTGGTTGTTTTCCTCTTCTCTGCCCGAATCAATTGAGTTTTGTTGTATGTAGTCTGCACGAATCATGCCACTTAGCCCTGTGGTGCTGGAAGTGGACTCAATAGCCTCACCATCGTCCAAGCGGGACATGTCGAGAGATTTTGGCAAGCACGTCGATCTCACTGAACCTGAGGAGGTTGTCTCCAGAGTCTGGTATCCAGACCCTCCTGTGCTTCGCTTGGAGTCAGCTGGACAATGAAGAGGCTCAGTGGTGTCCATCTGACACAGCACACATAGGTTCAGTGTGTCTGGTTAATTGATGTAACAGATGTACTTGGCCCTCGCTGCTGGGGGTCTAATAGTTTGAAATGCTTGGCCATTTGTCTTGAGACCACCACCATCAAGTCACTGTAAATTGGGAAGAACCACCACCAAGCAGGGGATTAGTCTTTGGGTACACTACAGTGGAGTTATCACCTGAAAACAGAATAGCAGAGTTAAAATGTTTTCAACTACGAACCCAGCCCAGAGGAGATGCATATATACACAATGGCGATCTTGGGTGATTGTCACTCGATGTCCCAATAGGCCACCATACTATTTCTTTGCGGTGGACAGGACATGTCAAACCAAAAATATGAACACACCATTGTAGTTTGAACATTTCTATTATGCAATCATGAAAATTAATACAGTGAGTACATCAATATCGATTTCGCAAATTTATGCATTTATCGCGACATTACCAGCTACCAGTATGTAATTAATAATGAAATATTCATGGGAGTCTAAGTTCCTTTCACAAATTTGATTTTTGATCTATTTATATATTCCAGAAAACAATATTCAGGTAACATTCATGCATGATCATATTGCAGGCTCTTGTTCCAGCCATGCATTATTGCCGATGGTAAACTGTTATCTGTGTCCCTCATAGCCACCGTAGATGCATTTTTTAGTCAAATATGAAGTATATAATGAAGCATGTGCATACTAGTTGATAATTAATCATATTATACTCACTACATTGTGTTTTGCACCAGACATATGACTTTGCTGACCTTCGTAGGCAGAATTTGTTATTCGTGCAGCCATTTTGTAAAATGGCCACCATTTTGACTCTAGGGTAATCTGGAATGTCCTATATCCAAATGTTTCCTAAGGGTATGCTATAACTGTGTACCAAATTTCATGCTTGTATCATCAAAGGCACAAAACTCCGAATATTTCACATATCTGCCGGACTATTTTCATGTGAAGAATCACGTGAAAAATTCTCGAATCCAGATTCTGATCTTCACCAAAATTGAATCAATTAGTCCTTATCACACTTCCGACCTGTCCACAGACTTTCTGCAGAATCCAGCAATAACGTTTTGAGATATTGTGCGATATATCGTTTTCAGCTATATCTCTCAATGGTGGAGAATCACTTAAAAAATTCTCGGATCCGGATCCGGATTCGAATCTTCACCAAAATTGAATCAATTAGTCCTTTTCACACACACAACCTCTCCAACAAAATATTCTGCAGAATCTTCCGTAAACCTTTTGAGATATGTGGATTATATATCGTTTTTGGCCCAATCATTCAATGGGAAGAATCACTTTAAAAATTCTCAGATCCAGATCTCGATTTGTATCTTCACCAAAACTAAGCGCTGCTGTCATTGGCGCGTCAACTACACAGCCAAAAAATTCAGAATGATTGCGTGAAAACTGTGGCTAAAATCATGTTATCAACAGATAAGCAGACAGACGAGGGCGTAGGACGAACAGGGTAGTGCGACTAGCCCAATGCAGACACTGACGCGATGAGCCCTGATTGGATGGATGACTGGGATTAAGCACAGAAAATTCAAATTCTTGATTCTAGCTTCAAGGTTATGTGCTGCAGATTGTTTTTTTTGTTGAAATACCCCCACATTTAGAGGTTTTCGGCCGTTGCTAGGCAACGGAGGGGTCCATAGCAACGGTTCTTTCTCACACATAACTAGGACATACCATGAACCTACCATACCAGTTTCATGTATATCTGACTCATGTCTCTGAGATATAATGAACTTCATTTTTTATTGTTTTCGACCAGGTTCATTCAAAGTCTATCTTCTCCGAGAGTTTTCATAGGATCCGGCTGGAAATTTTTGACAATATGGCTGAATGTACTGCCCACAGTCGCTCGTGGCCCGATTTTTGATTTTCGAAAAATAATTTTTTTATGATTTTTCAAAAATTTCAAAGTCTGTTGCTAGGCTACGGTGGTGTCCATAGCAAAAGGTTTCTCATTTGCACACAACTAGGTCATGGTATGAACCTACCAACCAGTTTCATCGAAATCGCCATTTGTATTATCAGAGCACTTGACCGAACAGACAGACATACAGACAGACATACAGACAAACAAAGCCGGTAGGCGGACATGGTAGTCGTCTACCCAATAGAACCTGACGCGATGGGCCCGTTCGATGGGGAATGACCTGAGGATTAAGCACAAGAAAATTTCATGATTCTAGCTTCAATGGTTAATGCTGCAGATTGTTTTTTCGTTAAAATACCCCCACATTTAGAGGTTTTTCGGCCGTTGCTAGGCAACGGAGGGGTCCATAGCAACGGTTCCTTCTCAGACTTAACTAGACATACCATGAACCTACCATACCAGTTTCATGTATATCTGACTCATAGTCTCTGAGATATAACGAACTTCGTTTTTTTATTGTTTTCGACCAGGGTTCATTCAAAGTCTATCTTCTCCGACAGTTTTCATAGGATCCGGCTAGAAATTTTTGACAATATGGCTGAATGTACTGCCCACAGTCGCTCGTGGCCGATTTTTGATTTTCGAAAAAAATAATTTTTATGATTTTTCAAAAATTTCAAAGTCCCGTGCTAGGCAAGGTGGTGTCCATAGCAACGGTTCTCATTTGCACACAACTAGGTCATGGTATGAACCTACCAACCAAGTTTCATCGAAATCGCCATTGTATTAACAGAGGCACTGGACCGAACAGAGGGACAGACAGACAGACAGACAAGCCGGTAGGCGGACATGGGTAGTCGCCTCCAATAGAACCTGACGCGATGGCCCGTTCGATGGGGAATGGCTGAGGATTAAGCACAAGAAATTTCATGATTCTAGATTCAAGGGGTAATGCTGCAGATTGTTTTTTCGTTAAAATACCCCCACATTTAGAGGTTTTTCGCAGCCGTTGCTAGGCAACGGGGGGTCCATAGCAACGGTTCTTTCTCACACCATAATTAGGCATACCGTGAACCTACCATACCAGTTTCATGTTATGACTCATAGTCTCTGAGATATAACGAACTTCGTTTTTTTATTGTTTTCGACCAGGGTTCATTCAAAGTCTATCTTCTCCGACAGTTTTCATAGGATCCGGCTGGAAATTTTTGACAATATGGCTGAATGTACTGCCCACATTCGCTCGTGGCCTGCTTTTGATTTTCGAAAAAATAATTTTTTTATGATTTTTCAAATATTTCAAAGTCCCTTTGCTAGGCAACGGTGGTTCCATAGCAACGGTTCTCATTTGCACACAACTAGGTCATGGTATGAACCTACCAACCAAGTTTCATCGAAATCGCCATTGTATTAACTGAAATCGCCATTTAAATACTGATAATAAGGGTAGAACAAAAATCAAAAAAATAATATTTTTTTTCGACTAGATCGACAACCCAACAAACATATCGCCGAAATACTGATAATAAGGGTAGAAAAAAAAAACTCAAAAATTTTTTTTTCGACTAGATCGACTACCCACATATCGACGGAAATACTGATAATAAGGGTAGAACAAATCTCAAAAAAAAAGAAATTTAAAATTTTTTTTTCGACTAGATCGACTACCCGACAACCAATCTCTACAGACCAACATACTGAGCAAAATAATTTTTTCACCAAGTAACAGACAGACAGGAGTGAAAACATAACCTCCTTCCACCATAGGTGGAAGAGGTAATAAGGGTAACAAGATGTTATCAATAAAATGGACAAATCAAGTGGTCGACAGACATGAGTAGGGAGGAGAGAGCACTCAAACCTATGTACAAGGAAAGAAATAACCCACTATGGAACCAAAAATAAATACCAGGACTTGCACAACAATGGAGAGAAGTGAGGGCTTGAGCAAGGCACAAGCTGGCTTTGTGTCTGGTATGGCTCATGCAAGCTGGTGTTGCACAGGGCTGGTGGAGAACACAGTCAGTGATGAGGAGAGGTGGCCACCAAGACCGGAATGTTGCCTCTCTAAAGGTCGAGCTCCAACTGCAGTGTGCACTGTGGTGGCTATGGCCATGTAATACTATGGAACCATTTTCATTCATGGTAAGAACCTTCTCATTGGCTGCCTACTCATGTGGCTGGTGCCTTTGTTTGAGCCATCCCGTCCTGTGGTGCAGGCCCAAGAAAAAGTGTTCTGCCCTCAGATAGGGCTCTACAGCCAACCTCACCACCATGGCCCATGGTACGCTGGCCAAACAGTCTTTTATGTTTTTTTTAGTTCCTTCCTGTCCAAGTCCTCACTTGGCCTCGTTCAAAAACAAGAGGTTTTACACAATAAACTTACCCTACACTGTCTCAAAGTTAACACTCACTGCTTCAGTGCACATTTTACAAGACAAATTATTTTGACAAATTCTCTGTTACAAGAGTTAATCTAACCGATGCGACCACACGTTCCATACTATGCTTAACACAATCTATCTATGGATCTCCCCTCTTTCACGTCTCACACCACTACATATATATGTAGTGTTGTGAGAAAAATATCATAAGTAATTTTGTGCATGCTGTTTGGTTTTATCTTGCCTTGACAGCGTGGTGAAAAGGCAGCGCACAACTATGAGCTGTTTATTCTGGGTTTGATTGTTGATCACCTATAAACTGTCAGATTAGAGTTGCATAGACACAGCATTACATCATAAAGTGTGCCGTCCCTCGAGATGGACGTTGATCTGGATATTCCATTTGCTAGCATTCGTTATGGATGCTAAAGATCCCACAGTATATTTGGCGAAGACAAGGTGAGTTATCACCCGCACCCTGATCAAATTCCTGTCATAATCACCTTGATTCAAACGTCTGGCCTGGCTGGCAGTTTCATGAAATACTTGCACCAAAACCTTTCCATAGCCAACTGCACAACAATGAGGGAATAAATGGGGCATTAAAAAAGAACAGCACTATGTTTCATCTTGATTAGTTTGTTTGTTTAAAATCTCCTATATGAAAGCTCTAAAATTTACTTAAAAGATAATATCCTGTGACTCAATCACAATCCCTCTTTGGATGTTTTCCTTGTAAGTCAGCTCATATGCTAATGCTATGCTTTTACATTTTCTGCCATGCTGTAGAACATGTCTGTCAATGGCATATTCATGTAAAATGCCATCCACAAAATTTTCTGGAAATTCAAAAATGAAGTAACATATGAGACTGCCAAGGGATATACTTTGGGGTATTTTACTGTCATCATGATGTCCTTGGAATATATATCCCCCAAGGATCCATTATCCATAAATTTCTTCAATGACATGGATGGGTTCTTTAAAATACCATGATCATATTCATACAGTGCATGGAAGTAATGATGGGATACTATGTCATAATCCTTTTGACTTTGGGTTTTCATTTTTGAGAAAGCTTTCGACAAAGCTCCCAGTGAGTTCATAAGCTGAGTTTGCAGTGTGTGAATGAAGTGATAGTCAAGTGGATTTTGGAGTTAGCTGTTCCAGGTGTGTGTGCATGCCTATATAGTCTGTAGTCTATTGACCCAAATTTTATAACCGGTGGATTGTGCAAAATAATAATGACAATTATATATCTCATCTCATAGATGTGCATGAAGACAGGATTCCAACAATGACACAACAAATACAGGTGATTTATTTAGTTGTTAATTCTATATTTTTGTGACACTTGAATGCATATAAAATTATTGCGAGAGAAATGAAGACCACAAGTTAATTTTGGCAGAGGGAAACACCGTGTGGCCAATCATGTATCATATATCCCCACCCCATGACGCTCACATATTGCTGCCGGTTGTGATATTGACACATCCAACTCAATCAGGGAAAGTAAGAACACATCTGATGGATGGCATGCTCCAAGATACCATTCCTCCTGTTGGCACTGTATTTGAATGGCAATTGGTAGTTATATATTGACCCTACTGGGGATCAAATCCAGACTGCACACCTTTCTGCCACCCCTGCAGTCAGTCTGCATGCCCCTACATGGATATTGCCCTTCTTGTGTCATTATTTTTGCTCAGTGTTTAAAAAAAAAATCCCACTTAAGATTCATCTGCACTATGATTTGTACCCTAACTGTTTCCCTTATAACTATACATGACATTTCTGACAAGCTGTAGATTAAAATGTAAATGCATGCAAATATCAATCCATCTATAGCAAATAACCTAGCAGGTATATCACTTATCAAATTGGTTTCAATACCTCATTTGTTGTCATTCGATACTTGACCGCCATACAAAAAAAAAGAAAAAAGTGGTGGTCAGTAGAATAGATAAGTAAGCAGCAGATCAATGTTTTCTGCCATTTTTGTGGAGGAGCCAACAGCAATAATGGCAATCTCTATTTGGAGACTTTTGATTCTTGTCTCGGTGTGAATGATTTGCAAATTGTCAGAGTTCAGAGAAGAGTATTTTACTGCAATTGTAAGTATCTCAAACATAATCTGGAATGGAGCAATGAATTTAAAAAACAAATTATTTATTTAATTCATTAATTTAAAGGAGGAAGAGTTTTCAGTATCATCTATATATGTATATATTCTCTATCAATCTGTCCATCTCTCTGTCCCTCTGTCTTTCTATCCGCCCATCTAGGCAGGGCTTCAAAATCAAATCGCCGCAATTTTGTTTGCTCCATATCTGTCGGGCGGGGGGGGGGGGGGGGGGGGGGGGGGGGTATAAACACACCTTTGGGGTTACTTCCCTTTGGTGTACGTATATTGTTTGTGGTGCCGAACCCAGCACGTTCTCTAATGGCTGCAATCCAAGGTTATGAACGAACGTACAGGTCAGCCACCAATACAATGGATCTTTGTCAATTGGTGTCTGTGACTTCTGAGTAAAGTTACAGTGACTACATCAATAGTGGAATGTTTTTGAAACTTTTATTTCAAATAAAGAGATACAAAGTCAAATGAGGAAGTTCACCATTACATCCAATACAATGTCCAACTCCGATTCCCACGTTGAGTTGTTTCCAGTGTCTCTGTTGTGCCGGCTCAACTCGCACATGTTCACCTCATCCACCGTGGCTGTCGAACCATCGAGTCTTGTCCTGGTGTTCTCTCTCGTACACTGGCCTGTCCAGGATGATTCAAGAGCTCAAAGGTATTTTTTCCCCATACGCAATCTTAATGAGTTTTAAACAACCTTATCATATATAATCGGCTCCATGCATTAACAACCGCTCTGGACATTAACACCTTGTTCACTCATCAGAGTTAAATCAAGCACAGGAATGATCGAAACTCATGGCTCGTCACATGTAACCCGTCTCTCTACACCTCCCTCTCGTGAGTTTATATACAGGGTGGCCATAAAGTCTGGAAACAGATAATATTATGTCATTCTGTTACAGTTTGAAGCTGTCCTTGACGAAAGAAAAAACGCATTGAGGTGAAACTGCTCAGTGGATGTGAGGGCTGGTCATATTGACAGATAGCAGAGCACTTCAATGCATGTAATCCCGGAAGAGCTGCCCTCTCCCATATCACAGTGGGGAAGTTGTGTTGGGGCTCGGACCCCGATCCCGAAATTTCAAT
This sequence comes from Eptatretus atami, assembly GCA_035128595.1. Taxonomy (NCBI): domain Eukaryota; kingdom Metazoa; phylum Chordata; class Myxini; order Myxiniformes; family Myxinidae; genus Eptatretus; species Eptatretus atami. The sequence goes on along the minus strand of CM068958.1, from coordinate 74,733,042 downwards.
GCTGTATTTAGGAGAGACGCAATCATCAACAAATATAATGGCTTATCACAGCAAGGATAATATCCCTTCACACACAAACCAAGACGTCAAGAACAGGTCTATAATTTCTCTTTAATCATCAACCAATCAAACAAACAATCAACCAAACACCCCATCAACCTGTGCACAAGCCGAACAGAATGCTGTCAGGAGTATAATAAAACTGCTCTGCCTATCTTCAGTCACTCCTGGATTTATACTCATTTTAGAGAAGTATTCTTGAGCAAGGCACATCTCATGGTATGTGGCTCAACCAACTTATTCTTGAGCAAAGCACATCTCGTGATTAAGCCGATAAGGGTGTGGGTCCGGAGAAGCACCGTATATGCGAGTCTTTCTCTGGTTTAAGCAATCAACAGGGCCCCTATTGTGGAACTTTTACAAGACATCAGTATTTCAAACACAGTATCTACACTTTATCTACAAGCACCAGAGAAAAGGAAGTTTTTCCTTCCCTCCTTTGGGTCAGCAAAATGAGTAGTGCTTTCCACAGCACAGTCGTGCCATGGACATGAGGAAATATTATCTGCACTGTATTTTATTTGGCTCATGACTCCAAATACAATTCAGGATTATATTTTGAATCATCAAAAAGCATCAGAACAATAACAAAACAAAATTTAACTAAATGCGAGCAATAAACAAAAATTTTAATCAAAAGAGGAACTTTAAAAGTAAGTTTTAAATGAAAGAGAAGTTGAAATCTCTCTTTCACCCCTCAGCTGGTTCAAAAATTAATTGATACAGGCAGTGTGTTGGACAAACTCTGTTCTGGCCAACCATCCATATCTGACGAGGTGAAGGAAATTGTCGTAGCGAAGGTCAGAGCCAACCCAAAGAAGTCAACTCACCGGACATCCATGGAACTGGGGGTGCCTCGCAGTACCGTCCAAAAGATTCTCAAGGCAGACAACTTTTACCCGTACAAGATGCAAGTCCTGCAAAAGTTATCCGACGATGATCCTGACCATCGTATGGAAACGTGTACATGGTTCTCACCTGGACAATAACACCCGCTTAACCAAAGACTGTTTGCTGCTCAGCGACGAAGCTAATTTTTATGTGAACAGGGATATGAACAAGCAAAACATGTGGTACTGGTCGCAAGACAATCCAAACGGGATCATCCTTACCAAACAACAAGGAGCGACGAAGGTGATGGTGTGGTGTGGCCTGTGGCAAGCACATGTCTTGGGACCACTTTTCCTTGAAGATAACGTAACTGGCGAGACGTATCTGACCATGTTACTTGACCAAATAATTCCCGCACTTGACGGGCGAGGGGAAGGTCACCCGGAGTGGTCCCAACAGGATGACGCACCACCCCATTACACCAGAGTGGTGAGAGAATGGTTGGATGATAATTTCCCAAACTGGATTGGACAACGTGGCCTTGTGGAGTGGGCTGCATGCTCACCAGATCTGAGCTCCCTTGATTCCTTCTTCGGGGGTGTGCTGAAGGCACATATTTAGTCAGAGAAAATCAGACACAAATCATCTGAGGCAACACATCACGGATGCATGTGCAGGGATTGATGGAAATGCTGCATTAATGCACCGCGTTCATTGCAATTTGTACAGCGCATTGAACTCTGCATTTCTCATGAGGGACAACACATTGAACATGTCACGTAATGTCATTGAACATATCATGTATTCTAATGTAATGTCAATAAACCATTTATGATGTATTTTCGCCTGTTTCCAGACTTTATGGCCACACTATAGAATCGAAAATTTGACCAATCAAGTATTTTACATGATTCAATGTTCTGCATAATCAAATAACTGAACAAATACAGCATTTTATTCGTACAACAAAACCTAAACATGCATTTCAATAAAATAGACATTATCAAAGCTTTTCGACTTGCACTCCTCAGGATAAAAACGCAAGCAGACGAAGAAGCACCAAACTCTCGTTTATAAAGTTACAATGTCATGTGCTCAATGTTGATTGGTTGAGAGAAAGAAAGGACGGGATTACCTGATTGGGGGAACCACAGGGCATCATGAATAATGTGTAGGTGGAAATGAACCATCATGAATAATGAGTAGGCGGAAATGAACCATCATGAATAATAATGAGTAGGCAGAAATGAACCATCATGAATAATGATGAGGTTGAGATGAATCACCAAAGTACCAGTGGACACATAGTGCTAATTAGCTGAGGGCTAGTTGGGGGG
>CM068958.1:74718695-74728928 GCA_035128595.1 Eptatretus atami | reverse complement strand
TGGCGTCATTATGAAGTTTTTTGGTTGATTCATCATCTCTGAGCTATCCTGAATCAGAATCAGCCCGGTGCCAGACTCGCACCCTTGAGGAACTTTTTTTTAGAGGCGAAAAACAAAATGGCCACCACCGACTTTCGATAAATTCTGTTTTGGGCTATATCTTCACTTCTAATGCACTTACAAACACAATTTTGGTGTCTACTTCTATGTTTTCATGGTCAAGGAATCCGATAATGTATAAAATTGATGGTGTATATATATATATATATATTATATATATATATATATATATATTATATATATATATAATAAGACCTGTCTCATATTTTCAAGATAGCCACCATTTTAAAATGAAAAATGGCTATTTTGCAGTTCCACTGATCACTTCGAGAAAGAATTGAATTTGATGAACCATCAAATATTAATACTACGTACAATAATAGTCAATGACGGCTGAAGTAACTTACTTGCAATGATCAATGAATTATGATTATATTGGAATACGATTTTTACACAAATATATCCGGATACATGTGGATAGTTGACTATGACTTTGGGTTATATCTTAAAGTAAGTATGTACATGTATATGATTTTGAAATTACCTTTATTTTAAGGCAAACAAATTATTAACTTTGTTAAGGATGCAATGTTCTACATTATGTTCAATCTTCATCATCGTCGTCGTGATTAAGGCCCTGTCACAACTTGACGTTTTAGCCAGCGTATGCCGACGTATAAAAAATTTGTCTAAAACGCTGGCGTATGTCGAATACATTATGGGTAAGTTTGGTATACGTTAAGAGCACGCTGAAGCACGCTGGCATACGTCGTAGTACAAAAAGAGAGAGAGATTTCTGTAAAATACCATGATCATATTCATACAGTGCATGGAAGTAATGATGGGATACTATGTCATAATCCTTTTGACTTTGGGTTTTCATTTTGAGAAAGCTTTCGACAAAGCTCCCAGTGAGTTCATAAGCTGAGTTTGCAGTGTGTGAATGAAGTGATAGTCAAGTGGATTTTGGAGTTAGCTGTTCCAGGTGTGTGTGCATCCTATATAGTCTGTAGTCTATTGACCCAAATTTTATAACCGGTGGATTTGGCAAAATAATAATGACAATTATATATCTCATCTCATAGATGTGCATGAAGACAGGATTCCAACAATGACACAACAAATACAGGTGATTTATTTTAGTTGTTAATTCTATATTTTTGTGACACTTGAATGCATATAAAATTATTGCGAGAGAAATGAAGACCACAAGTTAATTTTGGCAGAGGAAACACCGTGTGGCAATCATGTATCATATATCCCCACCCCATGACGCTCACATATTGCTGCCGGTTGTGATATTGACACATCCAACTCAATCAGGGAAAGTAAGAATCTGATGGATGGCATGCTCCAAGATACCATTCCTCCTGTTGGCACTGTATTTAATGGCAATTGGTAGTTATATATTGACCCTACTGGGGATCAAATCAGACTGCACACCTTTCTTCCCCCTGCAGTCAGTCTGCATGCCCCTACATGGATATTGCCCTCTTGTGTCATTATTTTTGCTCAGTGTTTAAAAAAAAAATCCCACTTAAGATTCATCTGCACTATGATTGTACCCTAACTGTTTCCCTTATAACTATACATGACATTTCTGACAAGCTGTTAGATTAAAAATGTAAATGCATGCAAATATCAATCCATCTATAGCAAATAACCTAGCAGGTATATCACTTATCAAATTGGTTTCAAATCCTCATTTGTTGTCATTCGATATCTTGACCGCCATAAACAAAAAAAAGAAAAGTGGTGGTCAGTAGAATAGATAAGTAAGCAGCAGATCAATGTTTTCTGCCATTTTTGTGGAGGAGCCAACAGCAATAATGGCAATCTCTATTTGGAGACTTTTGATTCTTGTCTCGGTGTGAATGATTTGCAAATTGTCAGAGTTCAGAGAAGAGTATTTTACTGCAATTGTAAGTATCTCAAACATAATCTGGAATGGAGCAATGATTTTAAAACAAATTATTTATTTAATTCATTAATTTAAAGGAGGAAGAGTTTTCAGTATCATCTATATATGTATATATTCTCTATCAATCTGTCCATTCTCTGTCCCTCTGTCTTTCTATCCGCCCATCTAGGCAGGGCTTCAAAATCAAATCGCCGCAATTTTGTTTGCTCCATATCTGTCGGGCGGGGGGGGGGGGGGGTATAAAACACACCTTTGGGGTTACTTCCCTTTGGTGTACGTATATTGTTTGTGGTGCCGAACCCAGCACGTTCTCTAATGGCTGCAATCCAAGGTTATGAACGAACGTACAGGTCAGCCACCAATACAATGGATCTTTGTCAATTGGGTGTCTGTGACTTCTGAGTAAAGTTACAGTGACTACATCAATAGTGGAATGTTTTTGAAACTTTTATTTCAAATAAAGAGATACAAAGTCAAATGAGGAAGTTCACCATTACATCCAATACAATGTCCAACTCCGATTCCCACGTTGAGTTGTTTCCAGTGTCTCTGTTGTGCCGGCTCAACTCGCACATGTTCACCTCATCCACCGTGGCTGTCGAACCATCGAGTCTTGTCCTGGTGTTCTCTCTCGTACACTGGCCTGTCCAGGATGATTCAAGAGCTCAAAGGTATTTTTTCCCCATACGCAATCTTAATGAGTTTTAAACAACCTTCATCATATATAATCGGCTCATGCATTAACAACCGCTCTGGACATTAACACCTTGTTCACTTCATCAGAGTTAAATCAAGCACAGGAATGATCGAAACTCATGGCTCGTCACATGTAACCCGTCTCTCTACACTCCCTCTCGTGATTTATATACAGGGTGGCCATAAAGTCTGGAAACAGATAATATTATGTCATTCTGTTACAGTTTGAAGCTGTCCTTGACGAAAGAAAAAACGCATTGAGGTGAAACTGCTCAGTGGATGTGAGGGCTGTCATATTGCACAGATATAGCAGAGCACTTCAATGCATGTAATCCCGGAAGAGCTGCCCTCTCCCATATCACAGTGGGAAGTTGTGTTGGGGCTCGGACCCCGATCCCGAAATTTCAATGCTGTATTTAGGAGAGACGCAATCATCAAACAAATATAATGGCTTATCACAGCAAGGATAATATCCTTCACACACAAACCAAGACGTCAAGAACAGGTCTATAATTTCTCTTTAATCATCAACCAATCAAACAAACAATCAACCAAACACCCCATCAACCTGTGCACAAGCCGAACAGAATGCTGTCAGGAGTATAATAAAACTGCTCTGCCTATCTTCAGTCACTCCTGGATTTATACTCATTTTAGAGAAGTATTCTTGAGCAAGGCACATCTCATGGTATGTGGCTCAACCAACTTATTCTTGAGCAAAGCACATCTCGTGATTAAGACCGATAAGGGTGTGGGTCCGGAGAAGCACCGTATATGGCGAGTCTTTTCTCTGTGTTTAAGCAATCAACAGGGCCCCTATTGTGGAACTTTTACAAGACATCAGTATTTCAAACACAGTATCTACACTTTATCTACAAGCACCCAGAGAAAAGGAAGTTTTTCCTTCCCTCCTTTGGGTCAGCAAAATGAGTAGTGCTTTCCACAGCACAGTCGTGCCATGGACATGAGGAATATTATCTGCACTGTATTTATTTGGCTCATGACTCCAAATACAATTCAGGATTATATTTTGAATCATCAAAAAGCATCAGAACAATAACAAAAACAAAATTTAACTAAATGCGAGCATAAACAAAAATTTTAATCAAAAGAGGAACTTTAAAAGTAAGTTTTAAATGAAGAGAAGTTGAAATCTCTCTTTCACCCCTCAGCTGGTTCAAAAATTAATTGATACAGGCAGTGTGGTTGGACAAACTCTGTTCTGGCCAACCATCCATATCTGACGAGGTGAAGGAAATTGTCGTAGCGAAGGTCAGAGCCAACCCAAAGAAGTCAACTCACCGGACATCCATGGAACTGGGGGTGCCCTCGCAGTACCGTCCAAAAGATTCTCAAGGCAGACAACTTTTACCCGTACAAGATGCAAGTCCTGCAAAAGTTATCCGACGATGATCCTGACCATCGTATGGAAACGTGTACATGGTTCTCACCTGGACAATAACACCCGCTTAACCAAAGACTGTTTGCTGCTCAGCGACGAAGCTAATTTTTATGTGAACAGGGATATGAACAAGCAAAACATGTGGTACTGCGCAAGACAATCCAAACGGGATCATCCTTACCAAACAACAAGGAGCGACGAAGGTGATGGTGTGGTGTGGCTCTGTGGCAGCACATGTCTTGGGACCACTTTTCCTTGAAGATAACGTAACTGGCGAGACGTATCTGACCATGTTACTTGACCAAATAATTCCCGCACTTGACGGCGAGGGGAAGGTCACCCGGAGTGGTCCAAACAGGATGACGCACCACCCCATTACACCAGAGTGGTGAGAGAATGGTTGGATGATAATTTCCCAAACTGGTATTGGACAACGTGGCCTTGTGGAGTGGCTGCATGCTCACCAGATCTGAGCTCCTTGATTCCTTCTTCGGGGGTGCTGAAGGCACATATTTAGTCAGAGAAAATCAGACACAAATCATCTGAGGCAACACATCACGGATGCATGTGCAGGGATTGATGGAAATGCTGCATTAATGCACCGCGTTCATTGCAATTTGTACAGCGCATTGAACTCTGCATTTCTCATGAGGGACAACACATTGAACATGTCACGTAATGCATTGAACATATCATGTATTCTAATGTAATGTCAATAAACCATTTATGATGTATTTTCGCCTGTTTCCAGACTTTATGGCCACACTATAGAATCGAAAATTGACCAATCAAGTATTTTACATGATTCAATGTTCTGCAATATCAAATAACTGAACAAATACAGCATTTTTTTCGTACAACAAAACCTAACATGCATTTTCAATAAAATAGACATTATCAAAGCTTTTCGACTTGCACTCCTCAGGATAAAAACAGCAAGCAGACGAAGAAGCACCAAACTCTCGTTTATAAAGTTACAATGTCATGTGCTCAATGTTGATTGGTTGAGAGAAAGAAAGGACGGGATTACCTGATTGGGGGAACCACAGGGCATCATGAATAATGTGTAGGTGGAAATGAACCATCATGAATAATGAGTAGGCGGAAATGAACCATCATGAATAATAATGAGTAGGCAGAAATGAACCATCATGAATAATGATGAGGTTGAGATGAATCACCAAAGTACCAGTGGACACATAGTGCTAATTAGCTGAGGGCAGTTGGGGGGGGGGGTGTGGTTTCACGATGACTCAAAGTTGACTGGTGGAGTTGTCACACAATCAAGCCATCATAGTCAGAATAGATATAAAGTTCGGACAAATTCTTTTTGTCTACAAAGAATGAGATTGGTTGACCTGATGAATGTGGCCTCCATTGCACGAAGTGAGCTAAACTTTGTCTTCCCACTCAGGATTTTAAACCAGCCGATATGATATTGCTCTGCACACTGAGCATTATTCAGTAAATGGTGACCAATTGCAGAGGCACAGGGAATAGTTGTCATAACTGTGTACATTCATACAAGCCGAGTTGGTTGTCTCTGTTTGGTTTGACTGACCCCATCTGATCCCCAAAGGGAAGTGTTGTCCAATGCGATCCTTCAATCTCAAAGATGTGCGCCCACATGCCTCCATCACACTGGCACTGAAATTTGTAAATAATCTTACTTATATGATAGGCGGCAGAACATCTTCTTGGACTGATGGAAACAACTGGCTGGTAGTGAAAATCACTCGTGGTTGAACAGTATAGTAAGAATGGACACTGTCTGTTGATCTGGTTTTCATACCATTGAGACACTTTGCCTTTTCCAAACGTAGACCTAGGTATACAGGACATTTACCAGGTCCGATTCATCGAATTTTTTGGTGGGTTCAGCAATTTGTTATATATATATATATATATATATATATATATATATATATATATATATATATATATATATATATATATATTATATATACATATACACACATATTTCTTTTTTTTGTTTTTGATGACCTGTTCAGGATACCCATTATCAAGAAGAATCGTCTTGATGGTCTCAATTTCAGCATGGAGTTTATCTGTGGAGCAGATCTTTCTTGCTCTATTAACTAAGATACAAATCAATCCGATCTGTAACTTGAGAGGAATTGTAAGAGTCCCACGAGTATACTGTCCCGTAAACGTACACTTGCGGTAGACTGTGGTTTTATCAGTGTCGGCCAATTTCTCAACTAAGACGTCCAAGAAGGGACATTCGCCAGAGTGTTCCATCTCAAAGGTGAACTCGAGGGATGGATGGAGATCGTTCAGGTATGCCAATAAAGACTTTATATGCTGAGGTTGACTCAAAGACAGCAAAGATGTCATCGACGTACCGATAATAGATGGAAGGGGGTTGAACTGTGGGATTTGGATCTGCAAAGGCATATTTTCACAATAACCTCCAAAGATGTTTTCCAAGACAGGCCTAGAGGGATCCCATCAACTATTCCATCGATTTTGAGTATACATTGAATGATTGAAACTGAACTCGACAGAACGGGTCGTGATATTCATTAATTCAATGAAGACAGACTCAGAGATCGGTGGAGGTGTCAGGTCACTATGATACAGAAGATTTTGGCAGATTTCGATCACGTCTGTCAGTGGAGCATTTGCGAATAGACTGGCTATATCATATGAGCACATTGTGGAATTCTCGTTTAGGTGTGTGACGGATCGATGGCATTGGCAAAGGTGAAGGAATCCACAATTACATGTTCTGAGACACTGCCCAGTGCTGCCTACAATAGCTCACATAACCATCTGGCGAGTTCATGCTGTGCAGAGCCAGTCATTGAAAGGATCGGCTGTAGAGGAACACTATCTTTGATTCTTTGGCAGACCATACATCTGAGGTCTTTGAGAACTGACAGCTCTAATTTGTGTCGTAAATTTCCTTAGAGAGGTCTCCTCGTTTGCAGAGTTGCAATATTCTTTTCGCCATTTGTTTCTCCAAACAAGATGTGGTCACATTCAGTGTATTTCCCAGGTATTGTAACTGGACACATCGCTCAAAATCACAACATTTTCTCAACGTAGTCACTTTATTCGGAATAACCATGCCGAGCCTTTATCTGGTCTGCAAATCTGGATTTCAGGATTGGATTGAGTCACGTATAGCGACCAGGCAATCATGCTGCATATGGAAATCAGACAAATCGTTTGGAACATCACAGTAAGTGTGAGCGAGATCGGCTAGTCTGGCCTAAGTGCTCGTTTGCCTCATTATATACTGGTACAAGCTGGAACAGCTGAGCGTATAGTCCAGCAGAAATGTGAAAAAGCATGTTGTGGCGTCATTATGAAGTTTTGTTGTGATTCATCATCTCTGAGCTATCCTGAATCAGAATCAGCCCGGTGCCAGACTCGCACCCTTGAGGAACTTTTTTTTAGAGGCGAAAAACAAAATGGCCACCACCGACTTTCGATAAATTCTGTTTTGGGCTATATCTTCACTTCTAATGCACTTACAAACACAATTTTGGTGTCTACTTCTATGTTTCATGGTCAAGGAATCCGATAATGATAAAATTGAAGGTGTATATATTAAGACACTTGTCTCATATTTTCAAGATGGCCACCATTTTTAAATATGAAATGGCTATTTTGCAGTTCCACTGATCACTTCGAGAAAGAATTGAATTTGATGAACCTCAATATTAATACTACGTACAATAATAGTCAATGACGGCTGAAGTAACTTACTTGCAATGATCAATGAATTATGATTATATTGGAATACGATTTTTACACAAATATATCCGGATACATGTGGATAGTTGACTATGACTTTGGGTTATATCTTAAAGTAAGTATGTACATGTATATGATTTTGAAATTACCTTTTATTTAAAGGCAAACAAATATTAACTTTGTTAAGGATGCAATGTTCTACATTATGTTCAATCTTCATCATCGTCGTCGTGATTAAGGCCCTGTCACAACTTGACGTTTTAGCCAGCGTATGCCGACGTATAAAAAATTTGTCTAAAACGCTGGCGTATGTCGAATACATTTATGGGTAAGTTTGGTATACGTTAAGAGCACGCTGAAGCACGCTGGCATACGTCGTAGTACGTCGAGCTCGTCGACAAATTTTAAGCATGCTCAAAAATTTTTCGACGTATGCCAGCGTTTGACTCACACGTTCCGCATACGCTGGCCATAAGTTGTAGGCACGTTTATGCGATCGTTGACACACGTCGACACACGTTACTTGAAAGTTACTCATAAGTCGAAACACGTCGAGGTAATGTTTAGCTTACCCGAAACTTATTTCTAACCTATGAGTAACGTGCTATGAACCTTTGTGTAACGTATCTCCAACGCATATTGACGTTTTTTAGACGTATTTGATTGATGTCTTCCGGACGACCACAGAACTTACTGAACGTGTTTCTAACTTACAGCTACCGTATAATGGCGTATTGCAGCGTTTAGGGGAATTGGAATATAAAAATGGGTTCACAGGAGGAACCCGTCAGTGTTCCAGACTCCATGGTTTTTTTTCTTTTTTTTCTTCGGCATGACGGTGATGTTGACACTTCGATTTCTAGTGCGGTTATAATTTAAATCGTTGAGCGGTAGCCTATTAATAGGCTACGCCACGTGATCGTCGGCGATACGTGCTGCTGCACGCTATGCATACGTTAGACTATCGTTGGGCATAGGTTGTGAACGCCGCCAACACGCTAAGCATTCGTTGGTAATAAGTGTCTATAAGTTATCGAAACGTTCTGTGTACGTTACTAATACGTTATGCCATACGTCCAACTGTTATGAATATGCCTAAAACTGAAAAAAAACATCAATAGTTCAGCGTACGCCAGCGTTTTACATACATTTTGATACGTTGCCTACGCTGGCTAAAAGTCAAGGTGTGACAGGGCCCTTAGCAGCTACTGCCCTTGTCTGTTCATTACAACAGTCTGACAGCATTACAACTGCAAACATCGAACATGACATCTGTGCTGCCACACAACCACACCTCCCGGTGGAACATGGCCAGCTGGTGAAGCATCCACACTTGATCAGCTGCAGAATGGTGACTGGTGCAGTAGACACATCAGGTGGAAGTGTGGTTGGACACACCTGCACCGTCCTCACCTTCTTGCCATCCATACTTGATGGATCCAAGTTCGGAGGGTCTGACTGAGTGGCCGATTTCCAGATAATGACTTGATGATGAGTGTGATGTACATGTTGAACAAAGGCATCATGTGATGGGGGCAACGACTTCAATTTCGGAGAGAAGCTAATCTTGGGTTGGCCATCTTAGACTCCACAACTGATACGGTGTGTGGACATATCACCTTTCGACTTTGGAATCATAACAGGCAGCGATGAAGGTAGTTGCCTCAGATATCATCTTTTCCTCGTCTGCTTCCAGCTGACCAAGTAAGTGGGATGATGTCCGCCTATTAGTACCTCAGCGCTGTGCCTTTCCAATGCCAAACAAATATCGGCACAGTATCACATCCGGTCAGAGCATGTACAGCAGGCAGATATTTGGCGAGCTTTTTGTGTTTCAGTGCTGTTTGGTGAATGTCTATGTTCACCCTACGCGCACACGGACTCTCCATGCTGACATCCACCAGTCATCTTTTCCGTCGAGGTAGAAATAATCAACAGGACAAAGACATGTGTATCGTTCGCAGACCACTTTGATGTGTGAGTCACCACTGATACCTGACACAATTCTAACTAAGGATGGATTGATGATGACATCTGCTTCTTCATGGTGTGTTTTCAAATCCTGTCTCTGGAGAGTGGAATTGTTCCCATACGTGTACTGGTGTAGGATCTTTTCCGGTGATCACCAGTTTGGTCTGGTTGTACACAATGTGGGTCATCAGATACTGACGATAAAATCGATCAGTTGTACTTTGTTGTAGGCACTTTAAGAACTCTTTGCACTGGAAGTGTTGTGTGTAAGTTGAGTTGATGTTTTCGACTTGAATCATGACCTGCGCGACTGGATCTCGTAATTTGGTTTCATGCTGATTTTGATGTACCTGTCGAAAATCAGGGTATACGTCACAACACTTCAGGTGGTATTTTGATGGTTCCCATGAAGTTGAGCACATAATCCTCAAATGTACCATTTGTGAGCCAATGTACA
>CM068958.1:74632306-74659398 GCA_035128595.1 Eptatretus atami | reverse complement strand
GTGAAGGAAACGGGCAGACTGAGTTATTTATTATTAAGAGCAAATTGATGGATGGAAAGAGTTAGTCTGGCAGCCAAAGGGATTTTAGGGGTATACTGGAAGTAGAGTATATACAATGTTTTTTTGATTGATTTGGGTCACTGAGACCATAAATATTAACAATCCGCTTGATGACACCTGTCACCGTTGGGCATTTTTTCTAATTTGCATAAAACCTAGATGGCCGCCAGTGTTCTATTGAATATACTATAATTAAGATATCTCGGCTTCTAGAAGGGATTTTAAAACAATCTAAAATGTTTTAACGGGGCTTTAAGACATTAGGAACCCAATGGAATAACTTTTATTATGATTTGACAACTCCTTCATTTGCATAAATCCAAGATGGCCACCGTCAAACCTCTCGGGAGACCGGTTTTATGTCACCACATTCTGGATACAATTTTGGATACATTTTAAATGATTTGTTTCGTGTTTTGAAAAATAGAGGTCCCATATAATACATCTTATATTACAATTTAAATATATTAGCTTCATTTGCACATTCCAATATGGCCGTTGTCAATCTGTTAACATTTTGCTGTACTTTTGAATGACATGCTTGATTGATCTAAATGGTGACAATATCATTGAACACCTTCAATATAATATTAGTAGTTTGTCATTGACGTATACGTTAGAATATATTTAAGTGACAGACACACAGGTCATAAAGTAAAACTAATTTCAGATATCCATTATATAGAATAAAGTGACTGAAAAGTCATAATGTTCTAGTAGTATCTATGCTGAGCAAGCCATGGCGCATAAAGAAATCGTTCACATTTCTTCTCCTTTAACTACTGCGATATTAGAGTTTATAGTACATGACATTGTCAGTTATCAACATGATGTTCCTCTCATTTGTCTGTGTTGACATTAATACCTTTATGTCTAATTGTCATCGGCGTCATCTGCATCAGAGGCTACATCACATTTAGTCAGTTGTTATGACAGTCCTCAGCATGACATCCGCAAAAATACAGTGCACGGTAGTTTACGGCTCACACATCACATTCTCCTGATTCGCAAGGTCTTTCACTTTCACAAGAGCAGCGAATCCGTTTCAGAATCTCTTGTGGAGCAAGGGACACCACACAATATAAAAAAAATTAACATTAATTTTTTTTTCATAACTCAGTCTGCCTGTTTCCCATCTGAGCACTTGTCAGATGATTCTTTGACCTCAAATCCATTTATCATATACTGTGATGATTTGTTTACAGTGTAACTATATACCTCTGATCCATACTAATGCTTCCTGATATTTCTCAATGTACCATCCAAAGAGTTCCATAGACCCAAAGAATAATATTTTGTCTGTTATTAAGAAATGCATTGGCTGGCTCCTTACCTGCCTTGTGTACACCTAAACTGTTTATATGTAGCTAACGATGATCTCACACAGGCATTTGTGCTCAGAGCCAAGACAACATGCTCAGGCAAAGCATTTAAATAAAAAATACATATCTTTATTGTTTTACCAAGCAGTCAAGGGTCGAGGAAGAGCTAGAACACAGAATGGATCAGGATGCAAAAGAACAAAAAGAACAGCAGCAATAGGGGATGAAACGCAACAGCAGGGCTGACGGACAAATAAATGGGAGAGAATAAACAAGGGATGCGGGGAAAGGAAATAAGGGATTTGGGAGGTGATGCAGGGGTACTGAGACAAGTAAATGGTTTAGAGGCGCGCTAAACTACTCGGATAATGCAAAAACTCGGAAAAAAGGTTAACAGTGGGCTCGATGGAAGGAGGATGAGGAGGTGAAGGTGGCTGGTTTACAGGGAGTAGAAAAGATTGTGGTTTCATGGTTTTGAATAGGGGATGATCCGAGATGAATGCAACATTTATGAACCAAATATAATATTATTATTGCCTTATTAATTACAGATTGATGTTGGCTTACTGTTTAGGGTGGTGGGCTTGGGATCTTCGGATCCTGAGTTCAAATCCCACTCGGCTGTTGAATTAATACCAGGTGGGGTTGACTCTGCCTGTCATCCTTCTGAGGTCGACAAAATGAGTACCAGCTTGCTGGTGTCCTGTGTCAGAGTGTCGACCCATCCAGGATTGTGTCCAACAGCCAAGGAGACTGCTTAAGCAGCACCAACGCTCTGCACATAATGTGGTTCCAATGGATGGATGGAAATACAGATTGGAATCAGGTTTAGCAAATATCACTAGGCCTGCAGATGAATGCAACACACCTCTTTGGTCAAGCGTAATATCAGCATTTACTCTTATTTATTAGTCATTGTGGAACTATCTTACCGTCTCTCATTTTACAGCCACCCCGAAGCTATTTGTTTCTGAAATCTGTACACTCCATCAATTTGAGCCCTCACGGGCCCCGAATTTTCTAAAATAAAAAATAAAAAACTTAACAAGTTTCAAATTTTTTTACGACAAGATTAAATCTCAACATAAAAGGAAACTGGAAATAGATCCTGTAAGGTTATGAGAAGCAGTGTTATACTCAGTGAAGGAAAGAAAATATACCAGGCATTTTGCCAATTGAAATTGACTTCCTGACAAAACTTGACTTTCTTTGAGCTGGCTCAAGCTCCCAACAGCATAGTCCACTCGTTTACACCCAAAAACATTACATAGTTTTGTGAGGGAATTAATGCAACACCTGTTTTATCATTGGTGCTCAGAAATACTTTATAGAAAAGTGTTCTATACGGAAAGAAATCTTACAAGAGCTTGTCACGTATATTTCTCCCAGGAATGCAAACAGTTTGGCTTTCCCATCCATTTGGAATTTCAGAATCAAACATAACTCGTTTCATGTCATTATGTCATTCCACACTGGATCAAATGAAAACAACAATTGTCCTGTATTCTGCAATAAGCAATATCTGTCTGACCTCGATTTTCATCACAACAATAAAACGATCAATCACATTTCTGATGACTCCACCAAATGCCATAACATCCCTCATCCTTCAAATAGACAGACAGCAGCCTCTTCCCTCTCTTCAGACCATGACAAAATCACAAGCTTGTCAAACACTTGGAATATGTCTTTCAATGCTAACAAATCTCACACTCTCTCGCTCCGAAAGGACCGTTGGGCAAACCCTCACATCTACTTTTTAAACAATCCACTGGAAGAAGTTCAATCACTCAAACTTTTGGGTCCCACTACAATGTGTGATCTTTCTTGAAAAAAATTCACATTTCTGAGTTGGCCTACAAAGACATTCATCGACTGGGAATCCTCCATCATTAAAGGTCCTTCCTTGGCACACTGGAATTCTTATCCATCTACAAGATCTTTATCCATAGCTTGATGGAGGAGTGCTCTCCCCTTTGGTCTGGTGCCCCTGCATCAAAACTTGCTCAGCTTGACACCGTGGAAACCAAGGACTTCAAGATTATTGGAATGTTCCACGATGAAGCTGAGACTATGGACCAATCACTTCACCATAGCAGGCAGGTTGATGGTCTTTCTGTCTTCTACCACCTCCTTTCTGGTCATGCACTCTGCTCTTTCCATGCTTTGTCCCCTTCCCCCTCCCAGGTTTCTGCAGGACATAGTCCAACAGCAACCCACTTCTGGTGAAACTCTCAAAATACAGAATCACTGCTCACCCTCACTCATTTGTTTCCATTTTTTTTCACGCTCGTGAAACCAACTTCCACATTATCTTCAATCTCACTCTTCCTTCCAGGTTTTCAAGACGATTTTCACCACCATCTCAGATCATCTTCCATTCATAACCATGATATTTTCTTCTGCCATTAACCCCCCTCTCCCAAACTTCCTTCCAAATTTTGAGTTTTTCCTTCCTGAGAGTTTGCTTCTATATCCACCTTGTCCACCCCGTGCATCCTCTCCGATCCCCTCATTCTTCTCCACTTCCCTTGTTTGTCCCTCGACCCTGTTGTTGGTGCATTTTCCCCTCTCCTACTTTTACTACCACCTACAACTACTACTTAAATAGCACCAATTATTCCCAAATTATTGTGGGGTCGGCCAGTGAACATTTTTGGCTCGAGTTTCTACAATTCGGTTAGCACAGGAATTTTGAATATATTCAGGGTGCCGGAGATTTCATTTACTCTTCAGGAATAACACTATGGAAACTCGAATGCACACCAGCAACCAATGCTCCAGTTTCCTCGAGCAGACAGGTCCTTCCGTTTAACATCCTGCCGATGTATGGAACACACACTGATGCTTCGCCCTGCATGTGAAATACCAGGATGACACTTTATAGCTGGGTTGGGATTCAAATCTTAAACTTAAAAGTTTAAACTTAAACTTAAAAGAACTTAAAAGCAAGCTTGCATACCTCTAAGCTATCCCAGCTATTCCATGAAGCAAAGTATTATCTACTAATAATCAACTTTTCATGCTGTACTCCTCAATGTTGAATCACAGCAAGAGAACCAGGAAGTGAGAGTGTGCTTATATAGGCATGTCTATGTAATATCGACACTGATTTGTTCATCAGTTATGGCGTCTATAGTAATCTGAGCCCCTAGTGGTTAGCCGACAGTCATCAGTATCTCTGGCTCCAATTGGCTGGAGCTGAGTACAGGGCAGTGACTAATCATTCACACCAACGACTTGGAGGGAGGGGGGATGCGACGCCCCCCAGGACAATGACTCACCATTTGCAGAGTCCATTTGCCTTGGACAGCGGACAGAGCAACAGCTTTGATGTTTCCATGTTGAAAGAGAATGAGAGTATGTACAAATTCGTTTTGACGACACAACACAGGGTCCATGGAAAGGATGAAAATTGCTTGCAGCATATGTAGATGTGAAACACTCTGACCTCGACTCAATACCTTAAACATATCTGTGTTGTACTGGTCTGCAAAGACGGGGTTGGCAACTAAATGTCGTGCAATGGCAGAACAAGAAATGGCAGATGGTCCTTGAACATTCCTGCATGCTCACACTGGTTGTGTCCTAACTCTCAAGTTATTTTCTCGAATCGCCAGAGGGACATGCTGCTTGATACGATCAGCCAACCTTTGGGTTGTACAGCCCACATACCGAGCTTCACATCGGCACCTTAAACTCATAGATAACATCACTGATTTGTGAGGTGGGCAGAACATCCTTGTTGACTGATGTGAACAAATGGCGATCGTTAAAGATAACTCGAGGTTGCAAAGCCAGGTATGTGTTTGTTTTCGGATGTTTGATATGATTTTCAAACCTTCTTGATGGCCGTCCTTTCCACGGCATCCTGACATAGACTGGACATTTGTCAGGACCAAGCTTGCGATCATTTGTCGTATTTCGAAAGTTGTGCACATATCTCTTAATTATATACTCTCTGGGTAACTATTCTCACCGAGTATATTCATGATTTTCTCAATTTCAGCAGGAAGATTACAAGGTGAGCAAATCCTCTGAGCCCTGTTCACAAGGATGTTGATCAAGGCAATTTTGTATCTCGGGGAGCTGTAGGAATCCCAACGAGTATACCGCCCAGTAAAAGTAGGCTTATGCCTGGTGTTGGCTTAATGGTTAGGGTGGTTGGCTAGGGATCCTAGGATCCTGAGTTCAAATCTCACTTAGCTGTTGAATTAGTACCAGGTGGGGTTGACTCTGCCTGTCATCCTTCCAAGGTTGGCAAAATGAGTGCCAGCTTGCTGGTATACTGTGTCGGAGTGATGACCTGTCCAGGATTGTGCCCAATAGCCAAGGAGACTGCTTAGGCAGCACCAACGCTCTGCACAGAGTATGGTCCCAATGGAAGGTTGGATTGAAAGTAGGTTTCCCGTAGATGGATGTAGAAAAACCATGTGAAGATTTTTCGACCACAACATCCAGAAATGGTGATGTGTTTGAAGATTTCAGCTCGCAGGTAAACTTAAGCACTGGATGGAGAGTATCACATGCCAAGAAGTCATCACATGCCACCTGAGACTCAAACAAAGCAAAAATGTAATCAACATACTGATAGTACAGAATGGGAGAATCCACACCTTGCCAACCAGTGAGTTTCTGCATTTCGTGAAAGCCAACAGAGATATTCACAAGAACTGGGCCTAATGGAGTACCCATGGCCACACCATCAGTTTGGACATACATAATGTTGTTGAAGCTAAATTCAACCTGCCTTGTTCCTGTGTTCATTAACTCCACAAACACTTGTTCAGAGATCTGTGGTTGTTCCTGATCACTGTGATATAGCAGATGTGCACATATATCAATAGTCTCTAAACAGAGGAACATTTGTAAACAAGCTTTTAATCTCAAAATAGGAAATTATGTTGTCCGCACTTGTCGATGTTGCAGCACAAATTGCTTCTGCAAAGATAAAATAATCTTTGATCACGAAGTGTAAAAGCGAATCCAATGCTGGTTGTAGGACCTGATCTCCCAAACACTTGGCAAGTTCATGTTGTGCCGAACCAACCATGGACAATATCAGTCTCAGTGGGACATTTTCCTTGTGGGTCTTGGGCAAGCCATACATTCTTGGACGTTGGGCTCCAACAGGTTTGATTCTGTTGTGCAACTCCTTTGACAGTTCACTGCGCTTATGGAGCTGCAACAGCCGTTTAGTGATCTGACTTTCCAACTGTGGCTTATGGTCATGTTCAGCTGCACTTCCCAGTTGATGGAATTTTGTTTCATCTTTGAAGATATCCATCATTTTGTTGATATAATCGATCTTATTCAGGATTACCACTCAGGTGCCTTTATCAGTTTTACAAATGTGGATATCACCATTCCTCGTCAATCCTCGTATTGCCAAGAGACAGTCTTGTTCCATGTGAAAGTCCGAGACATTGTTTGGCGTTCCACAGTTTGCATGCGCGAGATCCGTTAGTCTGGCCCTCAGTGCTTGGTCTGCTTCCTTGGATATGGGTTGATGCTTTGACAGTTGAGCATATAGGAGTTAAAACTCGGCAAAGATTTCTTCCCTCTTGATATTCTGTTTGGGATTGCCAGTCAAAACCATGCACCAAGGCGAACTTTTCCGTGTCAGACAGCTTATAATCCGATCGGTTGAGTATATGTTGAGATGTACTGTATCTTTGATCAGAGAGCCAAATCGATTCACTTTCAGCCACTCGATGGTACTTTCACATTTATTTTGCGCTGCCATCTCTGCACATTGATCAATTTCTGCAATATATCGACACAACCGGATCATGTCGAACAATGGTATGAATCACGTGCTGTGTTCCTGGCATTGTGCAGAACATGACGTAGAGTTGACCAGGCACGATTTATGCACCCAATCTCATCCTGAACTAGAAGGGCACTCGGTAGAGCGCATACATCCACCATGTAATGCCGGATGCATGAGAACATATCAGGCCCATTACATTTTTGAAATATCATGCTATACAGTACTATATCGTTTTTGGCCCTATCTCTCAATGATGAAGAATCACTTTTAGAAATAAATAATTCACCTATCCAGATCCGGATTCGGATCATCACCAAAATCGAATCATTCGTCCTTGTGACACACCCAACCTGTCCACCGAATTTCGTCCGAAACCGTCCACAACTTTTTGAGATATCGTGCTATATATCGTTTTTGGCCCGATCTCTCAATGGTGGAGAATCACTGAAACACACAGAGAGAGAGAGAGAGAGAGAGAGAGAGAGAGAGAGAGAGAGAGAGAGAGAGAATGTTGAATTGAATGAATAACACACACACACACACAACACACACACACACACACACACACACACACACACACACATGAGTGCTTCGCCGATATTGGCAATTTTTCGGGAATTGGCAACTTGGAGTCAGTGTGATTACTGACTACAGTACGTGCTGTCTACAACCCAAAACACTTGAGTAGCTTTCACTTTTGTGTTGGGGGGAATTCCAACAAACAAATTTAAAATCAATGTTGCATCTATATCGACGTTTCAGGGAGACATGCAAAAACATTAATCTTTATAAACAGCTGCGTGTGACAGGTGGAAAAAAATTTGGCTCGGTAATTTAGAAAACACGTAAATATGGCAATAAGCTCGGAAATCCAGTGTTATCAATTATATTTTGCTTTCATACTCACAAAGAGAAACATATAACCGTTGTAAAGTACACCTGTTTCATTTAGAATAACCAATTGCTTTAGACAGTCACGAGGATAAAGGAAAATATGACACTCGTTCGCTGCTGAGGTTAAAAGTTTAAACCTCCAGAAGATATGGGATGAAACTTCGCCACCATGGTGTCTGTAACCAAGCATGTAAGCAAGCACACACATTCATGGAGAGTCCCTTTACAGATCCAAATCTACCCAAATGTATCATGTCCGTGTGTGCTGTACATGTACTGAACCTCTCTCTACCTTGTGCAGCAACTGCTGACTGTAAATCCCGATCACAACACGAACTGTACCGCTATCTACTGTAGGGTGCTCGGCAAGTAGCTTAAGCACTCAAGCAAGCACTCCAATTAAAGGGTTGCTAAGGAGCGGCTGGCTTGGCAAGCGATAGCAAGCTGATTGGCAATGGCACGTACCCGCAAAAAAGTAAACATCACCGATTTCTTAACATTTTGAGATTTCACTCGAGATTTCGAGATATTTAATCAACGTGATCCGATCATCAAAGCTCACATTAATTTTGATTATATACTTCAATTATACGATGCGAGTAGATCATGGGAAATTGCATCATACTGTATATTAAATGCATGAAATCACTCCTGGCTCCTAATTTGAAAACTATAACAGTTACAAAAGCAATGTATACGGTGATTCGTCGTTATGTAAATGAGGCATTCGATTATATGAGTGAGGAAAGTGAAGAAAAACATTTTGAGTGCTTCATCGTTAAACCATTGCTGCCTGTTCCAACTCAAGGTGTTGTTGGGCACGCCAAACAAAATGGCGAATTAATACCCCAGCAAGGTAACCAGGATGCGCCTGGAGGTTTGAGACCTCTCTCTCTCACCTCTCTCACATCTTTGTGTGTGTCATCCTTCCGAAGGTCGACGAAATGTGCACCAGTATCCTGGTAATTATCCCTGCAGGGTCGAAAGCGACTAAAGGGTTGGCGTCAGGAAGGGCATCCGACCATAAAAACATTGCCACAAGAAAGGGTACCATGATTGGAGCCCGCAAAAAAGCTGACCCCTGCTCAGGGATAAAGGCTTTCAAATGGTGTGATGATGATGACTTTAAGCAAGCAAGGCTATGTCCCTTCCTTCCTCTCCATACACATACAAGAAAATGAGAAATTTCCAAAGCATTAAACTTATCTTTTTCTACTGTTTGGAGAATTATATTGAGTGAACAAATTTAAGGAACGTGCCAAAATTAACCAGCTTCATTGAGTATATGATTTAATGCATTCACTGCTAGAACACTGCCCTGCCCCAGAGGGACTGCCGATCCATTGCGTCTGCCAGATCTGTGTCTATATTTGAAGGTTTTGTGAGGTGCTCCACAGGGAATCAAAGCAAATCTGGTGAATACAGGACGTTTAAAAAAAAAAAAGGAATAATGTTTGTGCGGATCTGAACCGATGTACACGTGATCATGTACAGACAGCAGGCAACATGGAGATTTTCTGAAATGTTTATTTCACGGGCATTGAACTTTCGATGTCTCCAGGGTTGTTCTGCATTAAGCAGGAACTCTTTTGTGGATGAAGTCTATTATTTTAACAAATTCATTTTATTTCATTAACTGCTTTGTGTGTGGTGAAGACTGGCTTTAAAGTTGAAAAGATCCTTTATGGTATGCAGCGACAGCCTGACCAGCCGTTCATCATCAACCATTTAATTGGAGTACTTGCATGAGTACTTCAGCCACCTGATGAGCACACATTGTCGATATTGGTACCGTGCTACATCATTCTGAGCGAATTGTTCACTCACTGCAAACGCTTTTGCCGTGCCATGTCATTCAGAGCGAGTGGTCCATGCTCCATCACCCTGAGCGAATGGTTCATGCTCCATCACCCTGAGCGAGTGGTCCATGCTCCGTCAGCCTGAGCGAGTGGTTGGTGCTCCGTCACCCTGAGCGAGTAGTTTGTGCTCCATCACCCTGAGTAAGTGCATCGTGCTCCGTGACCCTGAGCGAGTAGATTGTGCTCCTTCAACCTGAGTGAGTGGTTCGTGCTCCGTCACCCTGAGCGAGTGTTTCGTGTTCCGTCACCTTGAGCACGAAGTTTGTGCTCCATCATCCTGAGTGAGTGGTTCATGCTCCGTCACCCTGAGCAAGTGATTTGTGCTCCGTCACCCTCAGCGAGTAGTTTGTGCTCCATCACCCTAAGTGGGTGGTTCGTGCTCCGTCACCCTGAGTGAGTGGTTCGTGTTCCATCACCTTGAGCGAGAAGTTTGTGCTCCGTCATCCTGAGTGAGTGGTTCATGGTCCGTCACCCTGAGCGAGTGATTCGTGCTCTGTCACCCTCTGCGAGTAGTTTGTGCTCCATCACCCTGAGTGAGTGCTTTGTGCTCCGTCATCCTGAGCGAGTGCTTCGTGCTCTGTCATCCTGAGTGAGTGGTTCGTGCTCCATCATTTTGAGTGTGTTGTGAAATAGCACCGGATTTCCAAGCCATTTGTCATCTTAACGTGTTTTCTACATTACCGAGCCAAATTTTTTTTATGTCCGTGTTTATCTACGCCCAGCGTGGCTCCAGACACGTCCGGGCGGTGTTTGTCTCTGGCTGGGAGTTTGTCTTCGGATGTATCCGGATGGGAGTTTTGTCTCTGGACTGTCTGGCTCCGGATGTGTCCGGGCGGTATTTATGTCCGGATGGGAGTTTGTCTCTGAACGCATCAGGGCAGTGTTTGTCTCTGGACGCAATCGGGTGGTGTTTGTCTCCAGATGCATCCAGGTGGTCTTTGTCTCCGGACGCATCCTGGTGGTGTTTGTCTCCGGATCCGTCCGGGTGATGTTTGTCTCTGGATGCGTCCGGGTGGTGTTTGTCTCTGGACGCATCCGGGCGGTGTTTGTCTCCAGACGCGTCCGGGCAGTGTTTGTCTTCGGATGTGTCCAGATGGCTTGGCTCCAGATGCGTCCATTTGAAAAAAATCATGAAATAATGGTGTTGAAATTTATTTAAAATGTCAATATTGTCAACTTTTACAGACTATGTAATATCAAGATGATATGAACCTGTTCGAAGTGCAAATTCTTCTGGCACAGATAAGAATTTAAGATGCTATTAGAAAATTGGCCGAACAATGCAGAAGAATCCTGGAATGTCACGTTTTTAGTAGTGTGAAGCCTGACCTTCAAGTGAAGTGAAGAAGCCCATCTTGAGGACATCTGGAAGTCATGAATAATTGTGAATTTTATCACAAGTATTAACTCTCCTGTAGCAGCACAAATGCTGTCCAAATGCAGCCACTTTTGAATGAAAATTCCAGGAAACTGATGAAACTCAGACATATGTTTGCACCAACTCTGACACCAATTACATCAACTATATATTACGTTCCGAAGACACGAGACTAGCAATAGCCAAGCGTAAAATTATCAGTGAGTCTATCACGTTGATAATGGTTCAAAGCATCTCCAGCCAAAACATGATACACATGTGTTTACTTCACTGAGATAACGAGCAAAGATGTTGATGTTAATGTGACTGTACACAGCAATGATTATTGGCTGTGCCAGTCCTGATAATTTGATTAAGCCTAACAGCATACAAATTTCTGATGTTAATCACACTAACTTGAATGCTACAGTGCAGAGCAAGCTCCTTCATTCACTTAGGTATATTGCATACAACACAAACGATAAACCATTCCCACATTTAATTCAACATTCCTAGCTCAGTACATCAGTTAAAATGAACAATTATTCCTATTTATCACTGAATACTTTGATTTAATAAGTTCATCCAATTCAGTGATGAGATCCACTAACCCTGAAAAGTTTATTCATATTCAACGTCATTATGCAAGTCCCTTCCACGTGTCTTTGGGTAAAATAACAGATCGAATGGCTGAGATGTACATATACATGTTGGAGTAACCTTTTCTGCTTTCCTCACCCTTAAATATATATGCCATTCATGTCAAAAGCGAAATCATCAATTTCCAAATATTTCTTACACCAGATTGCAACTGCATCACTCTCTGGTGATCTGGAATTGATTAGATGCTACTTTGAAGAATAGAACATGTCTTTCAATCCAAGGAAATCTCAAAGTCTGACTCTGTTGCTCTGAAGGGGTTGTCAAATGAACCCACCTATCTATCTCCATAGTCAGCCATTGGAAGATCAGGCTTTTGAACTTGCATTCCCCTCCATAAGCTGGCTGGCTACCAAGGCCTGCCACAGACTGGGCATGCATGCTCCATCATTCAAGTCATTCTTTGAAAAAAACATAACGACTCAGGCCTGTATATTGTTGGGTCAGGAATGAAAATTATGAATAATAATGGTCCCAGTACTGATCCCTAAGGTACTCCATAACTTACATCCTCACAGCCAGACATCCTCCCATTCACATCCACTCTTTGCTTCCAATCACGAAGCCAGTTTCCAATCCAGTATACCTTCTCTACCGGCTACACCACAAGTCCTCACCTTAGCTAACAACCTCTTATGTGTTACCTTATTAAATGCCTTCCGAAAGTCTAAATGTACAGTACGACATCCACTGCACTTCCCTCATCCACCCAGTCATAAAACTAAAACTTTTAGTAAATCTATGCTGATTTCGCTTTGCCATAGCTCAATGGTCAACTACTCTCTCCTATATGGGCTAGCGCCTTGGCGTCACATCTGTGTCTCCAGGAGTATGTAAAGGCGAAAGCTCTCAACCTTATTGGTATGTCCCACAATGATGCGAAGGCACATTGCCTGTTGCACCACATCTCAGACAAGTCCATGGCCTTTGTTTTTTTTACCACCTGTCCTCCAGTCTACTTCCATCTATGATCTCATCCCTCCAACGCTCCACAGCTCCTCCAAAATTCATGTGTTCTTTCAATACTTCCCTCCAAGTTATACTCCAAAAATCTATGTTAACCATCAACCTCCACTCTTTTGTTTCAATTTTCTCCAATTTGTGGAACTGCCTTCATGAGGCTCTTCGGTCTCACACTTCCAGGTCTTCAAGCAGGTGGTGCACCACCATCTCAGGTCACCCACTCATAACTACCCACAATCCTCTTTACCTCCATTAACCCTACCTAACCCAACCATCGTACTTGCAGATTGTCTGTCTGTCTGTCTGTCTGTCTGTCTGTCTCTCTCTCTCTCTCTCTCTCTCTCTCTCTCTCTCTCTCTCTCTCTCTCTCTCTGTTAATTTTCATGCTTGCAGGTGTCAATCTGGGGCCCACTTTCAATACATTGCCTTTTATCCTCTGCCACCTTATTCCTCAATGAGCCTAGATCTCGTTTAAAAAATAATATATGGAATAAATCCTTTAAATGGTAGCTATAAAAAGAGAAAGCTGTGGGGTTTATTTATTTAAAAGAGCTTGAAAAATAATTATAAAGTACTGTTTTAAACACAACTAACTATATCCCCGCATAACATACACAGCCTAGGCTTCTTATATTTCCAAGGAAAGCATTTTCTGCCTTACAGTTAATAGTGGAGGTGTCGTGGGTGGTATAGCAGGCAGTGTAGTGTTATTGTTTTCAATAAAATAACTTTGACATAAACAAATATACATATTTATATCAGCTGTGGAATGAGAGGAATGAGTGGCATGAGAACAGTATCAGAGTTCAATCCATCTATTACATTGGCCTCCATGATGTGTCTTTGTAGATGTATGCGGAAACATACTTAAGGCTTTCATACATACATATAGATTATAGATGATAAATTTTTCCTTTTGAGGAATGCTTAATATCCATGAAATCTGATTTCAACTTTGACCATCATTAATTTAATATCATCTCTGAAGTTTTCCATAACATTTGTTGCTACCTGAAATAATACATTTCCTCAAGATTCATACTTTGCAACGAATCTTCAGTTCAATATCAGCTTCTTCTGATTGTTGCCTTTTCAAGTGACACACCCACACACCGTGACAACAGTGGAAAAACTGTGAAATGTTGGCATCTCTTGTTTATGAAAGACCTGCAGCCACCACAAGCAGTAATAGGATTGATTTTCCTTTGAAGATACTGTACCTGAAGAGATTCAGAAGTTCTACATGCAGGGTTCATTTGAAAAAAGAAAAAAAATCACTAAAATATCCTGACAACAATGCAGCAATTAAGTACGAATGTTAAAGAAATCTATTTTAAAAAGGAAATACCTCAATATATTTATGGGGAATAAATCCTTTTATAAAATATTGGGTTTCATTCTATTGTGACTACATTGTTATGTTACACTATTTGTATTAATTTAATTGTGTGAAAAGGTCCAAATCAGCAGTTCCATTGAGTACTGTTCTTCCCTTTGGGGGTGCCCCTGCCTCACACCTTTCACATTTTGATTCCATGGAGATGAATGCTCTCAAAATCATTTGCATCTCCCATGATGAAGCTGAATCTTTGGGCCTGTTACTCTCACATCACAGACATGACGGTGGACTCTTGACTTTTCTACCAACTCCTTGCTGGTCTTGTGCACCCTCTGCTCATTCCATTCTTTCCCCCTTCCCCCCACCCCCTCCGCACTTTCTCCCGAAAATTTTTGCTGACTTTGTCTCTCCTCAGAAAAGGAATACAAGCAGATACAAATCAATTGAGACCACTTTGCGCTAATGTGTATCAAACTGTTCCTGAACAAACGTAAACACCTACAGTATACTTTCAATTAGGACATTAGCAACATCTCTGGATCATCATCTATCACATGGAGAACATGTCCTGAGGAAGTAACATCACTTTTGGAGAGTTCCGGATTTCTTCTTTGACAGACCCTCACAGACCATTTCATGTACCCTCCTCAGTCTTGCATGCAGGTCCTGCTGAACATGAAGTCTGGCTGAATCTGCCATATGGAGTACTTAAGATTTCTATTTATATATGCTTGTCGTAACTTTTATACCCCAGAATGTGTGGCATTTTATGTTGGCTTGCATGACAACCAATCACAGTATATTATATCAACGCATGACTGGACTATAGACCATTTCATTTTTACACATAATACGTGATTCGTTCATTTGTTATTTGCATTCTCTACCCATCTTTTTCTGTTTCCAGGTATATATATAATATATAATATAATATATATATAATATATATATATATATATGTATAATATTGTATATATATATATATTATTATATATATATGTATATATATATATAGAATATATATAATATATATAATATATAAATAAATATATAATATATATATATATAAATATGTAAATATATACATATATTATAAATATAATATATAAGTATGTAAATATATATATATATATATAGAAATATGTAAATATATATATATATAAATAAATATATATAGATATATATATATATTATATATATATATATATATAATATATATATATAATATAAATATATACATTATATCATAAATAAATACATATTTATAAAAATATATAAGATATATAATATATATATATATATATATCGATCTATATATTACTAAAACTCTCATCTTGTATGTAGTATGTATGTATGTATGTATGTATGTATGTTCCCGAAATACAGCCAAAACTGTACATGATTGTGCAAAAATTTAGGGCCACCTTACTCACTATTCTCCTGCAGTGTGCAGTATCAAGTTTCGTTCAAATCGGGCAACAAAAAAATTTATTGAAAAATCAATTCCCGATTCAGTCAAGCACTCTTCGGGAGAATTTGATCAATGCAAACAACCTCAGCGGTATAGTTCGCTGGAGCAATTTATTTGTTTTTTTGAAATGATTTTTTTATCAACCGCTGTCACAACAGGAACCCAACGGTTCACGGGTCGTCTGGTATATATATATATATATATATATAATATATATTATAATATATATATATATATAATATATATATATATATATATATATATATAAATATATATGTATATAAATATACATGTATAAATATATCTATATAATTATATATATAATAAAATATATGTATATTATATAAATATACATATAAATATATAAACATACATGTATAAATATATACTATTTTTATATATATTTCCATAAATAAATATGTACTATATATAAATATATACATGTATATATATATATGTGTGTGTGTGTGTGTGTGAGAGAGAGAGAGAGAGAGAGAGAGAGAGAGAGAGAGAGAGAGAGAGAGAGAGAGAGAGAGAGAGAGAGAGAGAGAGAGAGAGCAGAGAGAGAGAGAGAGAGAGAGAGAGAGCTATAAAGGCCATTGGGGACCTATGGCTTCATTAAGGCTGTAACAAAGGCAGTGATGTGCAGCCGGTCATTTCTGCATGTATTACCATCCCTATGTGCAGGTCTATGCTGCATCGTTCACAAGTGCTGACGTGCACAGAACTTGGGCATTAAATCATGCAGGCCATTTGGCAGAAATGTGCACTGTCGAGACTTTGGTGCTGTGAATGGGTTCACCTGCTGAAGGACGGCCACTTCATTTTACGAGGTAGACCTTACAGAAAGAAACCTAGCATTAAATGATATCTAACCAATCAAGGGCCAACAAGACAATCATGAAACGACACAAGATTTGACAATTGCTGAAATCATCTCAAAATAATCTTCCCTTGAATTGCACATATCAAATTAATAATTGCTAACAACCATCTATAAATTCACCGAGTTTGAAATGTGTGGTTCGAGGTTGTAAAATTAAATTAATGTTTATTTCAAGACAACACACACACATTTCCCTTAAATTTCAGTGAGATTAAAACGAGCATGAGATGCCATCTTTCGTTGTCATCATTTCTTTTCGCTGCAGTGGAGGGCAGAGTGTCAAGAGGGACCTGTAATCACATAGGAAATCCCCCCTGTCTTGAGTGACAGATGGAGCAATTAGTAGAGGGTGACCTCTATCAGAAAATGGCTGCTGGGTCACAGGTTGAGAAGGTAGCACGAGAATCAGCTTTTGGAGATGTACGTCCTCTGAATGATGCAAATCCTGTTAAGCACATCTGCGTAATCCTGATATTAACCGAGCAAGCCTCAGTGCCATGCACAACCTGATGAACGTGAGCATGACATTGAGAGCGTCACCTTTATGTTTACATTCTTTGCAAGCTTAAATATTCATGCACAGTAATTTCCTACGAGTGTTATTCAGGTTGAATGTGCATTGGCATTTCTGGATGTGCAGTTCTACCAGAAGCAATTTTTCTCTATATCTTGAGCTCTGTTGCTTTACAACCATAACGACAAATGTCTTAAAAAATTTAGGTTGTTGTCGTCGACCTGAATCTTTTTTTTGACTGTGACAAGCTCATATAAGGGGATTTTACATTTCATTTACTTCGCACGGGGGGGGGGGGGGGGGGGGCGTCATCTAATCAGGTCTTTCATTGGAGATTCTCCCTTCATAGAGTCGTATTGGACTGCAATGATAGTTATAGATCGGGAAGGGTTAATATGGTGCGTGGTAGCCAACCATGTGCTTAGCTCACACAGGAAATTTGTAACTATGCCATGGTACAGTTCCATTAAGTTATCCTATAAAAAAGATATCACTGGATCTTCAGCATACACATTGCAGACATGCATTTCAAAATTTTCTCGGATGATCGGAGGAAAATCTCATCAGATTTCTATCAGACCTCATGAAAAATTGAGTTTTGGGAAAGATCATAGCAGCCCGAGTGTACTTCACAATATGGGTGCCATAAACATCATCAAAAATTGTTATCATGGCAGGGAATCCGTAAATGTATTTGAATATAGGATAGGATCCTTTCTCTTGTAATTAGAGCTGTTAAAGGATGTAGTAGCAACGAATGTGATTGATGATCTTCATCTTTTATCCATTAGTAATTAGACAAACAATGGTGTATATTTCAACATCGGTTTCCAACCAATGCTCCACAATTAAAATCAACATATGGTCACTCAATCATGATTACTCAACCGTTTTGAATACCATAATGCCGAATCAATGACACAAGTTGGAATAATAATACAATATTGGACAGTCAAGGCCATCTTTGTCTCTTACTATTACTATTACTACATCTACTACTACTTTCATTAAAATACTGGTACTGCGCCTTGAATGTCTCAATTATTCCCATCTTATTCTGGGATCGGCTAGGGAAAGTTATAAGCACAAGCCTTTCACAAACTGGTTGACCATGCGTGATGTTTGTGTCCAACTCGTCATTTTCAGGTAATTTGTGTGGAGGTCAGTGCTGTCGAGTAAGAACAATAATTTTTAGAGTCAGAATAATTAATAAGAAGGTTTTCTACATAAAAAAGTCATCAACATTATTGGTCAACCTATTTGGTACTCTCATCTAAACACTTGACTCATGATGCAGGGATTTTAGCTTTAAATCTCATATATAGGGTGTGTCATAACAAAACGCAACCCAATGAAAGTTATGTGAAATGTTTTATGTTAATACAAATTTATTTTCTATTGTAGGTTTGTATGAAGCATCGTTTGGAGGAAAAACTGCAAACATCAGAGTGTCATACTGTTAATTTTGAAGATTGCATGGACAATTGAACAAGTATCTTTTTTGTGGAGTCTTACTTTGCCACAAAGTCATTTTTTTTAACAGACTCAAACACGATTCAGAAAGAAGTTTGAGAACAGATTAGCCCCAGATAAGTCTGCTATTTATTCATTGATAAAAGAGGTTGAAGTCCGAATGGACAGTAGAAAATCGTAATTGCTCAAAGTCTGGTCATCCAACGGCTGCAAGATCATGAGAAACATTGAAGCGGTCCTTGAAGCAGCTTTGAAGAGCCCCAGGAAATTGCTGCATCGTCGATCTCAAGAATTGAATTCATCTTTATCAAGTACACAAATAATTCTGAAGCAGGAACTAAACATGTACCTGTATCGCATACAAATGAAGCAATAACTAACAGACAATGATAAACAACTGAGTGTGACGATATGTGAATGGTTTAAGGAAAAATGTGTAGGCATCCAGATTTTCTGAATGATGTGTGGTTTTCTAACGAGGCCCACTTTCTTTTAAATGGTCATATTAACTCTAAAAACAATGTATTTTGGTGTTCTAGTTATAATGAAGTTCTTGAAAGGCTGTTGCACAGCCAGAAATGCACTGCATGGGTTGCCATAAGCAAATTAGGCATCATTGAGCCTTTCTGGCTTCAAGATGAAGGTAAATCGGTAAACGTAACCACTGATTGTAACTTGAAAGTTTTCCAGAAGATCTGGGTTGCATTAGTGAGGAAGTGCCACATTGACAGGGCTGTGCAATGGTTTCAGCAAGATGGAGCCACACCTCACACTTCCAACAGACCGATACAGTGGCTACAACATAAATTCAGTCATCGAATCGTCTCCAGGACAGATGTTGAATGGGTGCCCATTCTCCAGACCTCAACCCATCTAACTTCTCCCTTTGGGGTTACCTGAAGGATTGAGTGTACCACGGGAGACCTCAGACTATTCAGGTCAGGTCAGGTATGGGAGCATGCGCCGGAGCAGTGCTCAGACTATTGATGACCTCAAAAATGCAATTGCCACCAACATCAAAGCTATTCCGGTTCAGGAATGCAGCTGAGTTATCGACTTCACCAGGAGGATCCATTTGTGCCTGCTGCAGCAGGGCAGCCATTTATAACACGTTTTGTGAACTATCTTCTGAAATCACTAGTTTCATTTTTGTGTGTTACTTTATTCTACATATTACAAAGATTCTTATGTGTAAGTTTTATGTTGTTTCAATGGAAAATTAAAAAGGTATAAAAACAACTTTGGGTTGCATTTTCTTTATGAAACACGCTGGACTATAAAGAAAGGAATGGACAGATGGAAAAATAATAGAGAAGAGACGGAAGGAAACATTGCATCTACAAGTAAGAGTGTTGGTTAGGACTTTGTAAGGGTTAATGGATGTGGGTAAGGATGGGGACATGAGACCTGGTAATTCATGCAAAAGTAGAACAAGAGTAGAAGGGAAAGATGTCCCTCCCTCTCTCACCACCTCTTCAATGCTGGTCCTATGTTCCATATATTCAACGTCAATATGTGAGAGCTCTCCGGCTGACAGTATAAGCTGGCAATATCAAATAAAAAATACTTCAACAAAAGGAGCAACGAAGATATACTGGTTGGGAAAGGGATGAGGTGAGGTGGGGTGGGGTTTGGTGGAGCATCTTGTCCAATCTTTCCTGACAGGGGAATCTTGATCTTATTCAACACCGAGGTCTCCTCATATCCTTGTTCTGCATCTCATGTGCATTATGTATAACTTCCTCAATTAGCCTAAGAATACTGTTCATTGAATCTCGACATTTGAGAATAGTAGTGACTGAAGAAGATAGATAATTGTGAGAGATTAATCATGTCCTGAATTTCATGAAAGAAATGTTTCCTGAAATTTATATTGATTTTACACGTTATTTGTCATAATTTCAATTTACTTACAAGTTATTCTCTTTAAAACCGAGATCATGTTTCCTGGAAGAGCTGTGCAGCAGTGAGGGGATGTGCACTGAAGATGGAGGCAGCTTACATGGAAACACTTACTCTAATGTTCCTGGAGCTGCCTGAAGCACTCAGTGGCTTTGTATTTCGTTTGCCACATCATTTTGAATCCCCTCAATGTAATCATAATGTTGGCTTTTCTTTGTCATGTTTTTGTTTTTTTTGAGTCAAAAAATAAATAAATAAAATATCAGCAAAACGATCCCTGTTCGACTGATCACATGAGTATATGGGGGGCAATACTTGAGAAGTGCAGCCTGATGCTTTAGCAAAAACTCATACAATTACTCATGTGTGTGTGCAGGAGCAATCATGTGCAGGAGAAATCAGCCAATCAGCGACCACCCATTTTAAATTATGACATCAAACCTTTGATCTTTGACCTTTGTCATTGCAGGATTTCTTTGTTATAATGCTAGTTAACAATCCGACCCTTTGTTAAAATAATAATAATTGTGCCTGAAGCACCAATGGAATGTTTTGATCGTATTCTATTTTTCCGGAGCTGTAGCACTCAAGAAAGACATGATGGATGAAACATCAGAAGAACACTGCCTTACAGAACTTACGGTGAGGTATTTTGAGCAAAAACCTTCACATTCAATATATCATGTTAAAAAGACAGATTGAGATTGCTATGTATATCATGTCCATGCATTTTGTACAATTAAATTAGACATGTGTTTTTACCATGATTCAAGTCTGTCTCGTTGGACTGCAATGGTGGCTATAAATTGGGAATGGTTAATATGATGCTAGGTAGCCATCTATGGGGATGCGATATAACTGTTTCAGAAAGTAGATTTTCTTTTAGCTTCATGTCCATTTTGAACAAAATGTTATCAAATTTATTGTATCTGTAATATATTAATGTTGCACTAAATGCTTTGTCAAAAACCTTCAGCCAACATCAGTATAATAACATATCTGGAGGAATTTGCTGCATGTTCTCAAAGTCTTATTCTGCAGATGTTTGCAGTGTGTGTTGCCTTTGCTTGCACCGTTCCCCAGCTGCGCTGCGGTTTGAAAGTCCTGCCCTTGCTAAGGGCACTCAGAATAACTTAGGTAGAGACTTCACACGGCGGTGGTAAACACGTCACCAACATATTATCACATGCTGTGTTGGACATATTCTGGCTTGATCACAAAGAGGATTCTCTCACAAAGAGAATCTGTAAGCCTATGGACTGCTGGATCTTTTCATTTGGGTTTCTCATTTCACCAGACAGCTTGGTATGGTTTCATACTATCTCATCACCTCTACAGAAGGTGCTTCACCATCTCAGAAAGTGCACCAATTGAAAATAAATCTGCCTGACCCGTCGTACTGCATGATAAAATCGGTTGGCGATCAATCAATTGACTGCCAAACATCAGTGTGCTAGTAAAGGCAAAGCTGGAAGCATTTTGAGTGGCTAGGTTCTAAGTCAACCTCTCAAGATTGGCATGGTATAATTGAACAAGCAACCTAAAAATGAATGGGCTGCTGCTCCATTATATGCTTAGTGGATAAACTGTCACAGCAGGAGAAAGAAGAACGAACATTTAATAAAAACGTTATTTAATGAGGGAAGGTTTTTGGGGTTTTTTTTAGTATTTATTCACGGTGTTTGCATTTAAAAGAAAGTGGGGAAAAAATGCGTATTGAAATATGTGGGTGCTTTATGCCAGCCATACTTGGATTGCTATTGCAGCATTGCAGCTTTCATGGAGTCCATTGCAGCTCGTCAATCCTCAATGCCCAGACAAGATCCAACTACATTATCTGCATGGCTGTGTGTAAAGTATGCTAATATTTGTATTCGTGTACTGAATATTGCACTATCACTTGCAAAATTTCCATGCATGAGGTCCACTTCATCTTTGGATCTCATAAAGAAACTTGAGAAATCTCATGCAGACACCTTTCAACAGTGTTGCTTTATTTGTTTAACTTGCAGTCATTTGACATCTTATCTTATGTTTTCATCTTTGCACGTCATCTTTCAATGTCTGAATCAATGCTGTTCCTCAGAATTTTTGCTTGTTACACAACGATATATTCTACAAGGAAATGTAGAAACAAAATGAGGCTATTTGGCACATCATGCCTATGCTTTATCATCATTCCATGAACCTTATCAGTTCACCTTCCATATAATTACCTTATTGGTGTCATAAATTTAATCTATATTAATATCTACTGAAATATGACTTTAATATGTATGGGCAGGGAATTTGGCTCAAGTACGAGTACACAATGCCAATTATTTTCGAGAGAGACAATGAGATCCTTAAAGTCCTCAACCGAAATGCAAAAGGGACAGCTGGCTTTGTGTTCCCATTTGAAGGACGGTGTGCTCCGAGATATAGCTCCCATGACTAAAAATGCATCCCACCTGGCATCGAACCCCAAATAAGACAGCTTTTTGGCAAGCGTGTTGCCGACTGAGTTATCCTTCTGCCTTGGTGATATAGAAATTTCTCTCAGGCACTCACAACCAAGTTAATCACTCCTCGTTTCTATGAGTAAATACCAAGAGGTCAAATATTGACCTTTACATACGTATTTTGTGCTTTCTAACAGGCTCCTGTATAATATTCACCGCTTGTTCAAACACAGCTGAGAGATTTCTCAACTAAGCCTTTATGATGATGCAACACCTCGTGCAAAACGCAACCAACGTGTGTGATCCGTCGGAGTTTTAGGACAAGGATGCTTATTGATGTGATTCACCTGATTAGGTCGACTTGATTTTGGGGCTCACAGGATAATTAAGAGAATTAATACTCACCTTTATCGTAATATTTATGCTACCTTACAATGAACTTCGACGCAGGAGGCCATTTGACTAACCAAAGGCTGTTCAATGGTTGTTTGTCCATTCTTTATCATTATTACAGCATCAATCAATGATGCAGCATGTACCATTTTTTAATTATTTCAATGACTCGGTTGGGGATTGAACCACCAACCTCCTAGACTCAAATGCGTGGAGGGTTGGGGTCTATTGGCCAAAGGAAGCTTGCTGTGAAGTGGGTGAAACGTCACCTGAGACTTGGTCTGCTCTTGCTTATTGCAAATAGATCTTGTTTACTTTTGGTTGGAAGCACCTTCTTTTTATTTAAAAATGTATAATCCCAACCACCACTATATATTTATATAAATGTAATGTATATATATATATCCCTGTGTCGTAAGAGGCGACCAGGTTGCATCAGGAAGGCATCCGGCGTAAAACCTATGCCAAATCATTATGCGAATCAATAAGGATGATCCGCTGTGGCGACCCCTAACCGGAGCAGCCGAAAGAAGAAGAAGAAGATATATGTATGTATATATATATATATATATATAATATATATATATATAATATTAGTATATATAATATAATATTATATATTACATATATACACATAGTAAATGCCTCTGGATTTTTTTTAATGCCATGAATAAAACCCTGGTACATCACGGGTGATAATGGATTTGGTCAAGTTTCATCGAAAATGTGTGTGTGGCTTCAGAAAAGAAAGCAAACACATATTTTGGGGTGATCGAACCCCTTAGACCCCAATTTTTTTTAATGTCGTGAACAAACTTTGGGACATCATGGGTGGTTCGGATGGTGGTCAAATTTCATCAGAATTGCATGTAGTTTGAGCAGAAAGCAAATGCATATTTTGAGATCAAACCCACTCTCCCCATAGATCCTCCGAGATGCCAATGTTTTGTTTTTTAATGTCGTGAACAAACTTTAGTACATCATGGGTGGTGAAGATGGTGGTCAAGTTTCTTCAGACTTATATGTGTAGTTTTGGAGAAGAAAGCAAATCCATATTTTGAGGGGAAACCCCCCTTAATTCCCCTTAGAACAGATTTTTCTAATGTCATGAACAAACTTTCGTACATCATGGGTGATGAAGGTTGTGGTGAAGTTTCATCAGAATTGTGTGTATCGTTTAAGAAGAAAGCAAATACCTATTTGGGGAGGCAACCCACTCCCCCCCCCCCCCCCCCTCCATAAACTCCCTCTGTAGACCCTTTCAGACCCTGTTTCTTTTTTTTATGCCATCACGAGTGATGAAGGTTGTGGTCAAATTTAATCAAAATCGTATGTGTAGTTTCTGAGAAGAAGTTGCAAGTATTTGTGAACAGACGTACGGACGGACGATGCGCCATCTCATAATCTCCCAGGAACTACTTTACTGGTGAGCTAAAAAACATCCTTGGGAATATTATAACAAACGAACTACACCTCAAAGCTGTGAAGGGCTCAGTGACGATCCTGAAGAGAACCCTCAGCACAAAACTGTGGAAACAAAAACTTCACGCTTGGTCGATGATCGTGACCCCTTACAGAAATGAAGGTGGATACATTGAGCCCACCCTGGGACGACTCCATTCCACATTCTGAAACCTACCATGAGATACCATTAAACGACACATCACACGCACACATGCATGCGGCGCGCGCACACACACACACACACACACACACACACACACACACAACACACACACACACACACACACACACACACACACGCCGCGTTGGCCAATATCAGCATTTTTTTGGGAATCGGCAGGTTGGAGTCAGTTTGATTTCCGACTATAGTAGGACTGTATACAACCCAGAAACCTTGAGTAGCTTTCACCTCAAAACAACGTTGTATTTTATAGACGTGCCTCCCCCGGCCGGGTCCTGCCATATTACCTTGATCCCGGGATCAAAACAACGTATCCATTCGATCTAGACAATTTTCTAATGAAATGGCAACAAACATTAATCTTTATTAACAGCTGCATGTGATGGGTGGAAAAAAATTTGGCTCGAAAACTTAGAAAACACATCAAGATGGCAAATAGCATGGAAATCGGGTGTTATCAATTATATTTTGTTTTGAAACTCACAAATACAAACATATAACTTTTGTAAAGCACACCCGATAACCGAATGCTTTAGCAACAGTCGCGAGGACAAAGGAAAACCTGATAAATCCTTCATAAGATACGGGATCAAACTTTGCCACCACGGCGCCCATAGCAGGCATGGCATGCCCACACACCCGCAGAGCAGTGCCAGATTAAGCCTCGGCTGGCCCTAAGGCACATTTTGAAATTTTAGAGAATGGCCTGAAAATTTTAAATTAAATCTCGGGCTCATGGAAATGGACCCCAGACAAAAGATGAACTGATTCAAGAACAAAATATTTAATACAAAAAAAGACAAATATTTAATGTGAAAATAATTTTTGGCCCGAATTTTTGGCTGGCCCTAAGGCACATGCCTTGTCTGCCTAATGGTTAATCCAGCACTGCCGCAGAGAGTCCCTACAGATCAAAATCTACCCATTTGTACCACATCCGTGCGTGCTGTATATGCACCTCAACCTTGTCGTAATTGTCACCTGTACATCGCGATCAGTACACGAATTGTACCACTATAGACTGTGAGGTGCTCAGTAAGTGGCTTAAGCACTGAAGCAAGCACTTCGACGGGATGCCTGGCTTGGCAAGCGATTACCAATTGCGTGGGTAAAACCATGCACCCGGAAACGCCCAAGCAACGTCCCAATTGGACAAATCAACACATTTTGGGGGAATCGGAACTGCTGATGCTTTCAAATCTGGAGCTTACATACAGGCCAAAAAACATGGCGGCTTCAGACCCCAGCAAGGTTACTCAGGAAACGCCGAAAGATCCCAGACAGCGCGGTGGCTGAGGATCGCATGATGAAGGATATAATTAAATAATGCCGTTAATTATCTTCAAAAGGGGTGTTTTAATTTTCACTCACACAAACACCCAATCATCCACATAAACATATATACATATATAGTATCTCCAGTATATATATATATATATATATATATATATATATATACAGCTCTGGAAAAAATAAGAGTCCACTCCAAAAAAAATTTAATCAGCATCTCTATATATGGCAGCCATTCCATTCCAGTGTCTGTTGAATTCAACACAGCACACCTCATTCTACTTAGTGAGTACTGATTAGGTGATCCCCTGAACCGAATCTTATTTAACAAGGAAAGTATAAAAACCATGCTGTGGTCATCACTATCCTCTCTGCAATAGGACCAGCTGGATGGCAAAAACAGTGCTCGTAGTACCTCAAAATTGGAATCAAAAAATAATATTGACCATGCCAAAGAGTTGAAAAGAAAAGTTTTGAGTGAGGAAAAGAAGGGTTCAATTCTGGCTTACTGAGAGGGATAGTGAGCGTCACGTTGCTTCCATCCTTAAATATCAAAGACGGCGGTTCATAAGAACAAGGTCAAAGCAGCAGACATTGGGGACAACAAAGCTACAGACAGGCAGAGGGCGAAACGACTTTCCACTGACCGGGATGACCGCCCAACTCATACGAAATTGTCATCAACAACCGTAGGATGACATCAAGTGACCTACAAAAAGAATGGCAAACGGCAGCGGGCGTGAAGTGCACGGCGAGGACGGTTCGAAACAGGCGCCTCGAGGCAGGGCTGAAGTCGTGCAAAGCTAGAAAAAAGCCCTTCATCAATGAGAAGCAAAGAAGAGCCAAGCTG
>CM068958.1:74587449-74624857 GCA_035128595.1 Eptatretus atami | reverse complement strand
ACAAACAGACAGACAGACAGATGGGGATGAAAACATTACCTCCTTCATCTTGAGTGGTGGACGTAATAAAACATTATTGTATCTGGATCCGGATTCGGATTTTCACACAAACTGAATCAAGTATTTATTATCACCCACCTACCCTGTCCACCAATTTTCGTCCGAATCTGTCCACAACTTTTTGAGATATCCTGTTCACAGACAGACAAACAGACAGTGGTAAAAACGTAACCACCGCCCTCCTTCGGTGGGAGAGGCAATAAATGAGGGGTATTTGATTGGGGCAAAGAAAGGCCCATGGGAAAGTATGCAGAATGTGAGTAAGGAAGCCCAAGATATGCACACAATAGCTAAGCACACTCCTACCTGCCGAAGTAACACTACTTTCAAAAGAATGTTGAAACTCCATTAGTAATGCAACAACATACCATTTGTAACAAATGCCTTTGTCTTTCCTTAACTGCATTACTGACATCGGTTGCAATAAATGATGTGTGATGAAGTTTTTGGAATGACCACTTGAGACAAGAGTGAAGTGACATCATGCAAGTAAATGAGGTTTATATTAGTATGTCTTACTAGTTTACAAAATTCACA
This sequence comes from Eptatretus atami, assembly GCA_035128595.1. Lineage (NCBI taxonomy): Eukaryota > Metazoa > Chordata > Myxini > Myxiniformes > Myxinidae > Eptatretus > Eptatretus atami. The sequence goes on along the minus strand of CM068958.1, from coordinate 74,624,260 downwards.
AACCTGGAACAATTATATGTATATGTATGGCAGATAATCCTCAGGCACAAATGTTTCATGCAATAATATATACAGTATTCTACAAGTCATGAGACATATGATTATCCTGACGATGCATCATCACAAGGCGTGGTGTGTGTGTGTGGCCCATTTCGTATCTCATCGGACCGCTTCCTCAATAAATCACAGTCTGGAGCTCACTAAACATATGTACCAGGTTGTGACAGGTCGGAATCAGATTTCTTCTTTATTTCTCACATTTTGCATCTCCTACTATTCTCATATTTTTGTGATTCATATTGTTGAGATTCCAACACATCTCAAGGTAATATATACCGTTAGATTTTAACAATGTGTACCTGTGATGATCACTCAAAGAAACCTGTTTCCCAGTATCCCAGAAAGGATACTCATCCATTATACCATTCGATCTGGTGCATTGACTACTCAACTAACTGCAATATCGATTGTCTGACATCCCAGTGACTCCCTGAACTGTTTCATCACAACATGGAGGTTTGATGTGATGAAAAGGTCACGCCTGTTTCATCGAACAATCTGTCACAAGGTTGATTTCTCTCTTGAGGTCATTCTCGGTGGGTCTGCCAGATCAATGGTCAGGATTGGTGTTACATGCACAGTCTACTGGTTCATGACGACGTTCTTCAGAATTGATTTGGAGATGGTGAGGATAGTTGTTATATATTACAAGAATGCTCACCCAATTTATTATTAAATGAGAATATGTGAGATACAGACATGGTTACATTAAGTTTCCTGACTCAGGTTTGGAGTGCTTTCTCATAAGTCTTTAATATATTGTGGCGTGATCGAGATGGTTTGGGCACATTTGTGTTGCTACGAATGGTAGACACACCAGATACAGAAGCATTGTGAATATTCACTTCCTCAAGATGCTTCAACTGACTGCCTGGTACCTGAAGATCCATTTGGAATGTCATTTTGGCATTTAAATTGTATGCTCAATCATTTGATAAAACCTTATTTACAACAATCATACAAAAGTACAAAATATGATTGTCTGTGATTCAAATGTTGCTTACACTCAGGAATACATTTAAAGCAAGCATATATGGTTAAAAAAAAATTAAATTGGAAAAAAAGGATTGCAGCATTGAAATTTAGGGCCGACATGGTATTAGATTTTCTACATTCTTGTCATATTGATATCTATGAAGATATCTATGAAGAAATAAAATGTGGGCCTTCTAGTCTTGTCTCCACATCTTTTTTCCCCATCATACTCTTTCTGAGTTTGCTTTGAGTTTGCTCAATTCATCCCACTTATCTCCACATCTTTCCGTCTCACTGTTTCCTCCTATCCTAGTATATGGCCCAGCTTTTGAAAAGTAGAAGAGGAGGGTTCATCGGACAAAGGTAGAAGAGAGGACAACATCGGCCTCGGTGGCACAATGGTTAGAGCGTTTACGCTGAATCTGGGAGTTCGGTGGTTTGAATCTCAGCCGGATCATACCAAAGACTTTTAAAAATGGCATCTGCTCCTTTCTAGAATGATGCTCAGCATTGAAAAAGGAGAGCACAATTACAAACAACCTTAAGTTCATGATAATAGCACATAATGGCCTCCTCTTGCATCGAAGTTCCTTGGAAGGGATCTCATATTATTAGCTCACCTGGACTTCAGTCAGGTGAGCTTATGCGATCGAACAATGTCCGCAGGTGAGTGTCAGTGAGTCAGTACGTAAACACTTCAGTCATTATCGCTTGAACTAAACAGACGATTTTGATCAAACTTGGCCACAAGTTTCATATCTGATGCCGAACGAAGCTGTATTGGCCACATCAAAATCTGTGCTCATTAAGGGGGTCTACGGGGAGTTTTTTGACACCCCCAAAAATATGTATTTGCTCTCTTCACCAAAACTACACACACGATTTTGATGAAAGTTGACCACAAGCTTCATCACCCTTAATGTACCAAATTGTATTGATCACATCAAAACCTGCACACATTGAGGGGTCTATGGGGATTGGGGGTGGGTTGAACCCTCCAAAATAGATTCGCTCTCTTTTCCAACATAAAACACACGATTTCGATGAAAATTGACCACAACCTTCATCACCCGTGATGAACCAAATTGTATTGACCGCATCAAAATATACGCTCATTAAGGGAGTCTACGTGGGGTTTTTTGATCCCCCACAATAGGTATTTGCTGCCTCATCCGAAACTACACAAGCAATTTCGATGAAATTTGACCACAACATTCATCACGTGAGATGAACCAAAGTGTATTGACCACATCAAAATCTGCGCTCATTAAGGGGGTCTATGGGGGAGGGGGTGTTTAACCCCCCAAAAATGGGTATTCGCTCTCTTCTCAGAAACTACACGCACAATTAATGAAACTTGATCACAACCTTCATCGTCCATGATGTAGCAAAGTTTGTTCATGGGAGTAAAAAAAGAAAAAAAATCAGGGTCTAAGGGGTCTGCGTCGGTTTGATTGACTGTTGCTCCTGATCCAGGTGAGCTTGAGGACGCGTGGTCCTATTTCTATACTAGCAAGGGTACCCGGTGTTGCGGTTCAAGACTGGGTCCCTCCCTCCCACCCCTTCCCCTGCCTCTTCCCACCCACACCCTTCCTCCAGACTCGCACCCACCCATTTCCCTCCCTCCTCCCAAACTACCCTCCTCTGGACTCCCACCCCACTGCTTCTCCCCCTCCATCTGGTCTCGCACCCTACCCCTTCCCCTCCCTCCAGATGTCCCCCCTCCTTCCAGACTCCAACCCCACCCATTTCCCTCCTAACTCCTCCTAACTTTTTTGGACGTGAATTAACACTGCAACGTAGCGCAGGTGACTGAACTGCATAGACATAATACCACGTCGCTCACTCGGCACAGGGTAAAAAGACGTGTGTGAACACCATGGGGACACACCGCAGGTCTCTCTCAAAATACTGCCCCTCGCGATCAAATTCCACCCCTCGCTTCGCTAAATATAGAGAAGGGGTCTTCTTGTTCTTCTTTTCCAAGTGTTATGGCGTTTTTAGAGCCACAAGGTTTCCTGCTCTATTTAAAAATCTCACAACCACCTTGGAGAGTCGGGAATGCTTCTGGTTGAAATGGCAGAAAATGTTCGGCAGATCCGACACGCAAATCCCGACAGATCCGACAGGGGACATACATTGTTGGGTGGTCACTAGACTTACCGTTATTCTCAGGTTTTCCGTCTGTCTGTTTGTATGTAATGGACAGCTCTGGAGGCCAGAGGATTCAACCGATTTTGATGAAACTTGACTGGTAGGTTCATACCAGGATCTAGTTGTATGCTTTTGAGCACCGTTGCTATGGACGCCACCGTTGTCTACTAACGGGACTTTGAAATTTTTGAAAAAATCCGAAAAATAATTATATATATATATATTTTTTTTTCCAAAAATCAAAAATCGGCTTCTGCGCTTTTATGCGCTCTATAATCATCCTCTTTGTCAAAAAAATTTCAGCCCGATCCGTCAAAAACTGTATGACTAGTATGCAATTATATAGCGACCATCCATGTCGCCGACCGGCTTGTCTAGGTAAATGTATATCATGTAGCACTGCCTCCAGGTGGGAGAGGGTGTTACAAGTCTCCACACTGTACAGTGTTTCTGTCCCCAAGTTTTCCAGTGCAGTGAGGTGTTTTGAATTATAAACAGGAGGTATGCTTTTGCTTCGTTCACGTAACCTGGGTGTTTTATTTAATTTTTCGGGAGTGATTGAGGCAGCTGTCAGTTTACGAAACACCGCCAACATAAAGGTAGGTGTCAAAAGAATGTGTTGCTTGGAATGTGTTACTCACTGTTGCTCAAAATGCTTGGAACAAGATTGCCCATAGGGCACGTACTCTGATAGTTTTAAAAACAGATGGTTCAAATCTTTGGGTTTCCTTCAAGTATTGCAGGTCCCAGTACAGTGACACCCTGTCCTATCGAGGTATGAATTATGATGACAGTGCAGAATGAGGGACGACAGCCTTGCTTAAATAAATACAAGCCGGTAGGCGACATGGGTGGTCGCTAGACTAAGGCGAATTTGAAATATGTAGATACGAGAACACATCAGATGGCATTTTTGCCATTCGTTGTTCCATATAGGAACATGACGAGCAACTAGTCCATTCATCATTTCGTGTTCGATCCCTAACCCTACGTTAGGGATCCAACGCGAACGTTGGGGGTGAAAGCATATAGTAATATAATTGCATACTAGTCATACAGTTTTTGATGGATCGGGCTGAATTTTTGACAAAGAGGTTGATTATAGTGCGCATAAAAGCGCGGAAGCCGATTTTTATTTTCAAAAAGAAAAAAACGGATTTTTTTCAAAATTTCAAAGTCCCGTTGCTAGCAACGTGGCGTCCATAGCAATGGTGCTCAAAAGCATACAACTAGATCTTGATATGAACCTACCTGTCAAGTTTCAATCAAAATCGGTTGACTCCTCTGGCCTCCAGAGCTGTCCATTACATACATACAGACAGACAAGCCGGTAGGCGACATTGGTGGTCGCTTGTATAATTGCATACTAGTCATGCAGTTTTTGACGGATCGGGCTGAAATTTTTTGACAAAGAGGTTGATTATAGTGTGCATAAAAGCGCGGAAGCCGATTTTTGATTTTCGGAAAAAAAATATATAAATATTTTCCGGATTTTTCCAAAATTTCAAAGTCCCGTTGCTAGACACGGGGCGTCCATAGCAACGGTGCTCAAAAGCATACAACTAGATCCTGGTATGAACCTACAGTCAAGTTTCATCAAAATCGTTGACTCCTCTGGCCTCCAGAGCTGTCCATGCATACATACAGACAGACAAGCCGGTAGGCGACATGGTGTCGCTATATAATTGCATACTAGTCATACAGTTTTTGAAGGATCGGGCTGAAATTTTTTGACAAAGAGGTTGATTATAGTGCGCATAAAGGAGGAGGCCGATTTTTGATTTTCGAAAAAAAAAATATAAATATTTTTCGGATTTTTTCAAAATTTCAAAGTCCCGTTGCTTGACAGCGGTGGCGTCCATAGCAACGATGCTCAAAAGCCTACAACTAGATCCTGGTATGAACCTTCCAGTCAAGTTTCATCAAAATCGGTTGACTCCTCTGGCCTCCAGAGCTGTCCATTACATACATACAGACAGACAAGCCGGTAGGCGACATTGGTGGTCGCTGTATAATTGCATACTAGTCATACAGTTTTTGACGGATCGGGCTGAAATTTTTTTGACAAAGAGGTTGATTATAGTGCGCATAAAAGCGCGGAAGCCGATTTTTGATTTTCGGGGAAAAAATAAATAAATATTTTCCGGATTTTTTCCAAAATTTCAAAGTCCCGTTGCTAGACAACGGTGGCATCCATAGCAACGGTGCTCAAAAGCATACAACTAGATCCTGGTATGAACCTACCAGTCAAGTTTCATCAAAATCGGTTGACTCCTCTGGCCTCCAGAGCTGTCCATTGCATACATACAGACAGACAAGCCGGTAGGCGACATGGGTGGTCGCTATATAATTGCATACTAGTCATACAGTTTTTGACGGATCGGGCTGAAATTTTTTGACAAAGAGGTTGATTATAGTGCGCATAAAAGTGAGGAGGCCGATTTTTGATTTTCGAAAAAAAAAAATATAAATATTTTTCGGATTTTTTCAAAAATTTCAAAGTCCCGTTGCAAGGCAACGGTGGCGGCCATTAGCAACGGTGCTCAAAAGCATACAACTAGATTCTGGTATGAACCTTCCAGTCAAGTTTCATCAAAATCGGTTGACTCTTCTGGCCTCCAGAGCTGTCCATTACATACATACAGACAGACGGAAAACCTGAGAATAAGGGTAGTCTAGCGACCACCCAATACTTAGTTATAGGAATCGCTAATTTCTTTAAATTTTCAGATTTCACTACCTTTTTACACTTATTTCGTTCATGATATCCGAACTAAATCATCCGATCCCCCAAATCCAAAGCCAGATTTTGATGATATACTTTAATTAGTCTGTGAACGGTCATGTTTAGGTGCCAAGATGAGGCATTTTTAAGCAGACTGAACAAAATGGCAGCTTAAGAATCAAACGCTTTGACAGAGGGCTGACTAAGAATGCGCGCCGCCATTTTGGTAAGGCTTTTTTTTGTGATGAGCACCCCCTAAGTTATCTTCAAAAGGGATGTTTACATTTACCAAAACACCCCGTTTTCATTCATGCACTCCCTTGGAGTTCCCTTAGTAGGCATGCAAAGATTTGGGCCACTAGGTTTCATGGTTTTAGAGTTATTGAGATACACACACACACACACACACAACACGCTGACATTTATTTATTATAGATCGATTGTATTATTATTATTATTGTTATTATTATCTCATCTACAATGAAGTCGAGAGAGATGTGAAAGCCACATGATACCCTTCAGTCAGTCCATCGGTTCGTCCTTCCTTCCGTCAGTCAGTGGGTCCATCACAATTTTTTTTTTCCCTTCTCCCTCGAAGCGGATCAACGAATCGTATTGAAACTCAGCAGGCTGATTAATGATGTCGATCTGCAAAAACCAATGGAGCCCATTTGTATTAACCTATTCCAGGTGGTGAGATAATTAGCTAGTTAACTCATAATGAAATCTGTTTGTATGTCCGTCAGGTATCATGAGATTCCATCATCAAATGTTTTCTCTTCATCCTCTTGATTGAACCTCTTCATTCAATTTCATCTTGATCATTATTTAATGTAACCTCTTAATTTAATTTGATTTTAATCATTATTTCATTAAATGTCTAAAGTAAACTTTAACCTCTTAATGTCATTAATGCCCTCTTGCTTTGAAGAACAGGAAAGAAAGGGAGAGGGGATGACAGAGAATTGGGGTGGTGGGACGCAGAGAGGGAACAGTCATTTTCGTCTTTCTTTTTAGTTCATTTTAATTTTTTATTCCTTACGAGACCATTTCGACACTTTGGACCCCTTTGGAGTCCTTAAGACTCCTTAAAACCCTTTAGAATCATAAGACCCTTTGGAACCCTAAGATCCTTTCGAACCCTAAGACCCTTTCAAACCCAAAGTCCCTAATACCCCCAAGACTATTTAAGACACCAAAGACCATCAAGACCCTTTGGAACCCTCATGCCCTTTAGAACCATAAAACTCTTTAAGACCCCCTTTAATCACCTAAAAGACCCACTAAGACCCCAAAACCTCAAAGACCCTTTTGAACCTTAAGACCCTCAAGACCCCTAAGCCCCTTTATAAACCTTACACCCTTTAAGTACCCTGAGAATCTTTGGAACCTGAATATCCTTTAGAACCTTAAGACCCCAAAAAACCCTAAGACCCGACAAGACCACCTTTTATCACCCAATGCAGCCTGACTATGACCGCCCTCCATCAGGAGACAAGTGTCTGTTTCCCTTTTGGGACTATTCATTATTATTAACATGCCTCTGCTTTTCACCTATTCTTGCTTCTTGAAGCACGTCTTTGCTTCTACAAGGCCTAATTGTAAAAGTTATTACTGACTATTCTCTGGTTTTATTCATTTTCACTTCGTGCTGCCCTTTTGAACACCGATCTTAGCTACAGTCAACCTTTCATTTATTTTCTTTCATTCACTCACAGCCGCACCTGCTGTCAACAGATTTCATCAACGTTATGCACAAGAGGGATTCTGTGTTTGCATGATTCATGAACTCCAACGAGGAAAATTACTTCAGCACAAGAGAATCAAACAGCAAAGTCCTTCCTGAAGTCATTAAATATGAAACGTTTTGAAGAACTTTCTGCATTGCTATTTTTTTTTTTTTTAGCTTTTCAATCCAATCTGCCAAAAACGCAATTTCAATCCCATGTGCAGTATTACCTTTGATTCATTCGATGTAATGCAACTGAATAAAACTATGCTGTTCGTAAAATAATTCTTTTGGAATACAAGCTGCAAAAAATGCAGTGCCTATTGAAAGTCTACAACCCCTTTCAAAATTTTCACCTTTTGTTGCCTTTATAGCCTGGAATTAAATTGTATTAAATCAGACTTTTTCACCTTTATTTACACATCGTAACCCACAACTTCCAGGTGAAAAACAAATTCTACAAATTTCAGAAAATTGATTAAAAATACAAAACTAGAATATCTTGGTTGGATAAGTATCCACCTCCCTTATAATAGCAATTGTAAATCAGCTCAGGTTTGACCATTCACCTTCAAAATCACACAACAAGTGAATTGGCCTCCACGTGTGTTAAATTGTAGTGATTCTGATTATTTCAGAATATAATCGGCTGTTTCTGGAGGTTTCGTCTGCTGGGAAGTGCATTTCACAGCAAAGACTCAACCATGAGCCCCAAAGAGCTTTCAAAAGACCTCTGGGCTAAAGTTGTGCAAAGGCACAGATCATGGGATTGGGATAAAAAATATTTCAAACTCGTTGAATGTTCCTAGGAGCACAGTCAAAACAATTATTCAGAAGTGGAAGGCGTATGGTACCACCAAGACCCTGCCTAGATCAGGCCGTTAATCAAAACAAGATGACCAAGCAAGGAGGAGACTGATGAGAGAGGCCACCAAGAGGCCAATGGCAATTCTAAAAGAGCTACATGCCTTGATGGCAAAGACTGGTCTCTGTGTGCATGTCGCAACCATATCCCAAGCACTCCACAAGTCTGGCCTGCATGGTGGGATGGCAAGAAGGATTACTGATATCACAAGATTACACAAGATGGCAAGAAGCCATTACTCAAAAATGCCCACCTTGAGTCCAGTTTGAGATATGGAAAAAAACCACTCCAGCGATTCTGAAGCCATGTGGCAAAACGTTTTTTGGTCTGAAAAAAACAAAATATAACTTTATAGCCGAAATGCAAAACGTTACGTTTGGAGCAAACCCAACACAGCACATCACCCAAAGAACACCATCCCTAATGTGTGAATCATGGTGGTGGCAGCATCATGTTATGGGGATGCTTCTCATCAGCGGGGATTGAAGCACTTGGCAGGATAAACGAGAAAATGGATGGAGCAAAATACAGAAAAATCCGAGAGGAAAACCTGCTGCCCTCTGCAAGAATGCTGATATTGGGATGGAAGTTCACCTTTCAGCATGGCGACCTGAAGCACACTGCCAAAGCTACACTGGAGTAGCTAAGGAACAAAAAGATAAATGTCCTTGAGTGGCCCAGTCAGAGCCCTTACCTAAATCCAATGGAAAATATGTGGCATGACTTGAAGATTGCTGTCAATCAACGTTCCCCACACAACTTGACTGAGCTTGAACAGTTTTGTTCAGAAAGAATGGGAAAATATTGCCCAATCAAGGTGTGCAAAGTTGGTAGAGACCTATCCCAACACACTCACAGCTGTAATTGCTGCCAACGGTGTTTCCACCAAGCATTAACTCAGGGGGTGGCCACTTGTCAAACCAACATATTCTAGTTTTGTATTTTTAATTAATTTTCTGAAATTTGTCAAATGAAGTCAATTCAGTAACTTCCGGCCATAATCCTGCCAAAAAAAACCAAAAAAAACATACATTCAATAATTCTAAGATGACACAATTTGCACATTTCACTGCTTGGGTGGTGGTCAGCCAGTTTGTTTCAAAACTGAATGTTTTTGGGTTTATATTGGTTAAAAGGGTGTTGCAAACTTCATTTGTCTTTGATTCCCATTTGCTGTAAGAAATTGCACCATTGCTTTCGCTTCACCTTTGTTTCCTATTTAGCTAAGTGTGTATCAACAAGAAATATTGCCTTGTTTCTTTGATTCTCCATTTAGGTTAGATTGCCAATTAAAGTCAATGCACGAGGAATATCAAATCTAAAAACGTGGATCTTCTTCTTTCGTATGCAGCACATGGCTGAGGATATAATCATTTGCTGGGGGGTGGGGAAGCTGTGCCGCTGGTGCAATGTCCATTGTGGGTTCGAGCAGAAATTTAGAATTTGGCCAGGATGCAGCAAGAGCTTGCCTTGTCTTTTCGATGGACACCGTGGGATATTTAACGTCCACCAACTATTGTTAGCAGACAGGATGACCAGTTCAGAGAATCTGGGCATATGGCACACACATTGATGAATTGCCCTGCTTGCAAACACCAGGATGACAGATTATAGCTGGGCTGAGATTCGAACCCAGGCTAGACAGTTCAGAGGCAAGTGTGCATACCTTTTGACTCCCCTGCCACCCCCACAACATGGATCAATCTCCCCTCTCCCATCAAAAAAAAAAATTCCCTTCCAATGGAGATCAAAGATTACATTTCCACAAGTTATAACAAAGCATGGGCAGTTGTATTGTATAAAATCATATTTACATGCACAACATCAAGGTCATATGACAAATTTATGTGCAACTCGACTGCCATCAAATGGCTTTGTTGAACTATGGCCTTGTTCTTAAAATCATATAAGCATTCGTTGTAAAAATTGCTTTTTCATTCAATTAACACTATTAAATTTCCATTGCTAATGGCATTTACTCAATAACCAGATTCGTTTTTGATAGCATTTTCCCATTGTGTTTGTAATTTACATAAAACTGAGCTAATGTCTCCTAATGTCCTTGTCGTGCACAAGCTCCTCCACGAGCTTTTGTCATTATTTAAAAGTTAATCTGCCAGTATCCTCATTTTTAAATGACCTGACTGCAACTGCTTCTTGGTGTGTTTGTTGTAACTGCTGAATACTATTTTCAGTCTTCATGTTGCCAGTGATGCAGAAATGTCAAAGTACACAAAGTCTGAGACACAAGTTGGTGAGGGGTGATCAACAAGTACGTGGCCTGATAATAAAATACGTCAGTGATTGAACATTAACAGCACTGTAAAGCCTGCCGCACACCAGCCGATGCAATGCAGCGAAACTGTCAGTGAGAGTTTGTAGGCTTTAGGGCCACCTCACATTCCCTTTAGGGTGGCAGGCTTGGGATTCTAGGGTCCTGAGTTCAAATCCCACTCGGCTGTTGAATTAATACCAGGTGGGGTTGACTCAGCCTGTCATCCTTCCGAGGTCGGCAAAATGAGTACCAGCTTGCTGGTATCCTGTGTCGGAGTGGTGACCCGTCCAGGATTGTGTCAAATAGCCATGGAGACTGCTTCGGCAGCACCAACGCTCTGCACAGAGTGTGGTCCCAATGGATTTGGATTATTGATCACACTACCTGTACCTGATGCAATGCAAAAAGATTGTCGGCGATAGCTTAGTCGGCGACAGTTTTTGACAATTGTGTAATGTGCGGCCATTGACGATCATCGTCAACTAGTTTTCAGGTGCTTCAGCAGCAATCGTAAAAGTTCAGCATGTTCAACATTTACGACGAGTTCTTGGTGACAATCGTGCATCATCGTGTAGTGTGAGGCATTCCCAAATAATCACCGACACGGTGCAATGTCATGACCAATTTAACTTCAACTTTCAGTGACTTCCGGCCATAGTGTCATATCATCTGCAGCATTTTTAAAAAAAATACTTGTGTCTTGTTCAAACATTTTAGCTCAAAAAGGTATTCTGGAAAATTAATGTCGCAGCTGAGCCTGACGTGTGTTTCCTTAAGCATTAGCAAACCTTCATAAACAATAAAATAGTGCCATTCTTCATAAACTGGAGCCATTGTGTGTGTGTGTGTGTGTGTGTGTGTGTGTGTGTGTGTGTGTGTGTGTGTGTGTGTGTGTGTGTGTGTGTGTAATATGTATAGTGCGTGTGCCTGATATCTTATGTAAAATATTGTTAAGGGCTTGCCTGCCAGGTCACGAGTGAACTCTCGAACCTGCTTCCTGACCTTTGACCCTGAAGCCGATAGGCTGCAGATAACTCAGCGGCATGACGGATTGCTAAGCAGCCACAGATGCATTCTGAGATGATTAATTTAGGTTGGTGTCCACTCATCAAATTCCTGTATTACCTTCCCAACAAATTAATCCCACCAGATAGGGAACCGTGCTCTCGACACCCCACTCCTATTGAAATCAAATACGGCCGAGTGTAACCATAAGTGGGACGTCGGCTAGTCTGACTGCAGCAAAACTGTGGGGAAAAACTCCTATCTACTATTTACACACTCGTGTCTAACCAATAGAGAAAGTGACAATAGGGCAGGTTGGAAATGGGTGGTCATTTTAACAAAAGGCACTTAAAAGCCTTACCCTTATACATGCAATCCCCTGAGACAATCACCTTATAATGAAACTACAGACATTGGCACCTCATTCACTCTGGGAGATTAGAAAAGTCAGAGTGAAAGAGATAAAGAAGGCAGGGCTCATTGGTGACCCCTCACTCACCTGACGTAAGCCTGCAGTCTTGTGATCCAAATGTGCAAAGGTGAGGGGGAATGGGGGGAATAAGGAAGAGAGGGTGATGGTTTCATGTGCCGTGTGGGGTGAAATGCATTGAATGCACAGAGGAAATCGTGATTGTGGGTTAGTTCCCCTGCTCTGAGTGAGTCGAGGGAGAAATTGTTGATTGCCCTTTGTGTGTTCTAAGTGAACTATAAGAAATAGGGAAAGCAAGAGAAAGATCATGTAAATCAGTGTGTAATCACCAGCACATCAGGGGAAAGAGCTCTGCAGCTTATTTGCACTCGCTCCATGACTTTCTCGAACGCTCCCAACAGAGCCTGTCTGCACAGATGCTCACGTTCACTTGGCTCGTTCCTTGAGGACTCCTTCTGGCTCTCTGATTTCATGAACACAAACGACTCCGTGCTCTGGACTGCCTGGACTTATAAAGCCCTCAGCCGAGGCGTTGCCGAAGAGATGGCCAGTGTCCTGCTGTAGCTTGGTGTTGCCCTCATATTGGAGTGTGGCAGTTGTCAGGCTACACCCATTGGTTGAGCTCCTGGCTCTGCGATGCCGTCCTCTGTTAACCCCACCCATATGAGGTCTTTACTGCTCCATTGGGCACTGGATGTTCCCAGCATTACTAAGTGATGTTCCTTTGGTTTTGCAATGAAATGTGGGTTTTGTGTGCTGTAAGGTGTGTATAGATGCACTGAAAAGAGGTGCAGGGAACGAGAGAGATTAAGAATGCTGGGGGGGGGGGGGGGGGGGGGGGGAGATAAGAAGGGATACAAGAAGAGAGGGGATCTATAGAAGAGTTACAAAGGGAATTTGAACCTGCTACACAAACGCAACACATTTCCCTGTCCACTGATACGAGGGGAAAGGTAATCTATGTAAACAAAATACTACTGCTATATCTAAACTCCAGGGTTCCTTTGTGTGTTGGAAGTAACTCCCGGGGGTCTTCCAGAACCACAACAATATGTATATGTGTCTATAATATGTATATGTCACATATAATATGTGTATAATCACGTATATATACATACTCGCGATGCATGTATGTATATATCTATATATGTGTATATATATATATATAAATATATAATATAAATATATTATATATATAAATAAAATTTAAATTTATTTTGTTGTTTGTCTTTTCTTTTTCGGCTGCTCCCGTTAGGGGTCGCCACAGCGGATATTCCGTTATGATCCGCATACTGATTTGGCACAGGTTTTACGCCGGATGCCCTTCCTGACGCAACCCTGGTCGCCTCTTACGACACAGGGATAAGGATTGGGTTTCGCCATGATTCCGGGCTGCCCTACACCCTCTCATAGCGCGGCCCAGCGCAGAGTCCCCGTCCTCAAGCGATCCTCCAACCCAAGCCTCCGAGTAGCCGGATTACAGGCGCGCGCCACTACGCCCGGTATATATATATATATATATATATATATATATATATATATATATATATATAATATATATAGGATATATAGGTATATATATATATATAGAGGTATATATATATATATATAGTATATATATATATAATATATATATATATATATATATATATCAGCGGCATAGCTGTGCCCCTAACCAATGATGCAATGAGCAGCCAAAAAGGAAGCATACAATGGGAACATTTACATATATATATATGTATATATATATATATATATATGTATATATATATATGTATTATATATATATATATATATATATATATATATATATATTGTGTGTGTGTGTGTATGTATAATCACGATTCATGTATTGTGTGTATGTGCGAATGCCGTCATTTCCACTCAAGATCTCGAAGACGGAACAGAGCCTTCCATGGTCCTAAAGCATCCATCTTAACCTCAGCAAGGAACCACGCATGACTCATGGACCAAGCTGTCTCTTGCCCATACTCAATTTTCCCCTCCATCCCCGAAGTGGCAGAGATGTAGATCTGTGCGACCTCTGGGGTGGGGTATGCGCAATCCCACCCGGGCTGCCCCTGCCCACTCGGACATTGCACCCCGCTGCCACTGGTCGTCATCTCCACATGTCGTTGCACTGCAGTTTGGTCTTGGTCTCACCGTGGTGTCATTCTTCCTCGGCGGGATGAAGCCGGTGAAACCCAACAAGCTGCAAGGATAGGCCGCGTCCCAAACACATGTCGATAGGCACAACTTCAGGCGCCACACGTGAGGCCCTCAGACTCACCAAAGCTGCCGCCGTCGGCTCAGTTGTTGCTGCCTTCAAAAATGTTGTATTCAATATGGTCCTCGGTCCCTTCCATCGCAGGTGAGAGGGAGGTGGCAAAGCATGCTGCCTCCCCCTCACCACCATATTATGTGTGTGTGGTTATAGTCAATGCTTGTTTAAATTGCAGTGCTGCATTGCCTGTGGTTCGCTCTGCAGCTGAGATAGCACTCCTGAATGTCCTATTTCTCCTCGCTATCCACGTACTGACATGCTCCAGTACCTCTTTAAGGAGTGTTTGCTGAATACCTTGTTCCTACTGTCATAGAATAAATAAAAAAATGGTACCGTTTGAATGTTTCTTACCTTGGACAGCACGTTTCACTCGCAAGTTGTTGAACGCTCCCCTGAGCTGGCCTTCTCTCCACCCAGGGCTTTGCCCACAGCCGCTTCTTTCTCCTGGCATGCTGTTGGCAATGTACCAGCTCGAGTGTCAAAGCAGTTCTCAGAGCTTTCACCATTCTCATCCTCTCCCTACGTTTCTTCTTCATCACCATTTTAATTTTAAAAATAGTCTTATTGACAGTCGCTTCATATGCGGCATTCTCCTATAAAACAAGATCGTACAAGATTTGTCGCTGATGATCTTGTTCCGTTGCATCGGCATTATGTCAGCGAGTGTGCAGCATTCTGAAAGTCTTTGATAATCATGTAATGTTCGGTGGTTGACGGTTGTCAACAAGGTTTTCAGGCGCCTCGGCGATTGTCGTAGAAGTTGAACTTGTTCAGCTTTTACGAGTTGTCGGCAAAGTGGTACATCGCCATATAAGGTGCGGCGGTCTACTTTGCTCGACAATGGGGCGCAATATTTGACCAATTAAACGTCAGCTTTCAGTGACTTCCGCCATAGCATGAAATAATGAACTTTGAAGCCAAGAATGGTGTTGCGAAAGTTCAATGTAGTCGGCTGACCCTGACCTGTGTTTCCTTAAGTATTTAACAAAACCTTCAAAAGAAAATAGTGCCATTCTGAGTACATTGTGTTATAAATATTTTTAAATTACAGCACTGATATTTACCCTTGGCCAAAAAATGTATAGTTATTGTGACTCTCTCTGCAGCTGAGATGGCTCCGTGAATATCGTGTTTGTCGTCTCTTTCCATGGACTGACACACTACACCATCTCATGAAAGAGTATTTGCTAAATAAGTGCCCTGATCCTGCTGTCATAGAATAATAAAAAAAGATATCACCGTTGGAAATTTTACATTTAAAAAACCCTTCAAAAATCTTCTCTGAAACGGCTGAACAGATCAAGGCGAAACTTTGCAGGTATGATGGCCTATCCATGAAGATAAAAAAAAGTTCTCCACTTGTGACGTCATAGATCCCATGGTTTGGCAGCTATGATTTATTGAAGAATAAACCTTTCAAAATCTTCTTCTCCAGAACTGCTTGACAGATCAAAGGGAAACTTCATCCACATGTTCCACAAGCCTTGAAGATACCAGGGTGCTCACAAATAATTAATATGTCACATGGTCTGGCAGCCTTGTTGGATTGAATGAAAATCTTAAAAAAATTATTTCTCTTGAACTGCTTCATCAATCGACCTGAAACATCACAATTATGATCTTGTCATCATGGGGAATATATTGTTGCAGTTCTACAAAACCGCATGCCTCTAAGGCAATGGCACCCAACATGCAGTGATCCCCAGATGGTTATTTCATAAATCTTCATGCAGTTAGACCTTCCCCTAATGTCGAGTGGGTTAACGGGATGAAGTGCATTGCGTGGGTCTAATAGCTAGGTCTATTTACTATATCTCCAACTTCTATTCTGATTTCTATTCCAACCCTTTCCTCTTAGCCATGGTACAAATCAAGCAAGCAAACAAACACACCATGATATATGTTATATGCAGCGAACACACAATGACAATCAGCCCCTCGTGGCTTGAAATAAGCAGAAGCACAACCACACAGTGCACAACAACCACACATCGCGCACCATTATTTCATTCAAATCTGCGTGCCAATTCCAAACCAGCATCTCACCTTGCTCACCCCTCGCTCACCAAAAAACTCACCACTTCGAGCACTAACACCTCCCACACATGGGAAAAACATTCCCGCACCCTCTCGTGCCTCTGCATCGCTACAATTTGCCACTATGCGGAGAAGTACTGCACAACTTCGGCTGTCTTCGGACCGTGCGAAGCGGGACCGAGCAACGGACGTTAATAGCTCGACCGCATCTCGCCGGGGATGTAACGGGTGAGCACGCAGGATTGATACGACCCTCGTCCAGTCGCCAGAACACGGCAAGACAGGGGTGGCAAGGGGGGGGGTCGTGGGAAGAGTGATCCAGGAGTTTGGTACGGGGCCCGGGTGTGGATTTTGTCTCATGAGAGGGGGCTCATGGGTGGTGGGTTTGCATTGCTATTCGGCATTCAGACTGCACTTGGAGCACGGTCAGGGCTGGGGTGTCGGCTCATACTCTATGCTGAGTCAGGAGGTACGGGTCGTGGTGAGCCGGATGGGCAAATGAGAGAGTTTCTGGCCACGGGAGCCTGGCAGGGCATGGTTAGGGCTGCTGTGGCCCAATAGAGGAGTGGGATTCGGATCACAGCGTGTCACTTTCGGGTCATCACCCCACTCTTCGCCCAGGGTTTATAAAAGGAGGAGCATGGAGCTGCTCACTCTCGGCTTCGCCCTCTTCTTCTCTGCTCCTCTCGGCTCTGAGTTGGCTGCTCCACATTGCCCCTGCCCTTCACTGGCTCTTCACTCATGGTTGGTGTGCGACTGTGACACGTTCTTTTTCTGGAGGACCAGTGCGGAGCGCACGTTGCCACGAGCCCCGGCAAAGTGACGAGGCCGGAGATAATGTGCTGACTCTCGAGGTGGGAATGCTCAAGCAGAGCATCCCACACAGGTACACGCTACACTCATAGACCTATGCACGACTAGGTTAGAGATCTGTTGCCTCAAGCATCTTCTCTTCTCCTCTCTCTCTCTCTCTCTCTCTCTCTCTCTCTCTCTCTCTCTCTCTCTCTCTCTCTCTCTTTTCCACCCCTCTATCTCGTCCCCTTTGGATGCACAAAAGAGCATGATTACTGACCTGCAATCGCATTTTCCTCTGGCACGACACCGCACCCCCCCCATATTACACTACACCACACCTCCCACTTCCACACCTTAGACACCAGTATACCCCCCACCCCTCCCCACCTCTCAATAAGCATACTGGGTTGCGTTGATCGGCTGACCATGCCAGGTATTGTGAGGTCCTTTGTTCTTATCTGCTCTTTCTTTCTGAACTATATCTAATCTTCCTCGGGTTGGTGTGTGTGTGTATGTGATGGCGCTTGTCATAGCATAAGTTAAGATTGTAGAAGTCCTCACTGGATAAATCTGCTCTGTGTCTGCTTTTGTAAATTGCTTGCCCTTTTGCCGCACCCCACAAATTCCTTGCTATCCTCTGCTGTACATATCAATAAACCCAATTTTCTGTGCCACATACCTTTCCTCGCTTGATTGTGAATAAATGCTTGTGGATAAATGTTCCCAGCTCGTTTTCGTCTTTTCCTTCATTGGTCCAGCATTGTTCGTATTCTAGCTTAGCCAGGCCGTTATTTCTTAATGATCTGTTTTTCTAGCCGGTACATTCTTGGCAGTTATGCTTGGCTGCATCTGATCCGGTATGGTGATCTGGTTTGAACAAGGAATACCGAGGGCATGTTCCCCCGGTAATTAAACCACGTGACCTTTAGGTAAACGGTATCAGATGAAGGACCCTAAGTCATGGAGTTCTTGGCATTCACCGTCAATTAGCGACCCGCCGCTTCACAAAGTTATCTGTGTGCGACGGCCTGCGATTCCGGAGAGTCTGGTGGGAACCCGAGATAACTTCCCCCCTCGTGGTATTCTCGCCCCCGACCCCAGGTCCACAACAATATGTTTAAATTTTTACCTGATCAGACACATGGTCTGGCAGCCAGAATTATTTAGTATTTTGAATGTGGGTTCAGTCATTGAAATAAAACTTGATACAAATACGTATAACGATGTAATAATGTGGGCGGAGGCATATCTGGTGATGTCACAACGTCCAAGAGTGCCATTCTCGTTTTCTCCTGGCATGCCATCGGTGACATACCAGTCATAGTGCCAAAGCAGCAATGCTCAGAGCTTTCATCTTTTTCATTCTCTCCCAAGATTTCTTCATTGTTATTTTTTTTCCAACAATGGTGTCATCATTAGTCACGTAGTGTGCCACAGTCTACAGAAAAACGATATTGTATAAAAATCGTCGCTGGCAGTCTTATTGTGTTTAGTCTGCGATAATCGGCTTGTGCACAGTAAGCTTTAGTCTTAATGTTTAACTGAACAATTATTCCGTTAAGCCATATGGTAGTAGCTGAAAAACCTAGACAGCTAAGAGATGCCCAGACAGTAGACAATTGCCTGGCAGAGATTGGCCCTTGGGATGATAATCAAAAGATGTGATTTTCTGTAAAAAAACACAAATTGGATGCAAATCAATGCTTGTGAAAATGATAGAAAACAGATTATATCAAAACACACCATAATATGAAGACAGTGGAAAGGAGGAAACACACCAACAGCAAGAGGGACACAACAAAGGGGACTTGCAGGAAGAATATGGGGAAGAAGGAATCAGAGGAAGGGGGAGTGGGGGGGGGCATCAAAGTGAATTCACAAGTTGGACACAAGCTCAAACATAGCTATAAAACAAGGGAAGGGAGGTGGAACATAATAACTTTGAAAATAAAGATTGGGCTTGGTGAGGGTTGATGTGTGGACAAAACAATCATGAGTATGGATGAGGGATCACCAGAGGTGATGGTGAACAGCCATCTTGAAGCCCTGGAGAGAATGATGAGATTGAATGTAATGAGGAAGTTGGTACCACAGGCAAAATAAAAGAGGAAATAATGAGTGGAGGTGAGCAGTGAGCCTGGATTTTTGGAATTTCACCAATATGTGGGTTATTTGCAGACTGCATCTGCCCTGTAGAAAGTTGGGGGAGGGGGGGGGTGGGGGTGGGAGGAGGGGGTTGGCTGCTTATGGATGAGGGATGTTCAGCAGAGGGTGGAATCATCATTAAAGAGATAAGCAAGATTTCCCAGAGAATCGGAAAGATTGCGGATGCAGATGAAAAACAGGACTGGGCTCAAGACACTGCTTGGGATATTCCAGCCTTGACAGAGAGAGGAGATGAAAGGATTCCATTGATAGCCATGCACTGTCTATGAAACTGGAGTAAAGTCAGTAAGCCATGAGAGGTACACTTGGATGCCGTAGGCAGATCATTTGGAGAGCGGGTGGAGTGCCAGACTGCATCAAAGGTTTTCCAGTTCGTATCACCAGATACAGAAACAATATCACCAATGTAATTCCCACTCATCTGCAAAAGGCAGAAAGTAAATGAGATTTTGATTTGTTTGGTCATATGAGATGAGACTCCATTTGGGTTCAGGTGTTAAACTGCTACAGCCATCATTATGAGTTCACAGTGATAACTGCAATCAAATTCTCGACATTATTTGCCTTCCTGATCTCTATTAATGAAAAGGTACTCAGGCAACATATACGCACAAAAGCAAAAGAAAATAATCTTTTTTTTACAAATTTTAATGTACCTTCTTATCATAACACCTTTTATTTTAAGTCATAAAAGCTTGAAAGAATATTCTTACACCCAAAAAGGCTTTTTGATTTTTGAATTTTGGCTTTTTGGATGAAGGTAGATTTGTAAATGAAACGGGAGAAATTTGAAGCCGAATATCAAAAGGAGCGTTGAGCAAATTATAAGTCACGAGATGCCGTTTTTCACATTTTAACTAAAAATGATTGATATAGAACTTCAAATGCATCACAGTGATGGGGTTTTTTTGTGAGGGATAAAACAAGCTACTGGCAGCCATTTCTCATTTTGAAATACAGTAGGCCGTCTGTAAGACAAATCAATCTTTTTGCAGACGATTTTTTAAGAATGTTTACCCTAATCATGTTTTGTGGACTATTAATTTCATTTTGAGATTATTACGACAATACAATTCTTGAAAAAAAAAACTCATTAAGGAGCTTGTACTTGTACTTCATACAAAATCTGCAAGACAAGTACATCTCGCCACCAGATTGTGCATTTGTTCATATTTGTTCTAACGTGACACTTTGTGGAATTTTAACTTAATATTTAGAAAAATGGAGAAGACAGATAGAAATGTACGATGTCTTTCTTGGTTGACTGAAGAGCTAAAGTATATGCTGCTGTTACTCGAGTGAAAGTTGGTGAATCTATCTAAATTAGGAATACGAAATTATAAGCATTGTTCCAAGCAAACAGGGTGCTTCGCATGAAGGCATCCTTTTGGCTTACCATGAAAGATATGAGCAGATTATACAGGGTCTACTCCCTTTGTTCTGCACACTTAAGGAAAATAAAATGCCACAACAACTCATCCTTTGCCGCAGGATATTAAAACGCAACAATTTTGTGGCAGCTATACAGCTTTAGTTTCTCGTTCTTATTCCCATTCTTCTTTTATTAGTCTTCTTCCTCCTCTATATCTTCTCAAAGCTCACTGCAACATTGGCCAAAGCTCAGTACGTTCTAAACTTACAGTGAAATATGGTGAATAACTAGGTTTGTCTGGTGGGGATACCTCCTAATTGGCAAAGCTGGAAACATAGCTGTCAATGGAACAATAATGAAAGGATAAATGACATGGTCTGGTGGGAATATACCATGATTGGCTGAGCAGGGAGTGCCATATTAAGTAGTATGGATTTGAAAATCCTCATTTTAACAGCCTTTTAAAAAATATGTCTTTGTTTTTTGCTTCTTTTTGGTTTATTATTCTTACTTATTTCTTATTTGGATTGACTCATCCAATCTGACTTGATGAGTGTGGTGTCGATCTTTTGGGTAAAGTAGTTGGCATTCATCTTGTCAAACTCATCTTGTTGATTAATTTTTTTTTAAATTGATATAGTTTTGCATATATTGCTTGTGTACAACTAACCTATGCTAAATCAAGGTGTATTGTTTGACATGGTTACGAGAAATAAATATCGATATGAAGAAAGTGAATCATGATGTTAGATAAAAAGGATCATCATGAAGAAGGAACAGAACTTTGAGAAATAAACCACACTAAAACCAGAACAACTGTGATTTTGTTGCAAGGATACAGGATCACCTTGACGTTTCACATCAGGGTGGCTTTAATCAAAAGAGATGTTTGAGCCGAGAAACATTTGACATGAATTTCTCTTGCTGCTTTAACATGTTATCAACATCCACTCATTATCCTTCCCTTTGCAAATGTTATTAGATCTTTGCAAATGGCATGCTTCTCACAGACTTATTGAAGCTGTGCTCGCTCTTTCTGCAACGTTACAGTCTGGTTGGAATTGCTTGTTACAACCCATAATAAGCCAAATAATTTTGCACTTTTTGTTTAGGATAATGCATGATAAAATATGGAATGTACTACTCTGTGTAGGTGGCTTGGAAAGGTAAACGTTAACGTAAGAAAGTATCAGAAATGTCGATCTGAAAGGTAAGTTTATCTGACATGTAAACATGCGAAAGCCTGAGCACTATGTTGTGCTTTACAGCAACTATTGCCATGAAATGACCTCAAATTTTTATTCGAATTTTAACCCTCTACATCCTGTGCGTTTTTTTAAAGTGCATTTTTAGCCGACTGGGATTAATCCGTAGGGCCCATAAAGCAGGTGTCTTCGCCAGGTCGCCACGTCATGAAGCTCATTGTGCAATGCAAGGCAATGCGCTTAGGCCCTGTGAATAATTCACAACGGAAGAGGCAGAGAGCCTGGGATGGCAATGAACACTTTTTGGTGCCAGTATGTATTGCTGTCCTGTGGGGATTTAACTGGCTGGTCTCCCAAAATGACGTGGATAGCGATGTATGAGGAAGAATCCAATGTTAGGATCCATAAAACTGAACTAATAATGTAAGTGCCTATTAAAGCAGTCATATGAGGCATGCCCACCAGCTGCAGCTCTGAGCGTACAAGGTACAAGCCAGTTAAATCCCCACAGGACAGCAATATACACTGGCACCAGAACGTGTTCAATGCCAACCCAGGCTCTCTGCTTCTTGCTTTTACAATAATTATGCTTAAAACTTTGGATCGAATGGGTATCCCTCCTGTCAAAAAGTCGTATAAATGAAAGTGTTTATATTCTCAACAGATCACATTTGTAGGAAAATTGGTGGAGTAAGGGGAAAACTTATACTTCATCATTTCCACGAATATGCCTGGTGTTGGCTTAATGGTTAGGGTGGTGGGCTTGGGATCCGAGGATCCTGAGTTCAAATCCAATTTGGCTGTTGAATTAATACCAGATGAGGTTGACTCTGCCTGTCATCCTTCCGAGATCGGCAAAATGAGTGCCAGCTTGCTGGTATCCTGTGTCGGAGTGGCGACCCGTCCAGGGTTGTGCCCAATGGGCAATGAGACTGCTTAGGCAGCACCAATGCCCTGCACAGAGTATGGTCCCAATGGATGGATGGATTTTCCACAAATGGTAAGATTTTCTACCATGTCCAGTACAGTTTGGAGTGATTTTCCACTATTTTTTTTTTTCATTCTGCAATGGAAGAGCAAAACAGAAAGTTCACAAAAATGCACTTTAATGAGGAAAATTCAAAGTTCAAAAGATTTATGAAATATGGAATTCAACATTATTACGAAGTTGCATGATTATAAGTTTTTAAAAAAAAATAAAATAATAACTGCTCAAAAAGTAAGGGATAATCAGTTTTACATAATTGTGGCTATGACAAGGCACAACTAATGCAATTCAATCATATCTGTGATTCTTGTAAGCTCATTTCCATGCAAAAGGATTATATAAGTAATCATGCCATCTGAAACAATCTCATTGCTCGAAGACTCTAATAGTGAATAAAATTGGCAGTGTTTAAAATTTACATGTGGTGTTGAAGGCCGCATGGGTGATATTGTACTGATATTACATGCAGGGGAAGAACATGAGGAAAAATCATTAGTGCACTTTCATATGACATGAAAATCCTTTATTTCACAAATTAACATAGTATCACGCATGCCACGCAGCCCCAAGCAACACTTGCCAGGAATCACACACACCAAGGTTATTCGCTTCAAAGATACCCGGCTTAAGGCTGAAATTGCCATGAAGCCCCCCAAATGGTTGTAGGTACTCCGCGGTTTAACAAGGATGACGAAACACGGCTCATTATCTCCCTTAAAACCAATTTCCCCTCCGGAAATAATGACACTAAAGCTGCTCGCATGGGAAAAAGTGCAAAGAACAAGATGCATGCAAGCTGGAGGAATAAATATATAATGATATAGGACAAGGCAGAATAAAATTGGAAACCCTGGACAGAAGACTGCACATCAACACAGTTATAATGTAATACAACAATAATAATCAATGACCAAATTAACCCCACCCCAAGGCAGTGTGACCACTCCTTGGCTTTTTTCACAAGATCTTGGCTATTCGTTGTTCACCTTGGCGTCTTGGTTTTCTATAGGTTTCTTGACGTATAGGTTTCCTATTATCATTGCTTTTCCGAGAAAAACCTTGTGAATTCTTGGCTTTTTTGCATTGGCTCACCTTGGCATTTATGAAAATGAGGAGTGGTCACACTGCCCCAAGGTGCAAACAAATCATATGTTCATTCACACGCAGGAAGCAAGCAATTGCGGAACTCAGCACAAGTGGTGATGATGACGGAAGGCAGGCAAGCTGAAGTACAGCACCGCAGTATGTCCTCGGCACAGCTGAAGCTAGACCATACAGCTCATCAAAGTGAAGGGTAAAAATGTTGAGTGTGTATATATTTATATATTTTTTTAAATTATTATTATTATTATTATTTATTTATTTCTTTGAAGAAGAAGAAGACGGTGCTTATTACCAAAAGTAAAAACTTGATCGACTCCGCTAATTTGAGCAAACAAGTGAGAGCAGACCCAGGCTCAGGACAACGTTTCGCCGGCTTCACAACCGACTTCATCGGGCACAATTGACCCCGAGCCTCGGCACGTGTCCGGTTTTTATTTGGTACGACCGCTCATTTCCGGACACGTGCTGGTGCTCGAGGTCAAATGGAGGAGTGCTTTTTTATTTTGCAAAAGCAAAAACAAACGTCAAATTCACATCATTGAAGGGGTGCTCTGCTCATTCTTTTGGCTGCTCTTAGAGCACCCTTATTCTGGACATTTCCATCTGTCTGTCTGTCCGCGAAACTTTGGTCAAGCCTAGGGGCTAAACCACTCAACCGATTCCAATGAAATTTGGTAGGTAGGACCAAATTTCTAGGAATCGTGTGCTTTCGAATATGGGATCTCGGCCCTAGCAACGGCATAGCAACGGCCCTTTAAAGTGGTCAAAAAATCGAAAAAATCAAAATAAATAAATCGAAAAATCGAAGCTTAGAGTTCAGTGCGCAATCTATCTAGCTCCCTTCCTGCCAATTTGCAGCCCTAACAAAAAATATTTGTAGGAGGAGATAGGTTTTGGGCGAGTACATGTCGAACATTTCAGAAACGGTTAATTGCGAATATCTCCAAGAGAAAGAGTCTGATTTTGATGAAACTTGGGGAAATGTGTACAATGTGGCTAGCATGTACACAAAAATGAATGGTTGCTATGCACACCTCCGTTACTTAGCAACAGCTAAAAGACTTTATCGTACATCGTACACTTATTGTGGACTGTACAAAAAATCAATACCTCCGAAACTGGACCTCCGAGGGACCTGTTTTTTTTGTGCCCAAGGAGAATGTCTTACAGCATCATATAAAAAAATAAAATCTTTAGCAAATAGATAAATGGATTACCAGGGCTGCCATTTGTTAGAGTCTCTTTGGAAACATGCCTGAAATTCACAAGGCGGGTTTCTGGGCGCAAACTAAGAGGGCTGTGATAATCATATTTATTGTGCTAAATTGATTGATAGCATGTACATGAATATCGGCTAGTCGCGTCGGGCAGCTTTCCATCTAGAGCGAGCAGCCATGTCGCCTACCGGCTTGTTTTTATATTTACACGTAATCTGGTGTTGTACGTGTGTGGTAAATACGTGTGTGTGCTTGTTGCTGTTTTTGTGTTTGTGTTTCTGGGGTACGAACACGGCTGTTTCGTGTCCGGGTTGGGAATGATGAGGTGTTGGTTGTGCAAATGTTGAGGTTCTCATTGGGTTTTGTGAACATGTGGATGTGGTGTTTGGTATTGAGTGTTGTTTGTTGCTCACCTCATCCAGCCATTTGCACCATCCAGTTTTCGTCATTTGCATCAGAGGTGTGTATTGTGTGGGTATGTCCACCGTCTCCCCAGTTAGGCCTCCCTCTCGGCTCTTCACGTGCCATGCTTCCAAAATCAACCTGTGTCGTTTGTTAGATGTAGTGTCTCGGACACAGGTCCCATCAAAGTCAAATTTGTGGCCAGATTGCAGGCATTGATGTGCTATGGCTGACTGACAGGGTTACCTTTCCAAGCCTAATTGCTTTGTCATGTTCATCCAGTCGTTGTTTCAAATTCCTTCCAGTTTCACCAATGTAGAATTGGTCACAGTCTTTGCATGATGAATGGTAAACTACTGCAGATTCATCACTAGTTGGTATTGGGTCCTTTAGTTTGGAGATGACATTGCGGATGGTGCATAGATGCTTGCAGGCTCGGCCAATCTGTGCACCACGTACTATCCTGCCAATCCTTTATGAAAGGCCTGGGTAGTATGACATTACACAGTGCCCAAGTGTGTCTGACTCCTTCCGTTGTGTCCTTTTTGGTTATTCCAATGTGGGGAGTATCCCCGTGTTGTACCCATTTTTGAGCAGGACTCCTCCAACTAATCTGATTTCTTCAATTGCCTCGGCTTTGGAAGATGACAACGTCCAGGCCCGTGCTGCACGCCGTTTGTGGGAGATTGGGTTACAGGAGTTAAAATCCAGTAACCTGCTGGTGTGGGTTGGTTTCCTGTAAACCGAAGTCTTTTGGGAGCTGTTTGGCTTACAGTGAACCTCCACATCCAAAAATGCCAATTTTCTTTTTTTTTTCAATTTCCATTGTGAAGTTAATGCTGGTGAATACCCGGCCAGGTTGTCCCAGTAGGTGGTCTACCATTTTTGTGCGCACAATGATGAAGGTGTCATCGACATATCTGTTCCAGTACCATGGGAGCCAATTCTCATGAGACTCAAATTGTTTTTGAGGTCAAAAGGTCAACAGAGGCCAAAGGTCAACATCTTAAGTGAGATTTCTAAAATCCTCAATTTTTATCCGATTGACTTGAAATTTGAAGATGATTTACATATCAGGTTCCTGAAATTAACCACCAATTATTTTTGAGGTCAACATAGGCCAAACTTCTAAAATTATCAATATTCATCCAATTGACTTGGGATTTGAAGAGGAGTTGCATACTTAGTCATTTAATTCAACCACCAATAATTTTTGAGGTCCAATTTGTTTTTATGGATTTTGCAAGTATCGTGCTATGCATGACATCTTTCTTGTTTATTTCTTTGTCCACACAGAATGTGAGTGTTTTTCTCTGCAACCGGTTGTTGGATTGACACAAAATTTCCACCATAGAAGACACTACTCATGTAGAATGTTTTAATGACAATTATGACGTTATAGGTTACATGGTGTGGCAGCCAGGTTTGAAAAAAAGGAAACAATTTGGACCTCTGTATCCCCAAAATCGCACCATGGAAAAAAATTGAAACTTGGCACATGGCAAGTACTCCACATGGGGAATAAGTGTGATTTGTTATTATGTCATAGGTGCCTTCGGTATGATGTCACAATTGCCGATGCATAACGCTACATCCGATCAGTATGAAAAAATTTGAGGATCATCTCGGGATAAATTGGTCCACAGAAAAAAAAAATTGATGTCGTCATCAGTCATGCAGTTCAGCAGGCAATTTTTTTTTTGTTTTACTTCAAAAATGTCTTCTCTGAAATGGCTGAACAGATGAAGGCAAGGCTTTGCAAGTATGACCGCCATGAGGAACAAAATGTTCATAACTATGATGTCATCGGTCACATGGTTTGGCAGGCATATTTGATTTACCCTAAAACCTATAATCCTTCTCCAGAACAGCTGGACAGATCAAGGGGAAACTTCACACATATTTTCCCAAGTCTTGATGATACCAGGGTGTTCACGAAAAATTGGAAGGTCACATGGTCTGGCAGCCAGATTGGATTGTATGAAAATCTTAAAAAAAAATTATTTCTCTTGAACCGCTTCATCGATCGATGTGAAACTTCACAATTATTATCTAGTCCTGATGGCGAATATAAGTTTTAAATTTTATCTCGATCAAACGCATGGTCTAGCAGCCGGAATTATTAATTTTTTTGATCTTGGTTCTTTTTGATTTTTTTTTTTTTATGTCTCACTTATTTGGCTGCACCTGAATGGGTTTGAGGGTAGAGGAGTAGCATCTGAAATATGAATCCTATCGAAGTACCTCCTGATGACTTCATCTTTGCTTTTTCCTTGTTTGGGTTCCTCCGGATGACTCCAATGCAGGCCTGCACCTATTTGATCTTCCATTTGATTTGAATTTAATTTAATTGAATCCCATCCTGAAACTTGAACAATAATATATGTCATTGGTCAGGGTCAGCTGTCCATCTGATCAAAAAGCAGGACGTCTTGGTACCCAGTGATCACTACCAGCATGTATAAAGTGGCCATTCTAATTATGTCTCTTATTAATTACGTAACACACCAGTGCACAAACACCACATAAAACAAGTCCTGGCGAGGGTCTGCAATCAATGATTGCTCTTTCTTGGTCACCTTTTGTAATGAGCCAGTATCTTCCATCTTCCGCACTAACGCCCCAAATATTGCTTTGTAAGCAGGTGCACGAGAAGCTGTGAATCTTCCCTGAAATGCTCTCTGTACTCTCTCGTTCACTTTGTTTGAATGTACGTGTCATAAATAAAGATGCGCTGCTCCATGTCAAATTGCCTTATTATTTTTAATACCTGTAAAAAAAAAAAAAAAACAGAATTGTCACAGCTCGGCAATCTAAGGAAATTTGAAATTTATTCACAACCTTATTACGAACAAAATCTGGGGCTAAAGATCATCAATGTTCCCTTTTTTATCGCATACATGCGACGAAAATGATAGAAATGCATCAAATCCTTTTTGAGTAGAGGCTCCAGCCGGATGCATGGACGGATGGACTCACAACACCCAGCCACCAACAATAAGCCCAGCCAGCCTGATGCCGAGCATTCAATAATGCAACACTGAGCATTCAATAATTCAGACCTTGCTGGGCTATATATAGATCGCAGTAGATCTGAGAACTAACTATCTATGATTCTATGTGAAATACATTTACATGTGGTCTCTCGGATGCACTGACAGACCCATGACAATAGCCTAATAGCACAACAATAGTTTAATTCGGTGACATTGTAAGCATCACCTTGCTGACATGATTGTTAATGAGGTCAGTGAACAGTTTGAAGTGATGGCATTGTGTATCAGTGGTGTTCCCTTGACCACTTCCAAAACCAAAAGGCCACACATAACTAAGGTGGTGGAAGTTGGTGGTGGAATCGTCATTCACAGGTAAATCCTAAAGTGATCATTTTTGCTTGGACGAAATGAACCATGTCAATTCGTCAATTCATACCACCACATCTTGATGGCATGTGATGCTCACACTTACATTGTTAGAAACAAGAATAGATATCATTTTGGCAATTGTAGTAGTAATGTAAAGTGTTTAAAGGACAATAACAGTGACTATATCTATGGCAGTGTTTCCCTATTATATGAAAATGAACTTCTACACAGACTCGAGTGCTGATAGTCCGCACCGTGAGGTGTTGCCAGTTGACACTAGGGCACCAGAAAGTAGCACACCAATACAGAGCAGGTAAAAATAGGACCACTGGACCTGCAGCTTATCTGGGCCCTGCCCTAATGTTGTAATCAAAATTTGGTAGCATTCTGTAAGGTGGGTTTGGAGAAGAAGATTTTTGAAAGAACGAGCTTTGCAATGCCCGTTACCAGTCAAGAGCAGAAATGTGCTGCCAAGTTTCAGCCGGATCAACCCGGTGGTTTGACCGGGGTAGTCAAAATAGTTTACGGACGTCTGGAGGGACTGTGCACGATGACAATACCTTAACTGGAATTCCAATTCCAGATAAGCTAAAAATACAGGAAGCAAGACCAAATGGCCAGCCATAGCTGTGTCAATATAATACTGGCTCCTGGGACTAAAACTACATACCACAATGTTCATCTTAAAAGTTATCACCTTGCCTACATAAAATATACACAACGTACTGTTGAACAACTTTATTAATGTCGCATTACCTCCATTTTCATAATCTCCATCCTCTTCAATGCACTTCATCCCGCGGTCAAGAAACTTTGTGATCCTAGCACAGAGCACTTCTCTCTGAAGTGTCCTTAATGAAGTGGACGTGGCTGTGTTAACCTCTTCAGTAGATGAAAAACATCGTTCCCGAAGGGCACTTTTGAATTTAGGCAATAATTAGAAGTCAAATAGATTTCATGAATCCAATGAATAATGGTAGGCGAGGAAATATTCCCCTTCCTCAGCCTCTGACAGGTCATGGATATTGTTATTGTTTTTTGCATGTGGCATAGCATTTTCTTTGAGGATGATGTCTTGGCTCAGAATAGCTAGATGTTTTCTGTGCACTCTCGGTCTCATGCAAACCCATGTGGATATGGTCTCCATTCACTGTTGCAACTTATGGAACTGCCCCAATGTGGTCATTAAAATACTTTGTTGCACCTTCAGGCACCCGTGTTGGTGTTGCCCTTTTTGGGATGTGGTGAAGTAGGCTGTTTTCACTCAATTATGGCTTGTATTTGTTTCAGTAAGCTTCCTCTCCATAAATGCTACATTCTAATAAAGTGTCAACTGGAGAAAATGGACGATGATGCTGTCGATGAACAAAAAGCTGGGTCAGTTTCTGCCACTCCGTGAGGATGTGTGGCACTAATCTGCCATCATGTCTGATTCCTATAGTTACTAATTTCATTGAATACTCTGCATTATTGACCTGGCTATTCCGAACTCTGTCATAAGCTCTGGAATTGTGATATGCTAATCTTAAAGTGAGCATAAATAAATGAGACCTTGTCCTTGCAGAATCCATTGGAAGAAGGCCTGCCTCATTGTGTTTTCTCTCCAAGAGTGGATGATACCCCATTGATGAAGAGTTCAATTGTTTTCAGGAATTACAAAGTTTATTCGTGTATTTCTTGTTCTTTTTACTTCTGCATCATCATGAATTTAACACGAGTTTTGGTGTCTTCTTTGTGGAAGTTTTCTGCCACGGCCATGTGCTATGTGTGTGATGCCATTATTTTAACAATTGAAACAAAGCAAACACTATGAGAATTTGATGCTTACCAGACATTTCATTGACCAGATTACATATAACTGCAGTCTACAACGACAACGGAATTCGGTAGAGCACATACCTCCACCAGGCTGAACAGTTTACGTTTTTAATCCCACTGGTAGGCCGGATCTGCATCCGGACCTGAACCCAAATCAAATCAGCTTGTTCTTGTCACACACCCAACTCATCCACCATGTTTTGTCATAATCTGTCCACAACTTTTTCACATATCATGTCATATATAATTTTTGGCCATAACTCTCAATTATGAAGAATTGCTTTTAAACGTAAATTTTTTTTCTCATATTCAGATACGAATCTTGCCCAAATCGAATCAATTCGCCCATATCAGACACCCAACCTGTCCACCAAGTTTCATCCGAAATCGTCCATAACTTTTTGAGATATCGTGCTATATATCATTTTTTGGCCCTATCTCTCAATGGTGAAGAATCAATTTAAAATTATAGTATCCAGACCAGACCTTCACGAAAATCTAATAATTTCATCCTTGTCACACACCCAACCTAATCACGAAAATTCATCCGAATCGGTCCATAACCTTTTGAGATATCCTGCTCACAGACAGACAGACAAACAGACAAACAGATATGGTTGAAAACATCACCTCCGTCCACCTTCGATGGCAGAGGTAATAATAGTGTTGTGTGGACAGCGACTTCAAGACATGATGCAACCACACTCAAAGGTCACTGCCACCCGGTGCCAGAGCCTCAACTATGAAGATGACCAAACTAAATGCTTTCTCGAGCAGATGGTTGCTGCAGACCGGTGAAGTGGCGAGGCTATTCCCATGCCATTTATTAAACGAAGTTGCACTAATTTAGCTCGACAGGGAGCCCAAATTAACTCCATTGTTCATTTGATGAAATAGTGGAAGTACAAGGTGCACTGTCCCATACAAACTAACTAATTAGCTTTTACACAATGACATATAGAAACAAGAAAAATAGAGCAATCGGAGATTGCAGACCCTCGCCAGGATTTGTTTTGTGTGGTTTTTATGTGGTGTATTTTGTGTGGTGTTTGTGTACTGGTGTGTTTTGTAATCAATGAGACGTAACTGAAGCTTCCACTTTATAATTGCTGGCAGTGATGACCGGGTACCAAGACATCCCGCTTTGATTGGACACCGGACCCTGACCCATGACGTTTATAATTATTATTCAATTTAATTCAGATTGGGATTAAAATTAATTCTTCAATTCAAATTAAATGGAAGACCAAATAGGTATAGTACTGCATTGGAGTAATCAGAAGGAACCCAAACAAGCAAAAAGCAAAGAGTAAGTCATCAGGAGGAACCTGGATAAGATTCAGGTTTCAGCTGCTACTCCTCCACCCTCAAACCCATCCAGGAGCAGCCAAGTGAGCCTCATTCAAAAATAATTATAATGACCCGGATCATAAAAAAAATTCTGGCTGTCAGATCATGCACCTGATCAGGTTGAAATTTAAAAAGTATATTCGGCATCACTACTAGATCATAATTGTGAAGTTTCACTTTGATCGATGAAGTGGCTTAAGAGAAATAATTTTTTTAAAGATTTTTGCTCAATCCAATATGGCTGCCAGACCTTGTGACCTATCAATAATACATGAACACCCTGGTAATCACCATCAATTGGAGAACATGTTTGTGAAGTTTCCTCTCGATCTGTCTCGCTGTTCTGGAGAATAAGATTTTTTATAGGATTTAGAGTAAATCCAATATGACTGCCAAACCATGTGACCTATGACATCATTGGTATGAACGTTTTGTTCCACATGGATAGGAGGTAATACCTGTAAACTTTCACCTCAATCTGTTCAGCCATTTAAAGGAAGAGGTTTTTGAATGTTTAAAAAAAATAATAATTATGGCTGATGAACAATGACTGATGATGTCATAATTTTTTTTTTCTGCGGACCAATTTATCTCTAGATGACGCTCAAAAATTTTCATACTGATCGGATGTAGCATTCTACTATATGTATGGAATTATGACATCATATCGAAGGCATCTATGACATCATTAAAAAATAATCACACTTTTTACCCATGTGGAGCACTTGTCATGTGCCAAGTTTCAATTTTTTCCTTGATGTTGTTTTGGTGATACAGAGGTCAAAATTTTAATTTTTTCCAACATGGCTGCCAAAATATATGATCTATAATATTATAGTTATCATTAAAACATATTACATGAGTAGATGCTCCTCTGGTAAAAATTTTGTGTCAATCTGACAAGCGGTTGCAGAGAAAAACACTCATGATCTGTGCGGACAAACAAACATATAAACAAACAAACAAATGAAAAATCACTCATAGAGCAACACTTGGAAAATCAGAACAAAGTAGAACGGCACTTGTTAGAGCGCATACCCCTGCCAGGCTGAACAGTTTACATTTTGTATCCCACTGATGGGCTGAATCTGAATCAAAATCTAATCCACTTGTTCTTGTTACCAAACCAACTCATCCACCTAGTTTTGTTATAACTTGTCCACAACTTTTTGAGATATCATGATATGTATAGTTTTTATTTCCCCCTATCTCTCAATTTTAGAAATCAGGCTGATGTTGACGTTTTGACCTTTAAAATAATTGGTAGTTGAATTAATTGACCTGATATGCAAATCCTGTTCAAATTTCAAGTCAATCGGATGAAAATTTGAGGATTTTAGAAATCCACCTAAGTTGTTGACCATTGGCCTATGTTGACCTTTTGGCATATGCTCACCTCAAAAATAATAGTTGTTTGAATTAAATGACCTGACTTGCAAATGCTTTTTAAATTTCAATTCAATCGGATGAAAATTGAGGATTTCAGATATTTGGCCTATTTTGAACTTTTGGCCTTTGTTGTTTGTGGTTGATAGTTTGTGGTTGAATTTAGTGACCTGATATGCAAATCCACTTCAAATTTAAAGTCAATCGAATGAAAATTGAGGATTTTAGATATTTGAATAAATTGTTGACCCTTGACATTGTTGACCTCAAAAAATATATAGGACTTTTTCGGACCACCAACTCCACCATTTGGTGAAGTTTCGTGAAGATCGGTTTGAAATTGTGACCTGTAGGCGATTGAAGGTGAGCGGACAGAGAAATGGAGGTGATCACCATACTTGTCAAATTTTACTTTTTTTATATTTTTGCCAAGTAACAAACAAACAAACAAACAGACAAACGGACCCAAATGCAACTGCCTCTCCTCTGGCGAGGGTAATTATATGAGGTTCTAAAAGGTAATTCTAAAATAAACAAGAAAAAGCAATCAGAGATTACAGACTCTCTCTGGACTTGTTTTGTGTGACAAACAAATGGAAGGATGTACGAAATGAAAGGTCGTTGATTGCAAATGAAAGGTCTAAATTGTCCAGTTGTACAATGCACATGTGTAAAGGCCAAAGTTCTGAAAAGACGTAAAGGTCGAATGGTCTGAAGGTCGAGAGGTTGAAAGGTCTGAAAAGGTCTAAATGGGTCGAAATTGTCAAAATTGTCTAAAGGGTCTTAAAAGGTCAAACGGGTCTAAAGGGTGAAATTTAAGGTCTAAAGGGTCAGAATTGTCTGAAGGGATCTAAAAGATCCTGAAACATATGAAAGGGTCTGATGGTCAAAGGTGTCTCAGAGGTATTAAGGGGTCTGAAAGGTGTGAAGGTCGAAAAGTCTAAAAAGTATAAAGGAGTCTGAGAGCCTTCAGGGTTCTAAAGAGTCAAAGAGGTCTAAAGGTTCTTAAGGGTGTAATGGGGTCTGTGGGGTCTTGGGGTTCTAGAGGGTCTTAAGGATCTTAAAGGGTCTTATGGATCTTAAAGAGTTTTCGGGATCTTAGGGTCTTTATGGTCTTTGGGTACTCAAGGGTTTTAGAGGTCTAAAGGGTCTAATGCAATTAATACACAAACTCACATTCTGTGCGGAGAAACAGACAAACAAACGGACCTAAATGCAATACCCTCTTCCTCTGGCCCTGGTAATAACCACAACACTTTACAGGATATGGCACCCCTCCTTGGTGGTGAACATGCATACCTACACATACGCACACACTCAACAGAACTGTAGTTCAAATGATACAAGGATATGCCTATTTGAGGCACACGTACAACCAAGTGGAACCCAAAGTACAGTTATTTAGTGATGTACAGTACTCCCCTCAAATCGTGTCCGATTTCTGGTGACATTCAAAATCACATTTCTTCAAACATCCATATCCTGTGCTGCTTCCCAAACCCCTGGCAGAGACAGCTTGGTTGCAGTATGGGCGTCGATTGGTGGGGGACGGGGGGGACATGTCCCCCCCACTTTTCATCAAGGGGGTGGGGGGACAA
The DNA here is from genome assembly GCA_035128595.1 of Eptatretus atami. Classification (NCBI taxonomy): domain Eukaryota; kingdom Metazoa; phylum Chordata; class Myxini; order Myxiniformes; family Myxinidae; genus Eptatretus; species Eptatretus atami. The sequence goes on along the minus strand of CM068958.1, from coordinate 74,588,955 downwards.
CATATCGATTTCCCATCCCCCCACTTTTTTCATTGAATGTAAGTTACGTAACACAAAACGAGCTGCTCTAGTACAACAGGCGAGATGCTCCCTCAAATACAAGAATAAATTTTTAAATCTCTATTAAAGTTTTATTGGTCTATTATAGTTCTATTAAATATGATAGGTTAAAATTCAACATTGAGAATCCGTGCTTCCCAAGCCATGGTCTCCCACGGCCAAGCGTCCATAGCGACGTCGCTTTTTGATCCTCGATGTCGGCTCTTCCTATATTGCGAGCAGAATTCGCAAGCGTTGGATTGTTCACCACCTAACAGGGAACGTGACCTGGACATTTTGAGGTATGTTTGGACGTTTTCGGACTTTGTATCGTCATTTTATGAGTGTTTAAATAAATCGGGCTTCATGGCCGGAGCGCCAACGCCTCGGATAGTGTTAGGCCGAAACGGCTCGGGGCCCCTTTAGCGACCAACTAAGTTTATTTCACCTTTCTAACTTATATCGCCGGATGCCTGATATTATTACCTGCACGATGATGCGTGTGTTTAATTTTTGTGACTTTGCACCGTCGAGTTGTAAGCCAATAAAAGATTTTGCGGCCTGGTATGATGATTGAGATGGTGGAGCTTGTGCAGGATGACGCGGTTTCACTCTACCGGCTCGCACGAAGCGAACGGAAAGATATTTTGTAATTCTGTTTTCATATTTCGCAGTCGATAACAGTGCTAAACCCCAACGTTGAAAACCGGGTGAAAATCGAAGGAAAGTGGGTATTTTGGCGACTAAATTAGCTTTGAATACTTGGGAAACATAAAATAAAATGCGCTGATTCACTCGCTTTTGCGGCGGTTAATGTAAATAATTTTTTCATCGGTACTTGGACTTAGGGGAGGTATAGACCTACAAAACGAGAGGTATCATTCGGTCGTCGGACTTATGAGGATTAAATTATAGATTTTAAAAGGTAGCTGTTGAAAAATATGCAAAATTCACCTAAGCGGTTCGGACAAACGAACGGAAAATTATTTTTGAATTCTTTTTCGGATTATACAGTATCTATAGGGTAGTAATGAGATTACCTCGAAAATCCGATTAAAAAAGGCGTAGGCTTAGTAGCTTAGCCCCAGCTTGCAATTTTTACGAGGAAAAATAACGTTCTGGAAGGAATTTGTCTTCCGCCATCATCCGAATAATTTTCCGTTTGCACGAGGACAAAGACGAAGGATAGACCGACAGAATAAGATAAGGATAAAAGGATAGACCAAATAAAAATGCTTGTTACGCAACCTGTTCCCATTTTTTTTTTTGATGGTTTTTTGGACTTCATTTGGTTCTTCTCTTGTTTTTTTTGCTGATTCTATGTAGTTGGTTTTGTGTGCTTTTGTGGTGTCTTTGTCTGGGTTTTCTAGTTGGTTGTGCATCGGGGTATTCTTGTTCAACTTTCTCGGTTTATCTTGCGGGGTTTCTCTGCTATTGTCTGTAACGTATTAACTATGTAAACCCTTC
>CM068958.1:74575792-74586262 GCA_035128595.1 Eptatretus atami | reverse complement strand
CATGAAGTGGGCTTCGTGGTCTGGACATGCAATGTCCCCCCCACTTTTCAAAAGCAATCGACGCCCATGGGTTGCAGCATTAACCCCATCCGCCCAGAACATACAACTTCCGCTTCTTCCTCTTCTTCCTTAAACCATACCCAGCATGGTTGACTTTTCCAGACTTTCATTTTCTACACTCATGATGAGTCCAAAGTGTGACAGTTTCTGTTTTAGCATGGTGATCTAATTTCTTCAAGCATTGATTTGTTTGTTCTTCTTGCAGTCCATGGAATTTTTTACATTCGTCTGTTCATCTTCTTCCTTTCTTTTTTTTTCACTGTCCACGACTCACATCCATACATTTTAACTGGAAATACCAGATATTCACCAGCCTCCTCTTGGTTTGTATTTTCATTTTTTGGGAATATAAAGTCAAGGCTCGTGGAAGAGCTCTCACACTGAATGTATCAGGATGCAACAGAACAAAATGAACAGTAGAAAGAGGGGAAAATAGCAACAGCAGAGTTGAAGGACAAAATAGAGGGAAACTTGGACAAATAAGGGATTTTGGGAGAAATGAGGGATAGGGTGGATGCACAGGGTGGACAATATCGATACGGAAGCAAACTCTCAAGTAGGAAAAACTGGAAATTTGAAAAAAAGGTGGGCTTGGGGGTTGGGGGAGGGGGGGGGAGTAAACAGGGTAGAAAAGATCATGGTTTTGGATGGGAGCTCTGCAGCAGTTTCATCAAGTACCCTTTATTTCTGCAACAGAGTGCGTTAGCATGCCTTAGATTGTTGATACATCTTCCTCCGATCCTGACTCCTGCCTCTCTGTCATCCAAATTAGATTTCATCATGAAGTACTCATCATACAGATTGAACAAGTAAGGGAAATGAGTACATCCATGTCTGACCCCTTTTCCAATTCCAAGCCATTCTGTCTCTCAATACTACTGTATATTCTTACTGTAGTGTAACCTTGTGTTTCGTATACAGTCTTCTTGTCAGACATATCAGGTGCTCCAAAATCCCAATTTCTCTCAGCATAATGTACATCAATTCATGATCAACACAATCGAAGGCTTTGCTATGATATATATATATATATATATATATATATATATATATATATATATATTATATATATATATATTGCTTAATAGTGGTATCTGCCAGTGCATTCGTCTGTCTCCAAATTACAGTGGCCGCTTCCTGTAATGCATTTGAAAAGCTACACACGCAGGCAATGCTCAGCATTCACTTTTGAAACTGGAGCATTCAGAGAACACCTTATTCTGCACAGTCATGAGGAAAAAGAACATGGGTGGGGTTTGGGAGCAGCAAATTTGATTGGTCGAGATGATATAAAATGCCATAATATTTTGTCCAAGTACTGCTAAACGAAACTTTTTTGAAAGTGCCAATAAGCGCTTAGTGCCTCACGGTGTTCAAGTGTATCATTCAATTGAAATAAAATATAATTTGAAAGTTCATCAAACTATTGTTTTTTTGGAAGTTTACTACGTCTTTTACACCACCTCACACCACCACACGTTACATGAGTTCTTCGTGCCTGTTGTTTGCATCCTTTATGATGTCGCTAAAAACAGTAAGTTTCCTGTGTGGAATGATTTTCAATTTTGTTTGATTGCCAGACAGACAGACAAAAAATGTATCTCACTCCTATCTGTGCATGCGCAATCTGGACGATTTCAGAGACAAAGTACTGCGAAACTACATGTTTGTTTTCCGAACTGTGCTCTAATTGTTGTCTAATTCCAAAAAGAACATTAAAATTAAGTTGTTCCTCGATCATGAACTGATGTTTGTAGATAGACAGACAGACAGACAGATAGACAAAGTGAACTTATCCCCGCTTTCACGGTGGACAGTATAAGTAGCTCAAAGCTTTGGCTCTGAGTGAAACCAAGAATGCAAAACTATTAACCCTTTTAAAGTCCATGAAATAATTTAAATTGATCGATTAACTTAAACATTTCCCGTCAATAGGAGTGGGTACTGTTGCTTGCTCCTCCGTCACTAGGGGCAGGTAGGTACTTTTGGCAGTAATCTATAAAATGGAGATACACCTTTCTTTGATATTCTGCTGCTTTGTCAATAATCCACCTCAAATTTGTGATTCCATCTCTAGTATCTCTTCCTCTTCTGAATCCTGCTTGCGCAATGGGCATTTCGGGCTTAATAAAGTTTTCTATTCTGTATTGAATGATCTTTAGTAATATGTTTCTCACTTGTGAAATCAAGGCAATATGTACAGATTGCTGTTAAAATGTTAATTGGCTTCTCCTCAACTACCTCAAGGAGTTATATTGGAATTTAATCAGCATCTGGTGCTTTTCCATTTGCCAGCTCTTTTCGGACTCTACGTACCTCACATTCTGTCACTATTGGTTCTTGCTCATATTCTCTTTCTTTGAAGGATGCCATCATATTGCTGTCTCATTTGTATAGAGTTTTGGTATTGTCCTTCCATCTTTCTTTCACCTGTGTTTCTTCTGTCAGATCTTTTCCTGTTCTACTCTTAAGGAGCCGAATCCGAGACCTAAACCTTCCTGTGATCTCTCTGATCTTTCCTGTGATCTCTGATATTTCTTGTTTTTTCCTGCTCTGTTGTCACTTTCTATCCGTATGCATGCCTCTTTGAAATATTTATCTTTGTCTTTCCGAGCTTGTCGTTGGAAGTTGGCATTTAGCCACTTATCGACGTCTCTTGATGCGCCTTCTTTGTTTTTCATCTCTCTTCTTCTGTCTCAAATATTTATTGCCTCTTCTGGCAACCATTTAGCCTTCTTCTTTCTGCATGCTTTGGGATGTTGTTTTTTGGCCTCTACTTTTATAATATTGTTTTGTGCAGGGGGGTTAAGACCGAACTGGACAAATAGCCAAAATATTTCCCTTGGAGGCGAACAGCTGAGTTCCTCGGAGATTAATGCCATGCGCAGGATGGAGGGCGGCAAGCACATACCAGACGCATTCACCAGGTGGATGACAAGGGTTTATTAAACACGAATCCACAACGAATAGACAGACACAAGCAATCTTAATAAATAGGTGGTTTAATCAACATAAATCAAATATTCATAATGGAAATAAATCAAAAGTGATAGTAAAACGTGAGGGAAATTGAAGCCTAAAGTCTAAGCGCCCCCACGCAGACAGTTACAAAAGCGGAGAAGGATAAAAGATAAAACAAAAGAAAAATCCCTCCTTTATTCTGGCATTTAGCTTCAGGGCCAGAAGTGATTATTATGAGCTTGGTGATCGAACCCGCATCGTCCTGCGTGGGAAGCTCGCAAAATGGCGCCAAGCCGCTCTCTGGGCAGGAAACGTACAGAAGGCAATTCGGGCGGTGATATTCAACACCAGGGTGCAGAAACCATCGTGCAGCTTGCTTTCACGATCACACTTGTCGACGCTGCTCCTCTGCAGAATGGTGCCACCTTCTTCCCTGATGGCACAACATGAGACGTGGTCTCACACAACCCAACCGAACAGTCAATGGCTAGCGCCTTGCTCCATCACACGTGTAAATTCACACAAACCAACAACATGATTCACGCTGCCTTTTCTCTCATGTTGAGGGTGGCCAACTTGAGTCTCTGTCTCAATCCAATCACGTTCCTCACACACAACCTCCTCTCCACGCTCCTGTTTTTGTGTCCCAACTGCTGATCCTGCCTCAATCCTCATCTCTCTGATCCTTCTCGCATCACGCCCCATTCACCATCCACCCCAGGGGCGTGGTTTCACTAGTTGGCTTTCCTGAAGGCAGGATTTGCACCTCCTTGGAAATGTCCAGCTCGGTTGTATTTATAAGGATGTGATTCCTTTTTATCGCCGATCTTAAAAGGTAAAAACATAGGAAAGGGTCACAGGGGGCAATCACATACTGGGAGAAATTTGGCTTAATCCCTACCTAATTAACACAGCACTGCCCACCTCCCCTGCCCCCCTCCCCTATGCGGTGGCACATAACAACTTCAGCTGACATTTTCCCCACTTAAGTTACATCGAAATGTCTCCTACTCGTCCACAGACCATGCTACCCTATACAATCCTACCTTTGCTATGAAATTCCTCCATCTACCCCACAAACACAACAATATGTTCAAACTCTTACCACAATTTGTCTTGCATTCTGTCAACCAAGTCCAGCTCTGCAAAACGTTTTGTCACAAGGGGTGCATGATGTGTCCCAGAGTCTGCACTTGGCATAGTATTGGCAAATTATATAGCTCTTCTCCATGTTCTATTGATCAGAATGCAGTTAATCAGATTTCTATGTTGCCCATTAGGTGAAGTCCATGTGTACATATCTACGCTTGGGTTGTTTGAACCATGTGTTTGCAATTACTAACTCATTCTCGACACAGAACTCCACCATTCACTCCCCTGGCTCATTTTGAAGACCAAGTCCATGCTTTCCTGCAATCCCTGGTGATCCTGCTTCTCCAATTTTTGCATTCCAGTCTCCCATACTAATTAAAACATCTCCTTTAGGCACCTGTTCTACCAGTTACTGCAACTTTCCATAAAACCCCACCACATTTTCTCCATCTGCTGCAGAAGTTGGAGCATACAGTATATCTGAATGATGGTGGTGTTTACTGGATGTCCTTTCAACCTCACTGATAGTAACCTCTCATTGACTGGGTTGTAGTCCAGTAATAACCATTCCATCTTCTTCTTGAAATTCACTGCCACTCCATTTATTTTGCAGGTTTTGTGAGCAGAGAAGAACACTTTGTAATCGGATTGAAACTTCCCCCAACTTGTCCATCTAAATTCCTTTATCCCATAATTTAGTTCCTGTCCTCTTCATATCCCCCTTTATTACATATTCACTGATTCATTAACCTTGCATTCTTTGTTACAATTTTGTGAATGTTTCAGAAGTTCAGAGTTTGACTTTCAGGTTTGGCGACCTCAACGACTGGATTTCCTTGCTGGTTTGAACCAGTCCCTTCATAATGGCCAGTCCTACTCATCAAAACACTTTGCTCTTTCTTCACCACAAGCGATTTGGTGCTTTTAAACCTGGGGCGGGGGAGGGGGGGTCAACACCCGGCATCAGAGCTTTATCTCTTAGATTTATGTTCACGATTGTTTTCATGGCATGTACGGATGTGATTTGCCATTACCTTCTTCTGGGCAGTGTCTATACTAGATGGGTGATCCTAGCCATTGTTCTTCAAAAATAATTCTCTGCCTATCATCAAGGCCATGCAGTCATTGCGAGCAATATTTGCCAGCTGCCTGTTGGCCATCCATCACCTGCTTCTGTGACTTCAGATTAACCTGATCGGAAGGCTAAAATGGCAAAGAACTCCTTGCCCAAGAGTGGCCCATGAGAAAACAAATGAAAAGACTACCTTCTCTGAAAAAGATTGCTGCCTTTACCACGTTAAACCCTTTGTCTTTGGTTTCAAAACCTGAACCACAAGGCAGCAGTGGATTTGAATTCACAGTTTCCTTCTGCTAGTTGAGCTTCCTCCCAAGAGTAATGAGCCCCATCTGACCAAAGGAAGTGGTTTTAAGGCGCCAGTGATTCTCATTTCACCTATTCACCCATTAGTGAGAACAACCCTGTCACGAGAAGTTCAGTGTGAGGCTAGACTGTCAGAGGATCTTTGAGAAGCTGAACCATTGGAGTATTTTATAGACATTGAGAGCATGCAACTTGTATTTGTCATGTGTTATCTGGCAAAGCAATCACTCAAACTTCGATACAAATAAGCAAACAAGAAGAAGACGTCATGCAGAGCACGACACTTGCAAAATCCATAAAACAAATTGAACCTCAAAAATAATTGGTGGTTAAATTCAATGACCAAATATGCAAATCCTCTTCAAATTCCAAGTCAATTGGATTAAAATAGAGGATTTTAGAAATACCACGTAAGTTGTTAACCTTGGGACTATGTTGACTTTTTGGCCAATGTGGAACTTCAAAATAATTGGCGAGTTGAATTCAGTGACCTGAAGTATAAATCCTCTTCAAATTTTAAATCAATCGGATGAAAATTTAGGATTTTCGAAATCTCACCGAAGTTGTTGACCTTTTGACCTCAAAAACAATAGGCTTCTTCCTTATGACAAACTCCATCATGCGGTGAGGTTTCGTGAAGATCAGTTTAAAATTGTGACCTGTAGGTGACAAAAAGCCAAAAATTACAAAATCGACGAACAAATATACTTGAAAACTCTTCGATTTGGTAAATAATAAACAATTAATGCCTGCTAAATCGAATTTTCATCAATTTGAATGGTCCTCAGAACATATCATCTTCGAATTTGAGAGATTAACTGGAGGTGTTCAACCAGGTGTGTACAGGGGGAAAGAATTATTCACACTATTGTTCGACAAAGTTGGGATGGCTACTTGTAACTTCAAATCCCTCCCCCTCCCTCCCTTTTTGCGGCTCCCTTGTGAGTGGATGTTTCCAATAGATATAAGAAAGAGGTAAAAAGTGTACAAAAACTGTTGGATAGTTGAGCCAAAGCATACTGTGTAACCTTGCAGAACAGCAGAAGGAAGATTTAATTCAAATCATACCTTATCTAGACCTGAATATGGAATTTTAATAAGACCCACAAATTAATCGCTTGCTTTTTTTAAAGGTATTGAAGTATTCTGTGCTCATACAAGAAATTAACCCATTATGCTCTGTTACTATGCAAGCAAAATGAACTTCTTTGTGCTAATATAGTTTATTAGAAGGAGACATTAACGATCCCATTGCAGTACTTACAAGCTTATACTGAATGGGACAGTACACTGAGCAAGTTGTGAATTTTGTGTGTTGGTCAAGCGTAGCTTTGCTGACCTTGACACAGTTGAACCCTTTCTGATGTACATATTTCTATTGTGATGGCCCTATACTACACACAGATCAGGTCCAATTTGATCGTTGACCTCTTATTTTTCTTTTGGATGCGGCACAAGGCTGCGGAATAGCATCTTCGGATGAGCGCGGTTGTGCCTGCTCATGCAATGCCCTCTGTAGGTTATGGCGGGATTTGGATTTTGGACAGGGTCTCGCCTATTCTTCACAAATAACACCGTTGGATATTTGATGTACACTAAGGCAGATGGGAGTTCCGTTTAACGTCCATCCAAGGGACGGCACACATTGATGAATAACCCTGCCTGTGAAACAACAGGATGACAGTTTACAGCTATGTTGGGATTCTAACCCATATTAGGTAGCTTAGAGATGACTGTGCATACATATAGGCCATCCTGCCAACCTGATGGTTGATTCATAGCATGCCTTAATGATTTTCTGCAATTATGATATCGTGCACAGTTATTGTTGTTAATCCGAATGTAAAGGGTGTCCTGTTAAACATTTCTGTCTGGATATATGATTCAAAATGGTTGACACAGAGGCTTTGACTCTAGAATATGCATTGAATAGAAGAGGAAAAAGAGGAGTACGATAAAGAAGGAACAAAAAATGAGCACAATGAGGATTAGCTAAGACGTTGGACAGAATAATTTACCGACCACGCAGGCACGCACACAAAAAATGCGTTTCCTTTTACGCAGCAGAGATGTAAAGCATTTCACCCATCTTTAAAAGGTTCAATTTATGCCAAACACCTTTACCCTTGTGTTAATGACTTCTTTCACATACAAAATACAGCATGCGGCCCATACTTGTGCCTGGAATTGCAGAGTAGCTGTGAAAATGAGGTGAGTCCATGCAAAAAGGGTATCCTGTAAAACATGGCTGCGTATAACGGTGGAGGGCATTGTAACATGGAAGCCATTATCATTAAATTTAGCTTTTTGTGTTGAAACTGCCATCATAAAATGCAGGTCGGTGTATATAGGGGGCAATGAAAAGTGGAAATATTCCCATAACTCAGCTTTATTTTCACTGGCAGGTCACGAGAATAAAAAAAAATCCATGATGTCAATACAATTGATGTAAAAGAATATTGTGCCCAGTTATAACTTGAATTCTGCAGTAACATGTATTCCTGAAATTTAATTTTACACGTGGTGTTTTTTTTTTAAGGATCGAACACTTATAGTGGAGTTGCCGCACGCACGTCCCACATACGTGGACGTGCAGACGAATGCATGAGACATAACACACCACTGCTAGATGAAACAAACACAGCCACTGAGCTTGGGGGAAGTTCTGTCACTTCCCAGAGTACACCAGGTACCAGTGATGTCACAACAATGGCGCTGCCTTTCTCAACGCACTCAACGAGGAATTTCCTTCGGGGGAATTTTCAATCCTGAAAGTCAAGCAGGGAAGCAGCACGTACCATTATTGAAGTCTTTGGTGTGACTCGGCCAGGGTTTGATCCACCAATCTCTCAGACTCAGAGCAGATGCTCGAACCATTACGCCAACGAGTATGGTTCAAAGTTTTGTTCGACGGTTGGTGAAGATTGCACAAATATCACACAAAAGGTTTATAATTGTGCCTTTGCATGAAGGTTTTAGAGCAAAAACCCCAACCTCTTTCCTAACAACTGTTGTAAAGTCAAACACTGTTGGCGGGAAATGTGTGACTGGCTGGAATGTTTACAGAAAAGGACTAATATGTGGTGAATTTTGCTTCATGGTCATGGGGGGGGGGGGGAACTCTGACTCAATCCTGTAGCACAGGATTTGAACCTTGGAGCCCAGAATATTGAGCTTGGTGCTCAGATTGAAATTGCAAACAACCAAGTGACCATCCTTTGGCATATTGTATCATCGATGCCATATACCAGTGTAAATCATTTTATTCATGCATTCACGTTTTCTGTACATTCTTTAGTGACTTTTTCTGTCGTATTTTCCTGAACAACATGTCCTTTACAGAAGGGCTAGTTCTTTTGCTATCCAATTTCATCGCTTGATTTTGCAGGTGCGGAACTCCACATGTTGCAGAAGAGATCTGACAAAATCACAATGGCCAAGCCCAAGATTGTCTCAGATGAGCATGCTTGACAGAATCAACCTGCACTTCATCTCCGCCGGGAATTCAATGTTGAAGGGTTGGGAACTCGATGAGTCAGGTTATTTGAATTTGGCAAAATGCCCTGTATTTGTGGTGAGGTGTATTATTTGGTCTTTCAGGCTTAGTTGTATGAGCTGCGCTGTCCAGAAAGATATTTCATATGCTCCAATAAGTGAAAGATGTTTCTCGACATTTTGTTTTCTCCTCATTCCTTTGCAAATAAGAAGCATGGCCATTGATTTGTTTTCAGATGGCGAAGTAGGAATGAACGTTCAATGACATGGTGTTTGCACCATATTTATCTTTAGGAATCAGTTACTTATAACTTTAATTTTTTTTGATGGCGACATTGATTTTTACCTGCAACGTGTGGCAGGTGTCTACAAGAGCTCCGTGTGGTTCTTGTTGCTGTTGTTGTTGTGGTTCTTGTTGGGGGTTGATTTTTGAGATGTGCACCCATTGGTCGGACAGCTGCCGGACCACACTCATATTTGTCACTTGACTTCACCCACCGTGGCACCCACATAAAGTAATATGGCTGTCATCTTGCTTTTCTGATGGGCCTAAGACATCAAGCCTGCAGAGCTCTGTTGATTATACACTACCCGGGTTTGTTATGTCAGATTTCCATTGGCCCTGTTTGGGTTGAGTGTTACTCATGATAAGGGACCCTGAAAAATCGAATCATATGTCAACTAAAAACTATTAGTAAGGGCTAATCAAGACCGTCAGCACGCATGGTACGTGCCTCCTGAAAGCTGTGTCTGTGATATTTTGTTGAACATCATACGATTTCCATCGGCTTTTTGACTCGTGATGCGGTCAACATGCATCTTTTGTAACCTCTTCTACAACTGAGTAAAATGTTCTTCACTCATGACTAAAACTGTACTACTACTTCGCAAAAGTAGTCTGCTGAATTTCCGTATTCTTTTTGAAAGTTTTCCCCATCAACTTTTGGGTTCAATTTATTTGTTCTTTGTAAAATAAATGCACAGTAAACTAAAAGCATGAATGAGAGGTCACCACGTCCGCTCATAATTTGCTTACACATAGGGGCCCTTCAAAAATTACATAATGCTCGGGAAGGGGGGTATCAGAAGGGTGTGGTGGAGGTGTATGTCCAAACGTTATGGAGCGTTACAGGAAGATTTCATGGGAGAGGTTGTGACGACAGTGCAGTCATTCTAGTTTTCATATAATTTAGCAGACAGGTAGGGTATCTATCATTAATATCTCCACCACTGAAGGTGACTGGGGGTTATACTTTCAGTCCTGCTTGTCTGTCTGTTTGTCTATTTGTTTGTTTGTCTGTGAGCAGACATCTCAAAAGGTTATGGACGTATTCGGATGAAATTTGGTGGGCAGGTTGGATGTCTGACAAGGATAAATTGTTTCGATTTTGATTAAGATCTGGATACAGATACGAGATGTTTTTTTTTAAATGATTCTTCACCATCAAGAGATGGGGCTAAAAAAACGATATATACAGTAT
>CM068958.1:74552447-74571701 GCA_035128595.1 Eptatretus atami | reverse complement strand
ATTAAATCTTCATTATCTTTCATATTTTGTACGTCGCTCTTTCCTAATTCCATATCCAGACATGCATCATGACGTCATCACCGGGCACCGACGGAAGGGAGTAGGCAGTTTTTTTACTCTGTTTTCTTTCTTGTTTGTCTGGGCAATATTTCAGCCATCCTTTGAGCTGGAAGCTGAAATTTGGGGACAAAAATCGAAGATGTATTTTGGCAAAAATGTAGCTTTTTATTTTTTGATTAATAAATTAATTGATTAATTATTTAATTATTATCGATTTATTAATTCCTTATTGGATTCGCTATATATGCTAGATATCCTTATTGTCGGGTTTTCCGTGTGTGTGTGTGTGTGTGTGTGTGTGTGTGTGTGTGTCTGCAATGCGAGGCTCCACAGCACGAACCAGCAAACCGATTTCGATGAAACTTTGCCAACAGGTGCCATATGGGGTGGGAATGTGCGCGTTTGAATTTCGTTGCCTAGCAACCACCCGTTGCTGTGCAGCGGCCGAAAAACCGTGTACAGTATTTTCAATACTTGTCCTTCAGTTTTGAATGTAGAGAAAACGAGACTTCGGAATTAAACACTTCGAGATATTTAGAAAATTTTACTCAGCCGATTTTTGATTGAGATATTATTTTTCAAATGGTCGTCCTTCAAAAATCGGGTGTCTATTCACTGTCATTTTTTATGAGGGCTTAGGAAAGTGGGGGAAGCTTAGGGAAAGTGACGTGGTTGATGAAAAGTGTGAGTGGCGTAGGAAAGTGGGAGTGGGGAGGAAAGTGGGTGTGGCTTATGGAAAGTGGGCGTGGCTTATGAAAAATATTGTGGCTCAGGAGGTGTGGTCAAACAAGAGCATTGAGAGAAGTTTATCGGGTTTTCCGTCTGTGTGTGTGTCTGTCTGTGTGTGTCTGTGTCTGTGTCTGTGTCTGTGTCTGTGTCTGTGTCTGTGTCTGTGTCTGTGTCTGTGTCTGTGTCTGTGTCTGTGTCTGTGTCTGACAACGCGAGGCTCCACAGCACAAACCAGCAAACCGATTATTTTTCAAATGGTAGTCCTTCAAAAATAGGGTGTCTATTTACCGTCATTTTTTATGACGAGTGCCAGTTGGCAAAATACGCAATAGGAAAAATCTTGCCAGGCAGAGGAACAATTGTATGTGAACCAATACGTCTTGGCAATGAATCTTCGGCGGTGGATTGGTCAGAATGAAAAGCATCGTATCCAGCGCTTCAATCCTAGCGAATCCCTCGTCGCCTACCGGCTTGTTTCTTTATTTCTCATCCTGGCAATATCTCAGGCACCTTTTGAGCGAGGAAGCTGATATCTGGACATGACAGTGAACAAGTGATTTGGCTATAAAGAAATATTTTTGATTTATTAATTAATCAATGAATTATTTAATTTTTCTATTTATTACTTGATTTTCAAAAAGTTACAGATTCGGATGAAACGGGAGTGGTTTAGGTATGCTCATAGCCAATTGATTAAGAAATTAATTATTTTTACGATTATTTTTATTTATTTTAATTATGCAATTAATCAATCAATTATTGTACACTGCTCCTCCAAATTCCGTCTCCATGTGCTGCAAGGTGGCATGCGCTGGTGCCGAAGGCGCCCGGCAATGTTGCACGCTGGAGGATTTGTTATTTATTTATTTATCATGGGATGGTGTACTATGAATGTACCTCTACTTGTTAATAGTTCGATTGTGCTAGTCAAGCTTTTAAGGTTGGAGCTATCTGCAGCCCTTTATAAGATAAATATCTGTCTATCTTTTTGCGCCGTTAAAGGATGGAACAGATTTGAGTTTACAAATAAAACGATTTTTTTAAAGGCAAGGTTACTCGTTTAAAGTATTATATATTTTCTTTATTTTTTTTACTCTTTCTTCAGTGCAGGTGTTCAAGATGAAGGATCAGACGATATCAATGGACGATTGCATTTGGCACTGTAATTTTAAGATCCTGTGCATGCAAACACTTCTGATTTTTCAGCTCCCTTTTGGCATTCTTGAATATCCAGTTCCAACGATACACATTCCACCCTCTTTAAAAGGCTACAGGGGAAACAGCACCCACTGCTTCGCTTTCTTGTGATCGCAAAATCATGATGTTGTGGGTGATTGGGAAAAGGTGCATTCACTCGTATTTCTTTTTTACATAGGAATTTATTTTTGATGAAATTAATCAGTCAATCTTTTTATTTATGATGGAAATACGTAGAGTATTTGACAGCATAACCTGGTGTTATTTATTCTCATCTATAACAGATGTTGGCCAATAAATATTAGAACTGGGTTGTGGCATGTACCCACAATCATATTTCGGATACATCACAAGGCTGCATTGTGATCATTGACTATGGGCGCAGCCGTGCCGCTGATGCAATGCCCTTGTAGAATCTGGCCGGGTGCCGGTGATAGCTCGCTTACTCTTCATCAAAGACACCGTGGGATCATTAACATCAACCAACTAATACTGGCAGAGGGGATGCCCAGTTTAACGTCCATCGTGGGACGTCACACACATTGAGAATTACCCTGCCTGTGAAACCAGGATGACAGTTTATAGCTGGGCCGAGATTTGTACTCAGGCTAGATGGCTTAGGGGTGAGTGTGAGACCCACAATGATATACTCTCTTTGAATGACACAATGCAATCTTTAATCACCACAGGAAAGACAGAAATAAAGGAGAGCTGGCTCTCTTATGAGTGCTGAGTCCAGGATATATCAATGTGCCTGAAAAGCATCAATAAGACAGTTTGTAGTCATCCAATGATATTGACATGAAAATTGCATTTAGACAGTTCAGAAGTAAATACACAATCAACTGAGCTACCGTGCTCTCCATTTAGGCTTGTAGCAGAGCTTTAAAGGGTTATTAAAACATCTGTAATGTGTTATAAACGATTGATACACAAGTAAATTTGCATGTTATCCAAAGGAAACTGTCATTTCAAAATGTAACAAGAACGACACCCGATAGAGCGTAATACTCTGCCGTGGTGAATAGTTTACGTTGTGTACCCACTGATCGGCCGGATCTGCATCTGGACTTGAACCAAAATCTAATCGGCTTGTTATTGTCACCGACCCAACTCATCCATCAAGTTTTTTCATAACTCGTCCACAATGTTTTGAAATATCCTGCTATATATCGTTTATGGCCCTATCTCTCAAGACGTCACTTACAAAATGACGTATTCACCCCAGATTGTTCAGCACGCATGTGCAGAAACCCTGAGTAATGAAGTTCATTGCAGCGGCCCTGGACGTATTTCATACCTGCTAGATAAGGATTGTAGCATGGAACAACCGAAAATACTTGGAAACGTACCTATGAGAAAGGAGTGTGCCCCTGCTCAATGAAACATTTGGAGAACTTCCTGATCAACCATTCCAAAAAATTGATATCTTGCAATCCGTATTGCAAAAAATCCCGACAATATTGGCCGAAGGTTCATAGATGGGTGGCTTCTACCCAAACCGTCATGCTTCAGAAACCGATTGGAAGGTCATATATGAAGCTTGTGAATGCACAGGGTAAGTTTAAAATGATGACATTTGCTATTAGTCATGCTTGGGAGGAGGGGGTGGGGTGGGGTGGAGGTGGGGGTGACAGTGCTGTTATAAATATATTGTTGTTTGGTTCCAGGGCCACAAGAGAAATTATACTAGATTTTTGCATGTATTGGTGAAAGGAGAAGCTTCCTTGTGTGTGAAGGTGTCATAACTACAGCACGCACTAGCTAATTGTTTAAAAGAAATGGTACGAACCCAACAACACTCTTCCACGGATATTTCTCATGTTCCTATATTTCTACAAGTCTAATTGGGATTTAGGAACAGAACAATTATGGTTAACCATTCGAAATTGTCACTCTCAGCAAAATGCTGAAAATAATGTTTAAAAGACGATTTGAAAACGATTTCATGCTCGCAATGGCAGGTTAAAATTACCTGTCCAGCAGAAGCAAATCACTAAACACACACACACACACACACACCGCAATGCACAAAGGCTTTTTAGCAATCATCATCATTTTGAAAGTGCAGTATTGTGAAGAATCACTTTTAAAATTCTTGTATCCAGATCCACATCCGGATCTCACCAGAATCTAATTAATTAATTCTTCTCACATACCCAACCTGTCCACCAAGTTTCGGCCAAATATGTCAACAACGTTTGAGATAACATTATATATATATATATTATTGTTGCGAATTCGCGCCCGTCGGCGTCGATCGGCCACGCGACTCGAACCGCGACCGCCTCGCCCACCGGACGGACATTTCAGTCGTGACCCTCCCGGCTAACCGCCGTGGATCCAGTCACGCGGTGCGGCCTTTTCGACCTCACCTACAATCGTGCCAATCGGCCACCCGCGTAGGATAGGGTTGTTTCTGCCAAACCTCGACCTACCTAAAAGTACCCCACGCGGATGGTAAACCGGGCGATCGTACCTCGTCGGCAGGTCGACTCCGGACACGTAGCCGTTGGGCGGGGGCCGTTCCGTATCTACTGGGATAACCGGACGAGACTGGTGTTATCGTCGACCCTCAGGTTAGATTATTTACCGCGGCGTTTTGCATGCTACTACGAACCCTTTACGTGAAGCAGAGGAGGGTCAATTAAAGAAAGGACGAAGCGAAACGGGAAAACAGTTCAACACAATGCACATTTATTCCGCGGCACGCGGAGCACACATATAAGCACACGTATTTACAGTCCACAATTAACGCTTTGCACATATATCACATAGAAAAAAAGAAATGCACATATAAGGAGTTAAAAACCGACTACACGACACACGGACCACTTATACAGTTACTACCTTACAAGACACGGGCACCACAACACGACATTCACCCTTAATTTGCTCTCAACAACACCAACAAACTCTAACTTGAAGCTTCATGTCAGGCACACCGCTACCATCATATATCGTCTTCAACCTCTGCCTATTGCATCGTTATATTTTTAATGCATAAATGTAGTGTTTATTTCAAGGCAAAGATTTTATTTTTTTTATTTCCTGAAAAGCAAAATGTACCTTCGGCAAATGATGCAGATTGGAAGAGGATGTCAATATATCATGTAAAATTGAAGATGCTATGAAAAAGTGTGCTTGCAGTTTGTGCATTTCATTGACTACAAACTGCTTTCTGGGTATAAAAACCCAACAAATGGGCTGTGCATCAGGAATACAAATGCTCTCTGCTTATCCCCCAATACATAAAGGCCAACTGCGCAGTCAAATAAGAAGGAGCAGAATTGTAAACGAGGCAATTCTACAAACACCTGCACTGTGTTTTTTTTTTTCAAGCCAATTTTGTGAATTTTGATTCAAACACCAAAGGAAGAATGGCATCATGCACCTGTCTTATAGATGCATAGAATAATGTATTAAAGCATTGCGGGGGGTCCCTGAGAGATTTCAAAACACATTCAATGTGAATATGGTGCAGACAGCTGGGAAGGATTATTTCATTCCTTGATGACAGATGCTGAACATTGGCTTAAATAATAAGGAAGGAGAGGAGGGGTGGTGGGGTTTCCATTGAAAGGAGAGAAATATTTGATGACAGTGAAAGAGGAAAATTGTTTGCTTTCCTACTCTTGTTCAGCAGATGCATTTGCAATTTCCTGCCTATTGAGGTTGCATCGCCTTCATGCCTAATGGGCTGAAACCTGGTGCTTGATTAGTTAAGTACTGCATCAACGTTTTATTGTGCTGAAGAGGCGAGTAGGCCAAAATAAATGCTCAGACCTGGATGTTGATTTAAGCTCTTAAAATCCTTCGTGACCATTGCACAGCTATAATTACTAAAAGTTCCAAAACATAACTATGTACAATCTCTCACTGGTTTTTTTTTTTCTAGATTGCTTAAGCCCTTTCGGCAGTTGCGTATAATTCATATGAGTCCAGCCTCGATGAAACCAAATTATCTTTGCCTTGTTCTTCTAATGCTTCCATTCGCATTGTGAGACATAATTCTGGCCAAAATAGATTAGTTTCGGTCACTTGATGTTTGTGTCTACAGTACATTATCTCTATTATTCTCCTGTTTCTCTCTTATGTCTTTTTTCTCATTTTCTTTCTTTCATTATTCTGTTCAGCTTGAGCAAAAATCTGCTGATCGTGCCTGATACAACGGTCTGCAATATTAAATCAGCTGGAATGCAATACCATATGTCTTATAGTAGTCAGAGCGAGTACACACGATGACTTCATAAGGCAACTATCGTGCTGCTTGATTGTCCTAACTGGATATGACCAAGATCAAGTGATGTTTTGTTGGCCTTAGCACCTAGCTCGTCCGAGGTTCATCATCCAATCAGCTTTTAACTAATAATATGATGATCCTCAAACGTTCGCTTATAGTCGCAATGCGTGGAAGTGCTTTTAGACAAATTCTAACATGTTGTGGTGAGTGAAGCCGGCAGTCGATTTGTGAGTTTTTCATTCGAGCTCGATAAATGCATCGGGTCATGTGGCCCATCTTTTTCCATGTCACAATTCATCCAAGCATTTCCAGGACTAAAAAATCACAAGACTGGATCACAAAATGACAAATGGAGCACATGTAAATATGTCAAAGATGTACTTTCTCAGCTGTGGCAATAAGAGGGGTATTGGGCAAGGAAAGGGGGTGGGGGGTGTAGAAAACTCCCATGTGTGTATTAAAGGGAAGACTTTGGAGATAAACTGCTTTTTTCTTTTGGCGAAATTTGCAACCTGTATGAATCACCCTTGCCATATACTTCTTTCACTCTTCCAAACCTAGCTCAAAATGGGGGGGGGGGGGGGTAGAAAACTCCCATGTGTGTATTAAAGGGAAGACTTTGGAGATAAACTGCTTTTATTTCTTTTGGGGGAAATTTGCAACCTGTATGAATCACCCTTGCCATATACTTCTTTCACTCTTCCAAACCTTAAGATTGTTTTCCCACTTGCAGTTCCATTTCTGACTGACACAGCAATTTACTTGATTTTTGTTTTCAACTTCTATCATTATCGCAAACATTTGTATAATATCCCCAATCTTCTTCTTCTTCTTCTTGCATATGGCAGCTTAGCTGCTCGGGTAGCTATCATTTCTTGGAAGCGCCACTGTGTCGCTGATGCAATGCCCCTCTACCAGTACACACTGGTACTCATTTCGCTGACCTCGGAAGGATGACAGGCTGAGCTAACCCCCTGGTGTATTAATTCAGTGGCCAACGGGGGCTTGAACTCAGGACCCTAGGATCCCAAGCCACCAACCTAACCACTAAGCCAACACCAGGCTCCCCAATATCCCCAATGCAACCTCATCTTTACCAACATATTGTTATGTGGAAGGGGGGAGTGGGGGAGAGGGATCTCCTCGTATCCTGGCCTCCTCATCCCCATTCTTCCACCCGAGCTGCACTTCGCTCTGTACCACGCTAACCTGCATGACACCAACTGAGGACCAGTTTGTGCCTGCCTCAAGTCTTTGCCTGCTCCCTTTGTTGTGTGTATCTGACATTGTCAGTGCTAGAGCAGGGAATACTTTATTTAATTGTACACGAGCAGGTTTATTTGGCGTTTCCTGGTGTTGCCCAGTCTAGTTTGTTGTGGGGGCCTAAAACATTTCCCGGCATCCACTAAGGAATGCAATCCCACCACACTTCCCGACACCCACCCACAATGGACTGACTAAAAGAAGAAAAATCCCCCAAAATCCCCAAAAATCCAACTGTTTTTTTTTTCAAAATTCTCTCAAAAAAATTTTTTTTTGCCTAAAACACACTCCAGTGATTAATTATTGATGAACCTCTGAAAGTTTGACACAGATCTTAACATAGTACCTGGAGCATTTTGTTAACGTATAGAGTAAGGTCTAGTGAGGTAAGGCTGTTAATTTTCAGGAAGGCAAACTTTGAAGGGATCCTTCTCCTTCAAATTCAGCACAAGGCTGTGAGAGCATCATTGGCTGAGAGACAGCTGTCGCTGATGCAATGCCCCTATTTCCAGTACACTGTTACTCATTTTGCTGACTTCATAAGGATGGCAGGCTGAGTCAATTCTAACTTGTGTTAATTTCAACAGCCACCAGGGGATTAAACTCAGGACCCTAAGATCCCAAGGCAGCCACACTAACCATCCTTCCATCAGGACCACACTCTGTGCAGAGTGCTGGTGCTGCCTAAGCAGTCTCCTGAGCTATTGGGCACAATCCTGGACAGGTCAACACTCCAACACAGGATACCAGCAAGCTGGCACTCATTTTGCCGACCTCGGAAGGATGACAGGCAGAGTCAACACCACCTAGTGTTAATTCAACAGCCGAGAGGGGTTTGAACTCAGGATACTCAGATCCTAAGCCCACCACCCTAACCAGTAAGCCAACACCAGGCTTTTGAACGTATGGGAAAATAGTTTGGTGCTCTAGATTAGGAAAAGCTAACAAGTGGGTGGTCTGCATCAGAGAAATGGGCAACCGTTAAGGAGCAATTGTGTTGGGTGCAGTGTTAGAGCCAGTGAATTTATCGCGGTCATGGAAAATGGATGGAATTCATGGAATCGGTGACTTGAAACAGAAAACTGAATCTGACATGGAAAAGAAAAACTGAATTTGGTAAATTACAGAAAACTAGAATGGCACTCTTTGATGTTGCGATGTCGCAAGATATGCCTCTGCACACACAGAAAAATATGGCTGCCCAACCATGTGATCGAAGATATCATCAATTTTTTTTACTGCCATACAATTTAGCCCTAGATGACCCTCAAAAAATTTCATACTACTTGGATAAAGCGTTCGACATATGAAATTATGACGTCATAACAAAGCCACCTATGACATCATCAAAAATCACCCATATTTCCCATGGAGAGTACTCGACGTGCCAAGTTTAAAATTTTTTATCATGGAGCAGTTTCGGAGAAACAGAGGTCCAAAGTTTTTCCTTTTTAACAACATGGCTGCCACACCACGTGACCTATGATGTTATAATTACCATTAAAACATTCTACATGAGTAGTCACACCTCTGGTGAAATTTTCATGTCAAACAGATAGGCAATTGCAGAGAAAAGAGAGAAAATTAGCACGGATGGACATAAGGATGGATGGACAATCCGAAAACAAAATGCCTCCGGTGACATTGTCAGCGGAGGCATAAAAAGTGATGATTAGGTCAAATTACAAATATAATATCGTTTTGGAACCGGGGTTCGGGATTCAACACGAGGACGTCTTGGACTCTTCCTGAACTCCAGCCCTGCGTCCGCCATGCTGTTGATAAGTCCATGGCCCATCGTATTATTAAGCAAATATGGACACCAATTGATAATACCAAACCTGGCAGGGTCCTTGCTCTTTTACAAACGCGTTACCTTCTCTGGTGGTTTGGTAATATCAATTGGGGTTCATACCCTCAGTGTGCACCTGTTTATTTATTCATATGGCCGAGTGGAACCATGAGTCCGCACTGGCTTAATTATGGAGCCAATGAATGGTGCAAAATTTCCCATCTATCTAGTCTTTACACACTAAATCGAGCCATTGCAGGAAAGGATGAAGTGAACAGGTAGGAAACAGGTATCAGTTCAACAAGTATATATATTTACAAACACAATCAAGCAATTAATGCAATCAGTGGCATGTATTTACAAGCAACAATCAAACAATAGTTAAACAATACATGCAGGCAAAGACACATGAGGAAATAAGTTACCCTTAGCACTTATTCCCCTCCTTTCAATCTTATCTTAACAGGTTATAAACACAACATGGCACCAGCAGGATCGCACCATGAAAACTTGGAGAGGAAGAACAGAAGGCAGAGGCAGAGCAAGGTGTAGGTTCAGCCTTTGACTCACCGAGCCACACATTGATGGACATTTGCCAATCCTGAAACAAGTAAGAAATGAGGAAAAGCAGAAAAGTGTAGATGTGATGTGTGCGATGTGGGCGATGTATGCTTAATGAGGAAAAAAAGTGAGGTGCATATGTAAAGCTTCACCCAGAAGGGTCAAGAGGCAAATCATCAATAGCTCTTTTCGAATCATGATTCCCTTTGTGAGTCTATCTACCAGATGCATCGGAGTTCTTTAGAGAACAGCAAGAGACAAATAGTGTATGTCAGTATGGAGCTATCCTCCCATGCTTGGGACCTCCCGGGTTGTCCGCTCTCACGTCTATGCCTTGTGCACATCTGGTCACAACGCCACCTGTCTAGTGCTACTTGGCCCAGTCTTGGTGCAGCTTGTGCCAGCTACAGTGTGATTGGTTATGGCAGTCAAATTCTCCTCGGCACCAACAGGAAGGCAGCTTCTTACTCAGATCCCCAGCACATTCCAACAGCAGCGAATGGTCTGGCATTCCGCCATTAAGCAGCTTGAACAGGGCAGAGACTTGGATGGGTCAGAGTTCATGGGAGATGGAGCTCCCGGGAGCAAATGTCGTGGCTTTCTCTATGCCCCGCGGCAGCGCATTCCCATTGGTGCTCTCGCCAGGTGATGCCTACTTCAGCTGTCAACCATCCTCGAGTTGACGTCCTCCCCCGAGTAAATGCCACTTCTTTTTTAATGGGTTTTCATGCCCAAATGATTTGAAAGTTGTTCTCTCCCCAATCGTCTGAATTTGAGGTTGTTTGTGGTGCGCTTTCTTATAATGTGGTTGTGTGTGGTGCTGCATTAGAGGGATAATAAAAGAAAGAAATGAAATTTATGACTAGCGGGTCGCATCCGATATATATGTATATATAGACTGTTAAATGATAATTTGGGAAAGAGAGAGCCAAATTGTGCTTGTTGTGCATGAAATGGCAACCATCATATGTGCGATGAATAAAAGAGGATTTAAAGCAGGAATAATGGAAGCCCGCACAATGCATTTGTCCCTTTCCTCTCTCGTCAATGGGTGGGGGCCTGTCCAGGCACATATACCCACGATATAACTGACAAGGGAACTCCAACGTGTCACAGATGTTCGTTCACCCGGGGGCTGGTTTCATAACCGTCACAATATTCACTATATTGTCTGATATTGAGTGTGCAATTCTCCACAAACTTCATTCATACAGGCAGTACTAAAAGTACTAAAAATAAAAATAAAAAGGAAATTATGTGCACAAGGAATACCTGGGGTGTATTGAATACCCAGAGTACAATTCTTTAGGCAGAGCACGTATACAGCCAATGCTCCACTCATGTCAATCACATCTGCTAAAGACGAGCATCGCTGTAAATGTCGATCTTGATTGCTGGCACTAAATGCGAACAATATCTGAAGAGCCCCGTCAAAGTGAATTTGATTTGAAAGTCGCCCCACTTTGTTGGAAATTCAGTGAAAATATTCTCTGAAAATATGATCACTGGTGAAATAAAAACAAATGTCGGTCATTACATGCAACTTTGGAGAAGCTTTCCGGTGAAAAATTGTTGAAATACAGATGAGATTGTCAAAAAATATTAATTAAAAACAAATGCCCTGGTGTGTTTATGTCACTGTACATCCTACCACATCTGCATACTTCCCTTGTAGATGATCACACATGGACATCATGATCAAGATTAATTTAGTTTAACGTGCCACATTTACTTAGTGCCACAAAGTGATCCAGTTTTCACATATTTTTCACCTAACGTTTATTATCTTATTTTCATTTTATTATTTCCTGCATTTGTTTCACCCTTATGGCAAAATACATTGTCCACATTGCACAGGTAATTTCATTAAACATAAGTATAGAGGATTTTAGGTGTGGAGACTTGAGGAAAATTTTAATTTTTCGACTTTCAAATCAAATTTCACTTTGACTCGGTTCTCCAAAGATTGTTAGACGAATTGATTTTTATTCACTATTTAGTGCCAGCAATCAAGAACGAGATGAGAGTGACCCTCGTCTGAAGTAGCTGCTATTGACATGAGTGGAGAATTAGTTGTGTTTGAGTTCTGGGTAAACGGTATTCCTTATACATTAACTTATATAACCACTTTTTGTAATTGCACTGTCAGAATTGTGTCTTTGGAGAATCACACAGACAAACTAGAATAGAACAGTTTATGTTTCATATCGCATTGATAGTCTGGATCTGCATCTGTAACTTAACCAAAAGCGAATTGGCTTGTTCTTGTCCCATTCCCAACTCATCCAATTAGTTTTGTCATAGCTCGTCCACAACAATTTGAAATATCGTGCTATCTATCATTTTGGCCCCATCTCTCAATGTTGAAGAATCACTAATAAAAAATTTTAAACGATCATATCCGGATCCGCATCCAGATCTTCAACAAAATCGAAACAATTCATCCTTGTCAAACATCCAATTTGTCGACCAAGATTCATCCAAATCCAACAATAACATTTTGAGAAATCATGCAAATATATCGTTTTTGGCCCTATTTCTCAATGGTGAAGAATCATTTTAAAAATTCTAGTTTCCGGATACAGATCTGGATGTTCACCAAAATCTAAACATTTTGTCCGTGTAACACATCCAACGTGTCCACCAAATTTTGTCCAAATCCGTCGACAAATTTTTGAGGTATCTTGTTCTCAGACAAACAAGAAAGACGTCATGCAGAGCACGATACTTGCGTTATCCCTAAAACAAATTTGATCTTAGAAATAATTGGTGGTTCAATTAAGAGACCTGATATGGATATCTTCTTCAAATTTAAAGTCAATTGGATGAAAATTGAGGATTTTAGAAATGCCACCTAAGTTGTTGACCTTTTGTCCTCAAAATCAATAGGCTTCTTGCTAATGACCAAGTCCACCATTTGGTGAAGTTTCGTGAAGATCGGTTTAAAATCGTGACTTGTTGGTGATTGACATCCAGACAAACAGACAGACAAGCCGGTAGGCGGCGATGGGTCGCCGAGCATGGAAACTATAAGATTAGAGGCAAATGGATGTCATATAGCGGATCGGAATCACCTTAAGATTATGCATATCAAATCTCATCCAGTTCCATCTACTGATAACTACTCGGTATCCATTTGAATGAAAAGTACCGAAAATGCGGTTTGAAATCGGAAATCCCCAAAGTTTGAGGGGGTGCTGTGGGTGAACAAAGATATAAATCGAAAATCCGGCTCGATAGTTTGTGCACAATGTATTCCAGACGATTAGTGTGAATTTTCATGACCCCGACCATAACCCTAGGAGGAGTAGCATTTGCGCGAAGGCACCTCCAGCTCTCGCATATTATCGATTTTTGCACTAATTGACCTTTGACCCCTGACCTAAGCGAAATCGGTCAATATGTCCTGAGGAAAGTTGTAGTACTCATTGAGTACATGAACCTGCAAAGTTTCATTCGATTGATGCACTCACCTGGTCGCTAGGGGACCTTCAATTTTGCCAATTTTCACGCATACCCTAATTGTAGGGGGTGCTGCGGGTAAGTATTCCATATATCACAAAAACAGGAATGTATTTGATAGAGCATCACCTGTAGATCATTTTGCCAAATTTCATAACCCTACATGGGATAATGGCTTTCGGAATTGATTTCGCATGAACGGAACCGATTTTGAAGTTTTCGGCTGTTGCTAGGGAACCAAAGCGTTCCTAGCAACCATCACAATTTCCAAAGCACTAGGTCATAAGATGTACCTACCACCCGAGTTTTCAAAATCCGCCCACGTTTACTACCAATTATGCTGATGACAAACGAAACAAAATCCAAACAAACAGACATAATTACTGACAATAAGGGTCACCTATTTCGGCGACCCAACAAACAAACAGACGGAATCACAGACCAGACCAACCAATATACTTGCGAATCTTAGATTTCACAAGTAACAAACAGATGGACAAACAGACAGACAGGGGTGAAAACATAACCTCCATCCACCTTTTAATTTGTTGAAATGGAATTTGGGTTTATTCGAAATGGAAAAGCCACTTTTTGGAAATGTGAAATCACTAATCTAAGACTCGATGATATATTCCAGTGAGGTGTACAGGTAGAAGCAGAAATAAACTAGGGTGGATGATTCAGGAGGTAAGCAGTGCTATTCAGGATGAGCAGAAAGCATTCATTAAAGTACAAAATAACAGGACGAGACCCTAATATCAGTCGAGGTGTAAACAGAGTCGAATTAATAAAATAACTTGACAAGCCAAAAGAGAATATGAAAAGGTATGGCCAAAAGTATTAAACATAACAAGAAGACATTATTTAAGTTAGTTGTATATGGGGTAAAGAAAATGTTAAGGTGTGTGTGGGTCCCTTAAATTAAAACACAGGATAATTGGTGAATGATGACTGTGGGATAGCAGGTTTATAGATAGTTTTTTTTTTTGCTTCTATATTTACACAAGAGCAATCCGGTAGACTTCCAATAGTTGAGAATATCTATCTCAGAGGTCAACAATGGCTTCCTGGTAGAAGTGGAGGAAGTAACAAAACAGCTGGGAAAATTAAGGGATGATAAATCTCTAGATAACAGCCAGATAATATGCATCGAAGAGTATTGAGGGAGATGGCACAGCATATAAGTGCGATTTTAATCAATATCTTAAACAGCTGATTGGAGTTAGCACAGGTACCAGAAGATTGAAGAGTATCAAATGCAACAACGTTATTTAATATAGGATACAGAGAGTAATTTGGGAACTATAGTCCTGTTAGTTTGACTTAAGTTGGAGTGAAGGTGATGGTGTCATTAATTAAAGAACAGATAGAGAAATCATTTGAATAACTTCAAAGTAATTAAAGGTAATCATCATGGGATTACTAAGGGGAGGTCATGTTTTGCAAATTCATTAGAGTTCTTTGAGGCAGGTTCTGACTGGGTGGATAAGGGAAGTGCAGTGGATGTAGTATATCTCGACTTTCAAAAAGCTTTTGGTGAAGTACCATATAGAAGGCTGTTGGCTAAGGTGAAGGCTTGTGGAGTGGCTGGGAGAGTAACCAACTGTATTGGAAACTGGCTTTGTGATCGGAAACAAAGCTTGCTTTTGAACATACCGATCTGGTTTTCAAAAGTTCAGAATCATTGGAAATATTTTTCATTTATTTTATGTTTTTGTTGAGACTATGGCTTTGAGGTGGAGAGGATATACTGGACTGATAGAATAACCCCCCACATAGTTCAGACTTAATGCTACTTAACTTTTGAATCTGAGGACACTGAAACAATGTACTATTGAAGATATATAGAATGAAATTAGAAATGAATGTGCTAAAATCGATGTTAAGAAACGTTCGAATAAACCTCCGTACAATAATTTACATGTGTAGTCATAGTCAGTGGCTTGCAATTTGAGCAATTATTGGAATAAAATTATAAAACAAATATCCCTCTGATTACAGACTTTTGAAGCACCCTGTAACTGTACATCGGGACATTGTTGACAACATTGAACAGCGGGACTGTGTCTTTATCAGAAGTAAATTCATGAATAAAATTGAGAAAGAGAAAAAAAATTGGCCTTTTAGATTGTAGACGTTTGTTCAAAGTTGAATGCCTTTTGGGGAGGATCTCTGCATACAGAAAGATAACATGTATCAACAAATCGTTAGATTTAAATTTGTGTAATCCCATTAGTCACAGACATAGTGTTGCCTCCATACCAACATCTCAGGTGTGGATGGTATCATCATCCAGGAATGTCACAATCATCAAATAAGACAAGTGCAGGATACTTTGCTTGAGAATGAATGTAACAGGAGCATATTACCAAGCTTTGAAATACCAAGCGTAACAAACCACAAGGAAGTGGACATGATTGGGTGATATGTAATTCCAAATTAACCGGTCCTTTCAGAATTAATCGGCAGAGTAATTTGTCGTGCAAGATTAAAGTGGCATATAAAACTTTATGCATATTTTGTGCCACCATGACGAAATTAAAAGGTAGGATTACAATTGACAACAAATGGGGAGTGGTGTATTGCACCACATGTGGACATTACACAATGGAAACATTAAGCACATCTTAGTGTAAATCACCTTCTTGCAACAAACAGCACAATCTGAGCTGTTACATTTTAAAAACGCTCAACATAATCCACCTGTATTAGGAAGGACGGCATGTCCTGTGAGTTAAAGAACGGAAACATTCCGCATATCTGTTATTGTAATTAGCAGTGAGCTACATAAGGACTAATTACACAATAGCATCGCTCACCACATCTATTATCAGCTGCCGAATACAGCATCACCCATAAAAATCCCCCACAAACAATGTGCAGACTACTCACCATGTCCTGGATTGCCATCATTCTCTTCCCGTTGCTCTGACCTCTGTATTGCCTCTCACTCCATTCATTCTTCGAAAATAGCTCCCAAGGATCGAGGATAATGCTCAGAAGAGTATGCCTCTAAGCTGAACACTGATATGAGAGAAGGTGAAGCTCCTGCACGACCATCTCTCTGGCGTGGGTGGTGCAAGCACCAGTGTAGCGAGTACAAGCTGCACCTCCAGCCTTGCGAATTTTCAGCGTGTGGTTCCACCGCTTCAAGGCACGATATAATTTGTGCAACATCAAGCTCATAAATGGGGGGGGGGGTGAGGCGGAACACAACGCGGCCAAGGCATTCCCTGCAGAACTCGTGAGCCTCATCGAGGGGAAGGGATACCTGGCGGAGCAGGTCTTTAACGCTGATGAGACTGGCTTGTTTTGGAAAAAGATGCCCACCAGAACATTCACCTCACAGTGCAAGAGCAAAGCAGCTGCCTTCAAGGCAGCAAAGTACCGACTATCCCTTCACCTCTGCGCAAACGCCGGAGGGGACTTCAGGGTAAAGCCCATGATGCTCTACTATTCCCTGAATCCAGGTGTGCTGAAGAACAAAAACAAGCAGGCACTGCCCATGGACTGGAGGGTGAACAGGAAGGTATGAGTGACATCTGAACTTTTTATGGACTGGATCCATACCCGTTTCGCTCCTCAGGTCGAGAGGCACCTGTCAGGAAAGAACCTTTCGTTCAAGGTACTCCTGCTGCTTGACAATGCTCCTGGCCACCCCACCGACCTGAACGGTGCTCACCCGAACATAGACGTTCATGTTACTGCCACCAAACACCACCTCCCTCATCCAGCCACTCGACCAGGGTGTAAGATCAACTTTTATGACTTATTACACCTGGCGCACCTCATATTCATCATTATCATAATCTTCATCATTTTGCAAAGTTACGTGTGCTGTGTTTGTTGAATAAAAAATTGAAATGGTACATGATCTTGTTGTTTTCTTGTTTCGTTCCACGGTATGGTATGGTATGGTTATGGGATTTAAAATGCATTATTCAATAAATTGGAAGCGGTACCTGGTGTTGTCGTTTTTTGAAATTTGTAAGCATCTTTAATGAAACTAATTGTGCATTCGTGATCGAAAACATTTTAAACTTTCAAAATTTTCCCCCATGAACCAGGAACCTCAGCAAACTGATAAAGTTATCCCCCTTGTTCCCATTGTATCGATTCCACGACTTTGGTGGTGTCATCATTTGTGGCCTTTTTCATGAACCAGGAACCGCTGTGAACCGATAAGGTTATCACATTTGTCTCCATTGTAACAATGACAAAACACTCGCGGATTTTTCCCCCACACTCGGAGATTTTACCCCAACATTCGCGGATTTACCCCAACATTCACGGATTTTTCATGGGTCGGGAAATTCCCTGAACCTATCCCCCCATTTCTCATTGAAACAATGCCCCCACATCTGCGGTTTCAACATTTGCAGGGTTTTCCCGGAAGATATCCCCCGCGAAAGTCAGGGTCCTAGTGTACTGCAAAAACAGGATGATGTAAAGTGCAAATGTGGAGTAACATTAAGACATGCAAACAACACTGCATCATTCATACACCTTCTTCCAAAACCACCAAGCCACACCGGCTCACTGCTTTGCCTGATATCACAAGTTTCCCTCTAAGCAACACCACGCTCACTCATGGACAAACCACACCTGCTTACACACACATTTCACAAAGGATTTTTGATCATGCCTTGTCATATACTGTCCAGGGACTTGATGAAGATGGTACAAACATCAATATTTGCTGTTCCAGAAGTGCATGAGCACAGTTGATATAAAAAGGACTGCTCATTCACATCCACATAACATGAGGTCACACCAATTGCAAACCCAGATTGATCAGACTTGCAGCATATTGTTTCTTTTAAACAGGAACTGGCATATGCCCCCGATTGGGAGTGGCGTTCGGCTCCTGAGAGTGGGTGGGTCTGGAGTGGAGTTCGATGTCAGCCTGAATGAAGTTCGTGTATTGAGCTGTGATTAAAGTGCTTTGCCTTTGTCAGAATAGCCTTCATGTGATACATTTCAGTTAGCAACGAGGATAAATTAGCAAGTATGTGAACTTTCTGTGAATTATTTTCTGGGTGAATCATGGTGGCATTTGGCAAGATTAATGAATTCAATATGGACGCTGAAGACTGGGTGCAATATATGGAACAGCTGGGCCAGTACTTCAATGCTAATGCTGTTGAAGATGCAAGCAAACAACGGGCTATTTTACCCGGTGTTTGTGGATCTCAAATGGATGATCACATGCATAGTCTCGTGTTGCCTGCCAAACCATCTGACAAAACCGTCAAATAACTCTATGATATATGCCTGGTGTTGGCTTACTAGTTAGGGTGGTGGGCTTGGGAACCCAGGATCCTGAGTTCAAATCGCACTCAGCTGTTGAATTAATACCAGGTGGGGTTGACTGTCATCCTTCTGAGGTTGGCAAAATGAGTGCCAGCATGCTGGTATCCCTGTGTCGGAGTGGCGACCCGTCTAGGATTGTGCCCAATAGTCAAGGAGACTGCTTCGGCAGCACCAATGCTCTGCACGGAGTGTGGTCTCAATGGTTGGATGGATGGATTCTGTGTTTGGGGTTCACAGCTTTTTTTTGGGGGGGGTGTATACATTGTGAAGGCCCGTATGAGATCTAACACACAGCACACAACAAGGGGACAGGGGACAAGGGAGGGGGGCAGGAGAGGGAAGGACAAAACAGTGGGGAACAGAGACATTAGGAGATCTGTGGAAGGGAGAGGGATGGGGTGGAGAACACGGGGTATACAAGATGGACACGACAGGGACTTTCAGGACCTTACACAACAGGGAACTTTCGGGAAGGAAGGCAAGGAATTTGAAGGAGGTAGGTTTGAGGTTGATTAAAGGGGGTATAAAAGATCGTGGTTTTGGATGGGGGAAGATAAGAGGTGTTGGTGAACAGCTGTTTTGAAGACCTGGAAGGAAGAATGGGATTGAAGAGAGTGTGGGAGTTTATTCCAAA